>NW_020769354.1:7797845-7916059 GCF_900518735.1 Pseudonaja textilis
AACTAAACTAAACTAAACTAAACTAAACTAAACTAAACTAAACTAAACTAAACTAAACTAAACTAAACTAAACTTTCCAAAGCACCAGAAGGCAGGACAAGAAAAAATGGATGGAAACTAATCAAGGAGAGAAGCAACCTGGAATTAAGGAGAAACTTTCTAACAGCGAGCACAATTAACCAGTGGAACAACTTGCCTTCAGAAGTTGTGGGTGCTTCAGCATTGGAGGTTTTTAAGAAAAGACTGGATAGCCAACTATCTGAAATGGTATAGGCTCTCCTGCTTGAGCAGGGGGTTGGACTAGAAGACCTCCAAATCCCCACCAGCTCTATTCTGATAGATAAATTAATGGATTGATGTTGGTCTAGTTGCAGAACTAGAAAAAGATGGAAGGAGGGACTGTGAGGAAGCAAAACTGAAGGTTGTTGGAAGAACATGCAAGTAGTAGGTTTTTATCCAAGTTTTTATCCAAGTGCAGTTTTGAGTTTGAATGCAGGGTCATAAGATTTTTGTGGAATTTAATGGCTGAGAGTAATGGGGTATTTACATTTTTAAATTGTATAGAGATTATTGTATGGTCTGTTGTGTTTAATTTTATTTTTCTTTCAATGGTGTTGTCCAGTTTTACTTGTGGAAGGGCACCTCATTTCGTTGCACCCGCTTGCGAGTGTAATGACAAATAAATTCTTATGTCTTAGGTTCACTTTATGACTGCTGCAAAAAGAGGTTGCAAAATCAGGTCAATCACATAATGACCCATTTTATGATTGTCACAACTTACAACTGTAATGGGCATTTTCCATTACAGTTGTAAGTTGAGGACTATCTGTAGCAATTAAAAGGAAGATTTCTTTAAATAGCCCATTGCTCCAATAAGTGAGCTAGGTTTTACCAGGGTTTTGTTTTGAAAAAAAACCAATAGCTTAAACCAATAGCTTAACTTGATTATTGATTAATTGATTTTAGTCACATTTATATAGCCTTAGAAGAGACCCTTTAGTTATTTCAGAAAACAAAGGAAAACAAATGCAACTCAAATTTGTTTGTTCCTAGTTTGAGTTTGTCCTGCTATTGCCAAGCTGCATTAAAATATCAATCAGAATAGAGCTGGAAGGGTCCAACCCATTGCTTATATACTGCTTATATACCGCTTCACAGTGCTTTACAGCCCTCTCTAAACAGTTTACAGAGTCAGCCTCTTGCCCCCAACAACCTGAGTCCTCATTTTACCCACCTTGGAAGGATGGAAGGCTGAGTCAACCTTGAGCCTGGTGAGGTTCGATCTGCCAAATTGCAGGCAGCCAGCAGTCAGCAGAAGTAGCCTGCAGTACTGGACTCTTAGGAAGTTTCTCCTTAATTCCAAGTTGCTTCTCTCCTTGATTAGTTTCCATCCATTGTTTCTCTTGCCTTCTGGTCCTGATGGATTCCTAGCAGGATCCTAAAGCAACACTGGGTTCTTTAAGGATTGACCCAAAGCATCAAAACATATTGTTCCATGTTCCATTGTTCTACCTTTCTAGTGGCCCAGAACTCTTCAGGCAGCTAAGTGGGGCAGAGGTGACCAAGTGAATTGCTCCAACTGAACCTTGCCCATTAAGTTTCCAGGACAGACTGCAGCCAACATCTACAATTTCACTCAGAGAAAAACCTGATGGAGAATAAATCAATACTTGTGCTAATGGAGGTGGCTCTCTGGCTTTGGTGAACCTCCAAAACTTTTAAGAGCAATTAGGTCCTCACACTATGTTTCCAAACTCTCTGGATAAATAGAGAACTTTGCCTCAGTGTAGAAGTGGCTGGTTTTTCTTTGACAGATGCAGGAATATTGAACCGGGAACAGGCCGAGGTGGATGCATTTATGAAACATTCCAAAGTGTGTGTATGTGGGGGAATGATAAGAGAGAAAGGAGAGAGGAAGGGCAGAGGGGTAATAGAGGAAGAAAGTGATAAAGAGGGGAGGGGAGAGAAAGAGGGAGGAAAAGAGAAGAAGAAAAAGAGGGAGAAAAAGAAAGGAGTGGGAAAGAGAGAAAAGAAAAGGAAAAAATAAAATAAAAGAGGTTGTAACAGATGGTTCCCCCAATAGATAAGGGCTCTGGAGACCATTATGTAAACAGTGTTTCTCAACTTCAGCAAATTTGTGTAGACTTCAACTCCCAAAATTCCCCAGCCAGCAGGGAGGAATTCTGGGAAGTGAAGTCCATACATCTTCAAGTTACTAAGATTGAGAAAGGTTGGTGTAAACAACCAGTTGTAATTTCCCCAATTTTCAGGAAGGATATTAAGAAAAATAAAAATCAGAAAATGTCAGCTGTCCCAACTTGGTCAGTCAGAAAAGACTCTTGGACTCATGAGTGATGAAAGTGCGTTTTACTAAAGTCAAGTGGATATAGCACAGTAAAGTTGGATCTGAAGTTTCATGCCCAAAACATCTGGTTAACTTTCCCCCTTTCCCCATAGTTATCTTTTACTGTCTACAACAGTGGTGGGATTCAAAATTTTTTACCACCAGTTCTGTGGTCATGGCTTGGTGGGCATGGCATGGCTTGGTGGGTGTGGGCAGGGGAAAGATATGCAAACTCTCGATTTCCTCCCCACTCCACTAACCTGCTTTCCAGCTCTGTTCTTCTGTGCAGGGCAACAAAAGAAGATCCAGCCGATCAGCTGGGACTAAGGAGGCAGAGAATAGATGGGGATGGGGTTCTCCAAACTGCTCAAAATTTCCATTATCGGTTCTCCAGAATTGGTCAGTTCCGGGTTGTGTGGGCTGGATGGTACCACATTCCATGGGTTGACCTTGGAACAGCTAGCAGCTCTCACAGGATGGCACCATGAGTAGTTTTAATTTCCCTTCTGCTATCCTCCATCAGGATTCCAAATAACACACCCATAGCAAACAAAACTCTGAGGCAGGTGGATACCTCAAAGAATGATTTTATTAGATATGTCATATTGGCACAGGCTAGTGAAAACCGACTCTGACTGTTCCCACAGTTTTCATCTAATTAAAAGTTTTTCCCTTTCTCAAATCAATCAGTCACATAGTCCAAACCAGGATACAGTCTCGTTGCTAGGTGACTACAGTCCCCTCCTTCTGAGCACCTGCAGGAATGTCCTTGGTTCCGGAGAGAAAGTATTTTGTTTTGATGCAAAACCCAACTATCTCTATTTCCCGCTCCCTGTCCCTCTTCTCCAGTGTGTCAGCACTGAAGTCTCAAAATCGCCGCAGTCAGGCCAGCTTCAGGACTGACACTCCCCTTATCCCACCTCACAACTCCCTCCCGCCTGTTGCACATGGCATAATGGCATCTAGAGAAGCATAGCTGGTGTGGTGGCTTGGCAGTGCTGATGGAAGGTCTCCACTCTAAGATTCATAGCAATACAGGTATTCCTCAACTTATGACCACCACCAAGCCCAAAATTTATGTTGCTAAGTGAGAAAATTGTTAAGTGGATTTTGCCTCATTTTACGACTTTTCTCAGCACATTTAACAGATTAACAGAGTTGGAAGGGACCTTCGAGATCATCTAGTCCAACCCCCTGCCCAAGCAGGAGACCCTACACCATTGTTGACAAATGGCAGCCCAGTCTCTTCTTGAAAGCCTCCAGTGATGAAGCTCCCACAACTTCTGAAAGCAACTTCTGTTCCATTGTTTGGTTGATTTGTCAAGTGAATCACTGCAGTTCTTAAATTAGTAACATGGTTATTAAATGAATCTGGTTTTCCCATTGTCTGTGTTTGTCGGAAGATCGCAAAAGGAGATCACATGACTTTGGGATACTGCAACTGTCATAAATATGAGTCAGCTGTCAATCATCTGAATGCAAATCATGTGACCATAGTGATGTTACAATAATCGTGGTCAAAACAGTCATAAGACACTTTTTTCAGTGATGTTGTAACTTTGAACAGTCACTAAATGGAACTGCTGTAAGTCGAGGATTACCTGTATATTGGTTTTATATAGGAAATAGTTCAGTTGCAGGGATTCTGGTAACTTCATTCTTTGTTCATCACGACAAATCTTGCTAAAGAGAACTTGGGGGGAACCTTACTGGAAAAAAATCACTGGGGGGCGGGTTTAGGTAGCTGGCCAAGAGCTTGGAGAGTGGAGAGCGATTAGAAAGGAAGAGGAGAGAAGGTGGAAGAGCAAAGAGATGGAACGGGTAATGGGAAGGAGGAAAATAAAAGAAAGGGAAGAAAACTGAAAGAAAAACTGAAAGCCGAAAGAAAAATGGAACGGCGAGTGAGAAAAGGAGAGGTATAGAAAGAGAGGTTAAGCAGCAGAGGTGGTATTCAGCCAGTTCTGACCGGTTCTGGAGAACCGGTAGTGGAAATTTTGAGGAGTTGGGAGAACCGGCAAATACCACCTCTGACTGGCCCCGCCCCCATCTCTTCTCTGCCTCCCGAGTCCCAGCTGATTGGCTGGATCTTCTTTTGTTGCCCTGCACAGGAGAACGGAGCTGGAAAGCAGGTTAGTGGGGTGGGGTGGGAATGGAGATTTTGCAGTATCCTTCCTCTGCCACGCTCACCAAGCCATGCCACATCACTCCATGCCCACAGAACTGGTAGTAAAAAAAAATTTGAATCCCACCACTGTTCAGGACACACCATTTAAAGTCAGTTGGCATAGCTGGATGCAATGCAGGAAAACATTACTTCAATTGTCTTGGTTTTTGGAGAGCTGGCTGGTGTGATGCTGCCCCGTGTGGTGATCCACTGAATAGCTTGGATGCTTCTGGTGCTCGTTCAGCCTTTTTCTGGATGATAATCTTCCCGTTACAGTGGAAGAAACTGTTTTTTTTTTCTCATTTGTTAGAAGAAATATTCATCTGGTTTAGTTCTAAGTGGGGAGAAAGAACAGGAAACATGGAGGCTGATTGGACAGATAGTTTATTGACGGACAGGCCACTTGGGTTTGAGGTCCTGGGCAACTGACCACATGAAGCGGAGAGTGAGGGTTATTTATTACCCTTTCTCGGCTTTGAACATGAGCTTCCTGTTCCTGTGGCAAGAGCATGCATTCTATTGGTTGCTGTCGGAGTCATAGCTAATTTTGTAGGTTATCTGAGTCAAGCTTGGTTGAAGCTGATGCAATGAAAGGGGGCTGTTATGCAGTTCCTATTGTGGCTGTACGGCTTTGCCCTGAAGGATAATCCCATCATCCTGGAGCTGGAGGTCTTTTGTCTTGTAGATAGGCTGGCCAGGCTTTCTTAATGGGCATCAAATATTTGCTGCGGGCAGGGAATTTCTGCCTTTTCAAATATTTCTCAAAACATTTCATTCTTCTAGGAGGGGGTGACTTCAATCACATTTTAGAGTTGTACGTAAAGGTTTTCTTCAGTGGTAGGATTCAAAAAAAATTTACTACTGGTTCCCTGGGCATGGCTTGGTGGGCAGGGGAAGGATACTGTAAAATCCCCATTCCCTCCTCACCCCACTAACCTGCTTTTCAGCTCCGTTCTCCTGTGCAGGGCAACCAAAGAAGACCCAGCCGATCAGCTGGGACTCAATGGGAGGCAGAGAAGAGATGGGGTTGGCGGGGCCCGTCAGAGGTGGTGTTTGCCGGTTCTCCAGAATACTCAAAATTTCCGCTACCGGTTCTCCAGAACTGGTCAGAACCTGCTGAAGACCCCCTCTGGCTGGGGCTGACATGATAGCAGCCTTCCAATACCTCAGGGGCTGCCACAAAGAAGAAGGAGTCAAGCTGTTCTCCAAAGCCACCTGAGGGCAGGACAAGAAGCAACGGATGGAAACTAAGCAAGGAGAGAACCAACCTAGAACTAAAGAAGAAATTTTCTGACAATGAGAACAATTAATCGTGGAACGACTTCCTCCAGAAGTTGTGAGTTCTCCAACACTGAAAGTTTTTAAGAAGAGACTGGACAGCCATTTGCCTGAAGTGGTGTAGGGTTTCCTGCTTGAGTAGGGGGTTGGACTAGAAGACCTCCAAGGTCCCTTCCAACTCCTATCCTTTCCTATCCTATCCTACTCTATTATATATTCTATTCTATTCTGATGCCATTTTAGACAAATAATTGTCAAATCTCTTCTTAAAACCCTCCAGTGATGAAGCATCTACACCTTCTGGAGGCCAGCTGTTCCACTAGTTAATGGTCCTCCCTGTTAGGAAGTTTCTCCTTAATCCCAGGTTGCTTCTCTCCTTGATTAGTTTCCATCCATGGTTTCTTGCCCTGCCTTCTGGTGCTCTGGAGAATAGCTTGACTCCCTCCCCTTTGCGGCAGCCCCTCAGATATTGGAAGACTGCTATCGTGTCTCCCCTGGTCCTTCTCTTCTTTAGACTACTTCACACCACCGTTCATCGTAGGTTTTCTTCATGTTTATCTCACTCCACCGAGGAACTGCTAGACCGAAAGCTCCCTTTGATTCTGTTTTCAAGGACAAAGAAACAATAAAAACAGGTTTCTTCACTGTATGAAATTATTTTGTGCCATTTGGCCCAGCCCAGTAGGCAATGTTGCATGCCAAACTGCCCTGCTGAGAAAAGCATTTTAATTGCCATTTAATTAGGTATCTAATTACTCACTTATGGAGATTTGCTACATGTTTGGAGGATGAACGAACGACCTCACCGTAAGCTTTGGCCAAATGCAAATTTCAAATGTCTCATCGATGTGCCCATATATATATATATTTTAAAACAAAGTTTTTACTCTGAATTTAGAACGTCACAGTGGGTTAAAAACATTTCATGGCTTCTGACTTGATAAATGCAATAGGACTTCCTATCCCACTTTCAAGGGATGATGACGCTCAAACCGCATCTGGTGGCAGAGAAGATATTTATAGGTGGTCCTTGACTTAGAACCATTTGTTTAGCGGCCTCCTGAAGTTATGACAGTGCTGAGAAAAGTGACTTATGACCAGTCCTTGCACTTATGACCAGTCCTCACACGTATGACCAGCATCCCTGCAGTCACGTGTTCAAAACGCGGGCCTTTGGCAACTGGCATAAATTGATGATAGTCGCAGCATTGTGGTGTCATGGGATCACCATGCAAGACCTTCTCAGACAGCTTCTGAGAAGCAAAATCATTGGGGAGGAATGGCGGATTCGCATAACAATCATACGCTTCATTTAACAACTACGTTTCACTTAATGACCTTGGCAAAAAAAAAATCCCATAAAAATCAGGCTTGGCTGATCTTAACCACCATCTTGCTTAGCAACAGAATGGTATAGGGCAGTGATGGCTAACCTTTTCGGCACCAAGTGCCCAAAGTGCATATGTGCATCCCCAAAGTGCAATGCGCATGCATCCCCATGCATGCACGTACATCCCCTGTGCATGCACCCACCCTGCGCATGCACCCCGTGCATGCACCCAGTGCATGTGTGTGTGTCCTCCATACATGCATGCACATCCCCCACCCCTGCACCCCACCCCTGTGCATACACTCCAGTGCATGCACATGTGTAGCAGAGACCCAAAGACCAGATGGCTAGCAGGAGGTGCACATGTATGCGTGGCAGAGCTGTGCTGGGGTGACGGCTTGCGTCCCCATGGAGAGGGCTCTGCATGCCAGCTCTGGCACGTGTGCCATAGGTTTGCCATCACGGGTATAGGTTTTCCTGATTGGGCAAGGGGTTGGACTAGAAGGCCTCCAAGGTCCCTTCCAAATCTGTTATTCTGTACTCCTGCTAGAGCAGCGGTCCCAGGGGTGGGATTCAAATTTTTAACAACCGGTTCTGTGGGCATGGCTTAGGTGGTGGGTGTGGCTTGATGGTCATGTGACTGGGTGGGAATGGCCAACTCAACATCACTCACATTGAGGTACGCATCTCCTCGTCTGGCCTCTCATGACTGTGGGGATGCTGCAACAGTCGTAAGTGTGGAAAATGATCATAAGTCACTTTTTTCAGTGCCATTTTAACTTTGAATAATCACTTCACTCAAGCAAAGTACCAGCAAAGGAGGGAAAAATAATCCAGAGACGTTCCTGAGACAGGACGTCTAGTCCTGCTAAGAATGTAACAAGGGTTAACGGAGAGGCAGTTTCTGTAAGCAACACCAGAATGTTTCCTTCTTGCCTTCCTTACAGGATTAGGCCTGTAATTTCTTCTAACAACCGCTTCTCCAAACTGCTTAGAATGTTAACAACCGGTTCTGGCAAATAGGTGCGAACCTGTAGAATCCCACCTCTGAGCGGTCCCCAACCTTTTGGGCATCAAGCACCTGTTCCATGGAGAGAGTTTTTTTCCACAGGCCAGACGGGGTGTGGGTTCATGTGCTGCCTGCATCTGTGGGTGAGCCTTTGCTTGTTTGCACAGACCGGTTTCTGGAATGCTGTGGGACCCGGGATTGGGGACCCCTGTGCTGGAGTGTAAACTACCCGACATCATTTTAGTTCAGGTTGGCATGTTGTGTGAAACCCACTGAAATTGACATTAAAGAAGATTTACATTACATTATAGCAGTCTTGCAATATTTGAGGGGCTGCCACAGAGAAGAGGGGGGCACCAACCTATTCTCCAAAGCACCTGAAGGCAGGACAAGAAGCAACGGGTGGTAACTAATCAAGGAGAGAAGCAACCTAGAACTAAGGAGAAATTTCCTGAGTGCTAGTTAGAACAATGAAAGAATGGAACAACTTGCCTCCAGAAGTTGTGAATGCTCCAACATTGGAAGTTTTAAAGAAGAGATTGGACAACCATTTGTCTGAAATGGTATAAGGTCTCCTGCCTGAGCAGTGGGTTGGACTAGAAGACCTCCAATGTCCCTTGCAACTCTGTTATTCTGTTAAACAACCCCCCTCCCACCCCCTTTGTTTACTATGCCAGCCAGGCCGAAATCTCACCAGCTTCCTGGCTAAATGTGAACGGAATATACAAGGATGCTTCTTCCTTCTTTACAGTTATTTTATTTTATTTGTCAATTGCTTACAAGATAATAGGTATAAGTAAAAACATAGTTGATGAATACATGGATACATATAAGAAAAATAAAAGAAACAATAGGACAGGGACGGTAGGCACGTTGGGGCGCTTATGCACGCACCAAGACCTCTTAGGAAAGGGGTGAGGTCAATAGTAGACAGTCTAAGGTTAAAGTTTTTGGGGAAGAAACCACAGAGTCAGGTAGAGTTGACCAGACATTGACCACTCTGTTGCTGAAGTCGTATTTCCTGCAATCAAGTTTGGTGCAGTTAACCTTGAGTTTGCATCTATTGTTTGCTCTTGTGTTGTTATGGTTGAAGCTGAAGTATTCATGGGCAGGTAGGACACTGCAATGTATGATTTTATATACTATACTTAGATCGGACCGAAGGCGTCGTCGTTCTAGGTTTTCTAGGTGTAGAATTTCCAGATTCATCTCCTTCCCTTTTCAACCCCTGGACCGGAGCTGGGTCTCCCTCTGCAACTTCACCCCTTCCTTAGCGCGCTCTCGTTCACCGCTTCCGGCCGTCTGGACGAGGCATCTCTTTGTCCTTCTCGCAAGTAGCAATGCCAACGCTTTGCCCAAATCCACGGGCGAGGTTTTGCAGCGGGAAGGGCCCCCTAGCGGCCACTAAGGTCCTCGCCGCGAGACGGTGGAGGGAGAGAGAGAGAGAGAGAGACCGAGCAGACGCATCCGCTACTACTCCACATCAACAATGCGTTTGCAGCCGCGCTTTCTGACGAGGGAATCTGAAGCAGCTGGATACACTCTTGAGTCCCGCCTGCCTCTTTCTCTCGTTCTGTCCCTCCCCTCCTCCTCCTCCTCCTCCTCCTTTTTCTTCCTTCGGTCACTAATTCTCACCTTGATGTCGGCTGGTGGGATCCCTGCCTTGTGAATCCAGTTGAAACGAGGGAGCAAAATTCCAGGTAAGGAAAGAGCCTTGGGCGAACTGCATCGTAAACCCGAAGCTGTGCTCCTAACAACGCGTATTAGGTAGAATTGGGGCTCTGGATCGGATCAGGAACGCTGAGGTCCTGATGACTTAAACGGACGCGTGTACATTTGGAGTTGTTTGTGCACATGGATTATTATTATTTTTTTGCACGTTCTTCCCCCAAAAAGGAGGAAGGAGGAAAACTGGCATGGTTGCGGAAGATTATTAAGGAAACAACTCTGTGCAACGTGCTTGGTCTTTTAATAAATGGGGAAATATGGAATTAATGGGGTTATTTGTGGGGAGGGAGGAAATCTCTATTCTCTAACTGTAATAGGAAGGGACAGACCAAGATTGGTTTTCTGGAGAATGTGGGATGGACCTCGTGTTTTGGGTGCAAGCTGAGATTCTGGGAGTGGGGGAAAAAAACAACTCAGGAAAGAGGGCTTAATTTGTTTAAGTCAGAGTGAGAGGGCACAGGTTGCTGATTGCATAAAGGTGGTGTTATACCTATGAATCCTGATTTGCCAACTTGTCAGCCCAAGCTGTCACTTTGCTTGACAGGGAGAGGAAGAAAATATTGTGTCAATATTGGGCTTTGCAAAACGAGGACGCTCAGATGTCCCTATCAGCTGCAATTTGAAAGTGCTATTTGACTACTTACATCTCTCTGTCTCCATCCCTCCATCCGTCATCCTATCCATAAATCACCTTGTTTTACTTGCAATTAAAAGGGAAGTGCAACATTTAGTTTAAGAACAGGATTGATTCAGCAGCGGGGGGAAAAAAATGTAATTTGGCAGCATGCTTTGTATTATGTTGGCTGAAAGGACAAACAAGTCTGCAGGAAGGGCAGTCCCCTCTCTTACTTGACCACTGCCACAGGTTCACGGCAATCATTGGCCAATGTTGGTTCCTGTGCTTTGAAGGTGGATTGTGACACAAGAGTTGGCACATGGGTGATGTGCTCTGAAATAGATGCGTGCCCGCTTGTGGGCAATTGTAAATGTGTGTGCGCCCCCTTGCTTTTCTCTCATGGTCAATGGGAGGTGTTCATGGTAGCCTTCTTGGTAAGTGGTTGCTTTCAAAGGGTGCTTTCATTGTGCAGGACTCCTTTGAATTGAATTCCAGTGCCTTATTTGACCAAGTGTGATTAGGCACACAAGGAATTTATCTCAGGTTACAGAACCTCTCAGTGCACATGAAAAGCAACAGAATAATCATCAGTCATCATCTTATCATCTTCATCATCATCCCAATAAAAGGAAAGATACAAAGAAGAGTAATTAATAATGCTACATGCTACATGGATAAATACACACAGACATTAGATAGCGCTGTGAGAATTAGGTGTCCAGAGGAGTGATGGTATGAGAGAAAAATGCTGTCTTTGTTTCGTTGTTTTTGGCATGCAGGGTCCTATAGTGCTGTCCCAAGGGGAAGGATTGAAACAGTTTTATGTCCAGGATGTGAGAGGTCTGGAGATTTCTTCTGCAGGAGGATGGGCACAAGACCCTGAATGTTTCTCTCCTAGATTAGTATTCATCCATTGTTTCTTGTCCTGCCTTCAGGTGCTTCCTTGTGGCAGCCCCTTAGACATGGGAACACGGAGCACAAAATTTGAGCCCAATTGGACCCAACATTTCTGTTGCTAAGTGAGACAGTTATGTGAGTTTTGTCCCATTTTATCACCTTTCTTGCCATACTCCTAGATAGTGGAGCTGGCACAAAGAAGATTTGGGGGGGGGGGGGAGAGTCAACCTTAGCATGTCTAATTTAATGGAAAGAAGGACCAGGGGTGACACAATAGCAGTGGTCCAATATTTGTGGGGTTCCTACAAAGAAGAGGGCGGTCAAGCTATTCTCCAAAGCCCCTGAAGTCAGGGCAAGAAGGAATGGATGGAAACTCATCAAGGAGAGAAGCAACATTGAAAAAAAAAATCTTGACAGTGAGAAGAATCAGTGGAAGGACTGACCTCCAGAAGTTATGGGTGCTCCAACGCTGGAGGTTTTTAAGAAGAGATTGGATAACTATTTGTCTGAAATGGTATAGAGTTGTGATGGTGAACCTATGGCACGCATACCAGAGGTGGCACACAGAGCCCTCTCTGTGGGCATTCAAGCTGTCACCCCAGCTTGGCTCTGCCACGCATGCGCGTGCATGCCTCTTGCTGGCTGGCTGAACTTTGGGTTTCTGCAGCGCATGCGCAGGGGGCTGGGCGCATGTGGGAGGGGCTGGGCGCATGCACGGGGGCCGCACACACATGCATGGGGACGCATGCATACTGCATTTTGGGGATGTGCACGTGCAAGCACGCTTTGGGCACTTGGTGCTGAAAGGGTTAGCCACCATTGGTATAGAGTTTCCTGCTTGAGCAGGGGTTGGACTAGAAGACCTCTAAGGTCCCATCCAACAGTGTTCTATTATCTGTTCTATTCTATTATCTGTTCTGTTATCTGATATTTGGAAGTAGCTCATTTCACAAAGCTTTCTTCCTCTTCGCCCTGCCGAGTTCATTGATTCACTCAGATACATAGGGAGCTTTCTTATACACAGTTTATCTGACTGATTAGTTCAACAGTATCTACTCCGGTGGCCCCCAGCCTTCAGGCACTGATTGATACAGGCGATCCTTGACTGACCATCACAATTGAGGTCACTGCTGAACAAGGCAGTCGTTACGTAAATTGTGCCCAATTGTAAGATCTATTTTTTTTTGGCCCTGGTTGTGAAGCAAATCACTGCAGTTGTTAAGTGAATCACACAGTCACTAAGTGAATCCTGCTTCCCTCATTGACTTTGCCTGTTGGAAGCTAATTGGGAAAGTTGCAATGGGGATCAGATGACTTCCAAATGCGGCAGCTCTTGTCAGTACGTGCTGGTTGCAAAATACATGAATTTTGAGCATAACAATAGCAATAGCACTTGGACTTACATATTGCTTCACAGTACATTACAACCTTCTCTAAGAATACAGAATCAGCATGTTGCCCCCGATAATCTGGGTCCTCCTTTTATTGACCTTGGAATGATGGAAGGCTGAGTCAACCTTGAGCTAGTCAGGATTAAACTCCTGGCTTGGGCAGAGTTAGCCTGCAATAGCAATAGAAATAAGATTTATTTATAATTTCATAGTGCTTCTGCAATCTTCTCTAAGCAGTTTACAGAGTCAGCTTATTACCCACAACAATTTGGGTCCTCATTTTACCCATCTTGGAAGGATGGAAGGCTGAGTTAACCTTGAGCCTGTCAGGATCAAACTCTGGGCAGAGTTAGCCTGCAATAGCAATGGCAGTTAGACTTACATACCCCTTCACAGTGCCTTACAACCCTCTCTAAGAATACAGAGTCAGCCTCTTGCCCCCAACAATCTGGATCCTCATTTTACCAACCTCGGAAGGATGGAAGGCTGAGTCAACCTTAAGTCCCATTAGGATCGAACTGTTGGCTGTGTGCAGAGTTAGCCTGCCACACAACATTCTAACCGCTGCGGGCTCATGAGCATGGTTGTAAGTACTGTACAAAGATTGGTTGTAAGTCACTTTTTTCGTTGATGCTGTAACTAAAGGAATGATTGTAAGTCTGCAGTTTTTTATTGGTCTGCAGTTTTCATCATTGTTGTAAACACAGGTAGAGTGAAGATCAGGCAGTCCTCAACTTACAACCATTTGTTTAGCGACCGTTCAAAGTTACAACAACCCTGAAAAAAAGCAACTCATGACTATTTTTCACACTTTTAACTGTTGCAGCATCCCCAAGGTTCCCATAATTGAAATTCAGATAATTGGCGACTGGTTCATATTCATGAATGTTTTTGACAAGCCAAATCAATGAGGAAGACGGGTTCGCTTTTACAAAGGTGTTACTGAGTGAACAATGGCAGGGAATCACTGAGCGACGGTGGCAAGACAGGTTGTAAAATGGGGCCAACTCACAGCTGTCTCACTTAGCAACAGAAATTTGGGGCTCAATTGTGGTCGTAAGTTGAGGACTATACCTGTACTATGTATTTGTCAGAACTGCTCTGAATTAATATAAGGTTTTCCCTGATTTTCAAACAGAGGAAGCTTTTCCATTACTCGGGTGCCTGATCCTTCTGAAATGGAGATATCAGTGAGAAAACCTGGTGCACAGACCATGCTATGCCATTGAATCAATGGTGGGATTCAATTTTTTTTACTACCAGTTCTGTGGGCCTGGCTTGGTGGGCATGGCAGGGGAAGGGTACTGTAAAATCCCCATTCCCTTCGCACCCCACTAACCTGCTTTCCAGCTCCGTTCTCCTGTGCAGGGCAACAAAAGAAGACCCAGTCAATCAGCTGGGACTTGGGAGGCAGAGAATAGATGGGGGCGGGGCCAGTCAGAGGTGGGATTTGCTGGTTCTCCGAACTACTCAAAATTTCCACTACTGGTTCTCCAGAACTGGTCAGAACCTGCTGAATACCTCCTCTGCATCGAATCAATTTTAGATTGGAAGATGGCTCTTTAAGTCACTGAGACTGACCTCCTACTCAATACAGGCATCCAATGGCTGTCCAGTTTCTGCTTGGAGACCTCCAAGGAAAAGATCCCCAGGACCTCTCTAGATTACTTCCATGATGGTTTGTTTGATTTCTGGCTCAGCAAGTGTCTGTTTTGTTCTGATCAATAAGTCATAGTTCAATAAACCAGCAGTAGCCTAATATATGATCTGAGTCATTTATTACAAACACTGTCCGGAAATGGTTGGTGGCAAATAATTACATTCGGTTAAAATCCAAACATGAAATAGCTAAAAATAGATATATATTTTTTGCTCAAAAGGAGACCTTCACACATTGCTCTGAGCCATAACCGTTTATTTGATTGGAAGCTTTAGTGTAGTAAGTAATGGTTAATTTCACTAGCAAAGCAAAGCACCGAATAACACAATATTTGGTTCTAATAAATCCGTACATGCATCCAGCTGATTTAATATTAAGGATAAAGCCTGCTTTTTAGATCTGTCTTGCCAATCGCTACAATCCTGAGTTCCTGGCCAGTGGTCAGTGGAAACTGAACAAGGAGAGATTCGATCTTGAAATAAGGAGTGGTTTTCTGATAATGAGAACAATCAACCAATAGAACAAAAGTTGCCTTCAGATGTTGTGGGAGTCCCATCACCGGAGGCTTTCAAGAAGAGACTGGATTGCCCACTGTCAAAAATGGTGTAGGGTCTGCTTGGGTGGGAGGTTGGACTAGATGACTGACAAAGTCTCTTCCAACTCTGTTAATCTGTATCTGTATCCGACGAAGACAGCTGAAATTCGACAAAGTCAAAAGCTTGGAGTTTGGGTTTTTTGTTTTTTGAGTTATAGTCTAATGACAAAAGATGTTGGCTGATCCCAAAGATCCAGCAATTGTTACATAATTTTCTATGAAATCTGGAAACCCCGGCAGTTGAATCTTTGGCATGGGAAGCCAGATTTCTTCCCGAGCTTCTGTCCGTATGCTGAATAGTGGTCATTATGTGAAGATTAGAACAGAATTGCCTTCTTTTAGATCCACCTAGGACTGCCTGCTTTGGCATTAACACTTCTGGAAAAGAAGTATCAATAAAGGAGAATGTTTGTAGCTCAGGATTGGAAATGTGGAGTGTTTGGTGCTCTCTCAGCTTTGTGGTTTTCTTGTAGATGTTTCATTACCCAACTAGGTAACATCGTCAGTCCTAAAAGCACTTAGACTTATATACTGCTCCATAGTCCTCACGGGGTGGTTTACAATATCAGCATGCTGCCCCCAACAATCTGGCTCCTCATTTTACCGACCTTGGAAGGATGGAAAGCTGAGTCAACCTTGAGCCGATCAGGATTGAACTCCTGGCTGTGGGCAGTGTTAGCCTGCAACACTGCATTCTAACCACTGCACCACCACAGCTGCTTATAAGAAATGTCTTCCCATCCAAGGCTCCAACACTGGAAGTTTTTAAGAAGAGATTGGAAAACTATTTGAAGTGGTGTAGGGTTTCCTGCCTAAGTAGGGGGTTTAAATTTTTATTTTTATACTCTCAGCTGGGTATTCTTTAAGTACAGGTGGACCGCAATCGAACCCAAAATGTATGTTGCTAGGTGAGAAATGGGTTAAATAGTTTTCGCCCCATTTTATGACTATTCTTGACACATTTGATAAGTGAATCACTGCAGTTGTTAAATTAGTAACATCGTTGTTAAGTGAATCTGCCTTCCCCATTGTCAGAAGGTCACAAATGGGGATCCCATGACCCTGGGACACTGCAACCATCGTAAATATGAACCTGTGATGACCGGGAGAGTGGCACAAAAGCAACAAAGTCGCAACAGTAGATAAAGTCCCTTTCATACCTCCAACTTGGCCCCCAATGTCCAGTTATTATCGGCTGGAGAAAAAACTCTCCCAAGAACAGTTTTTAAAGGGAAGAAATTCAATCCAAACCCAAAGTACATATAAATTATGAATAAAAACCAGCACAAACCAGGTTGCAGCAATTAGATAGGGCAGGATAAGGAATTGCAGACTTCCAAAAGATAACAAAACATACACAGTTAGGAGGATGCCAGAACCCAGATATGCCTGACAAACAGAGATAATGCACGTCTTGCTTCCAGCAACTTTGCTGTGTGTAGTTTGCCATTTTAAACAATTTTCCCAGCTGCAGCTAATGAAGAGGATCAGGGCCCTTTCCTCCCCTGTAACCCACCTAACTCACATTGTTCCCTTCTCCATTCCTCCCTGCATGCCCTAGGATGAAGAGGAAGTGGCCCTGGGTCTTCCTCTGAATGTCCAGCCAGACTATGCCCTTCCCCAGTTTCTTCCACAGCCACTGGAGCCACACTCCCACTCCCTGTCAGCTACTCAACATCCTCCTCAGACTCAGATTCCAACAGGGGCATGACTGAACCAGTTGCCAAGTGGCTGGATATAAATCACATGACCATGGGGATGCTGCAATGGTCATCAGTGTAAAAAATGGTCACTTTTTTCCAGTGCCATTGTGACTTTGATCAGTCATTGAATGAACTGTTGTAAGTCAAGAATTACCTGTACTTGATGCCTATGGAGATTCTCTGTCCTCAAGGTCATGGTTGTCCCAAAGATGCTTTTTCAAAAGGCAACTGGACTTTCTTTGTTTTTCCTGGAAGACATTTTGCTTCTCATCTAAGAAGCTTCTTCAGAACTGACTCTTCTTCAGTTCAGAACTGAAGAAGCTTCTTGGATGAGAAGCGAAACGTCTTCCAGGGAAAACAAAGAAAGTCCAGTTGCCTCTTGAAAAAGCACCTTTGGGACTTTAAGAACTTGGTTTATTTTTTCTTAAAGCAGCATGGTACTCCCTCCCAAGTTAGTCCCTTGCCCTCCTAATGATGGAATCTTATACGTAGCTATGTGTAGACATCCACTATCACATTCCCCTAACCACCACGGCCATTGATGAGGATTCTGGGTATTGAAGTCAATATTTTTGGAGATAAATTGGGTTAACTGCCTCTTTTTTTCTCAGCAGTTGAACATCCTGTGAGCTACCTCATTCCTCCTTAAATCCTCTCCCTCATCATTGCCCGTCCATTCACGCAAACGTAAACACAGAGGGTCTGCCAAATTAACTAGGAAACAGATGGAACAAGTCACTAGGGACGCACTGAATTTATTGGAATAACATTTTGCTTGATCAGATTGGAATACATACAAATGTCCCACAAAAATAACACATTTTGATACATCCGTCTATGGCCCGGCCATGCTAAGAATGCTTTGCAGAGTTTTTAATTGACCTTTTGTAAAATAATATCAAGATAATTTATTGCATCCAGTTCCAGGCAATACATTTTAGGAAGGACAGACTGGAACAAATCCAGAAGAAAACAATCAAAGTAATAAGTAGCTGGAATGAAAAACTTCAGAGGAAGAGTTGAATTATAAAGAGATTATTTGTACTTCAGGATTGAAATATGGGATCCTTGGTGCTCTCCAAGCTTGGTTGGGTTGGTTTTCTTGCAGATGTTTCATTACTAAACTAGCATAGATGGTATTACCTAGCTTGGTATAGAAATGTCTGCAAGAAAACAACCAAGCTCAGAAAGCACCAAGGACCCCACATGGTGTATGTTTAGTGTAAAAATGTAAAAGTAAAGGTAAAAGGTTTTCTTTGCACACGTGCTAGTCATTTCTGGCTCTAGGGGGCGGTGCTCATCTCCATTACAAAGCCAAAGAGCCAGCGCTGTCCAAAGACGTCTCCATGGTCATGTGGCTGGCATGACTGAATGCCGAAAGCCGCACGGAATGCTGTTACCTTCCCACCAAAGGGGTCCCTATTTTTCTACTTGCATTTTTACATGCTTTCAAACTGCTAGGTTGGCAGAAGCTGGGACAAGTAATGGGAGCTCACTCTGTTACGCGGCACTAGGGATTTGAACCGCCGAACTGCTGACCTTTCTGATCGACAAGCTCAGCATCTCAGCCACTGAGCCACCATGTCCCTCTTAGTGTGGAAAAGAGATCACCAAAGGAAGATGTGTTCGCTGTCATGGAGAATATGGGGCAAAAGTTTTTCAGAATTGATCTAGAAGGCAGGGCAATAAACAAGCGGTTTAAAGTACAAGGAGGCAGATTTCAGGTGGACAGCAGAAAATGCTTCTGATGATCAGAATTGTCTGGTAAATGGAATAGATTCAAGAGTTAGATTAGACGACTTCCAAAGATACCTTCCCCCACCCTCCCATACTTTAATTCTATAGGACAGTAGATTTTGATGATTGCTGACCTCTTTATTGTCAGTAATTTGATTTTCAGTCGGTTGGATACTTCGATACATTTCTTGAAGCTAAGAGCAGAAATGTTCATCATGAAAATTTCCCCATAGTACAGATCTTCAAGCAGAAACTAGATGATCATCTGTATGGCCCAATGTTTCTCAACGTTGGCAACATTAAGATGTGTGGACTTTGACTTCCAGAATTCCCCAGCCAGCAAATAGCTTGGGTTCATATAGCAATTAGGTTTTTTTTTATTTACAGCAGTGAACCCACCCATTAGTCTCAATGATGTAATGGACTTTGAAAGAGCAGGAACGTAGCTACCTACTCAGATGTTAGAGTTGTCTGGGAAGTCAGCGTAGACTGAATAATCCTGGGTCAACTCCCATGGAGATGTTGTCTTACATTCTTATTCTCTAGTTTGGTTGCCACAATGTAAACAAAAGATGTTGAGACTCTAGAAAGAGTACAGAGAAAAGCAACTTAGATGATTAGGGGACAGGAGGCTAAAACACATAATGAACGGTTGCAGGAACTGGCTATGTCTAGTTTAATTAAGAGAAGTACTACGTGTGACATTGTTGTAATGACGAGGCAGTTGAGTCGTTTGATCATGAACAACTGAATCATGATGATCTTTATTGGAGTCTAGTCTTGCATTTATACACATTTTTAATTATCCTCCATCATTGGTTAACTTTGGTTACTGCTTAACTTTCGTTACTGTTTAGCACAGTAATTAATACAATTAATTATCTCTAGTTAAAGTCTAACATATGTTTACTTCCTCTCTCTAATCCTCCTTTAGATTAGTGACTTTGTTTGCCTGAGTTGTATTTGCTTGGAAACATTCTTTATCTGAGGTTTGCCTTCCGAGATTGGAACATTCCTGCAATTACAACTCTACATGACATCATAGCAGTGTTCCAATATCTCAGGAGTTGCCACAAAGAAGAAGGAGTCAAGCTATTCTCTAAAGCACCTGAAGGCAGGACAAGAAACAATGGATGAATACTAATCAAGGAGAAAAGCAACTTTGAATGAAGGAGAAACTTCCTGATAGTGAAAACAATTAATCAATGGAATGGCTTGCCTTCAAAAGTTGTAAGTGTTCCAACACTTGAGGTTTTTTAGGAAGAGACTGGCACAATCCTTTGCCTGAAATTGTATAGGATTTCCTGCCTGAGCAGGGGGTTGGACTAGAAGACCTCCAAGGTTCCTTCTAACTCTTTTATTCTGTTATTTAGCAGATTGTCACAATGATACGTAGGTAGAACTTGCAAATTAAAGGATAGTCCTTGGGAAGTTGAGATAAAACCTGGGCGATAATTGGACCCAAATTTGAACCTTGCAAATTAGATCTTTGGCTGGCCAGCTGATAGTAATGCTTGTGACAAAGAACTGCTCTTTCTTTTACAAGATTCTTTGAGAGGTTGCCCTTGTCATTTTTCTATTTATTTATTCTTATTTCTATTTATCATGGATACAGAAGGTAATTTATGTAATGACAGCAAATCCAAGAAGCAATTTCTTCCAGGGTAAGATGAAATATGTTTGCTTGGATGAGGTTTGGGTGGAACACATTTTTCTAATGTCATCCTTTGCTACTTTCTCCTCCTGTATTAACCATTAATCAACTTAGCCTTCTTATAACTTATATGGCATAGATAAAACCTCATCCAAGGTTCACCCTGACCCAGGTTGCTGCTACCACTAGTAGGTTTTGAATAGTCCATATTCAAAATGATGGGATTTAAATCAGAATGGCCCTTTGAATTACAGATGGACTACAGATTAACAGAGTTGGAAGGGACCTTGTAGTTCAATACCCCACCTAAGCAGAAGCCCTATACCAGGGGTCTTCAAACTTGACAGCTTTAAGACTTGTGGATCAACTCTAGTCATGTTAGCTCAGGAATTCTGGGAGTTGAAGTCCACAAGTCTTAAATTTGCCATATTTGAAGACCCTTGCCCTACATCATTTCTGACAAATGGCAGTCCAATCTCTTCTTGAAAGCCTCCAGCGATGAAGATCCCACAACTTCTGAAGGCAAGCTGTTCCATGGGTTGATTGATCTCACTGTCAGAAAGTTTCTCCTTATTTCTAGGTTGAATCTCTCCTTGATCAGTTTCTATCCATTATTCCTTGTCTGGTCTTTGGGTGCTTTGGAAAATAGCTTGACCCCTTCCTCTCTGTGGCAGCCCCACAAATATTGGAAGGCTGCTATCCTGTCTCCCCTGGTCCTTCTCTTCACTAGACTAGCCAAGCCCAGTTCCTGTAACTGTTCTTCGTATGTTTTAGTCTCCAGTCCCCTAATCATCTTGGTTGCTCTTCTCTGTCCTTTTTCTAGAGTCTCAACGTATTTTTATAGTGTGGTGACCAAAATTGGATGCAGTACTCTAGGTGTGGTCTTACTAAGGCTTTATAGAGTGGTATTAGTACCTCCCTTGATTTTGATTGTATCCCTCTAACATTTCCGTTGCTAAGCGAGGCAGTTAAGTGAGTTTGGCTCCATTTTATGACATTTTTGCCACTTGTTAAGCGAATCATTGCAGTTGTTAGGTGAATCATGGGGTCATTAAGCAAATCTGACTTCCCTCATTGACTTTGCTTGTCAGAAGCCGGCTGGAGAAGTTACAAATAGTGACCCCATGAGCCCAGGATACTGCAACTGTCATTCTGATCAGGCGTCCATGGGGAAGCTGCAACAGTGTGAAAACTGGTCTTAAGTCGCGTTTTTTCAGGGCAGCAGTAACTTTGAACGGCCACTAATTGAATGATTGTAAGTCAAGTATTACCTGTATCTGTAAGTGTAATGTAATGTCATCGGAGGAACCGTATCCTGTGCTGTGTTTCCTTGTTGAGCTTTTCTGAATTCTTGGAAGCAAAACCCTTCCTAGAAGATAGTAATTTCTGCAGTTCTCTCTTCTTTGCCTACCTTCTGTTACAAAGCAAAGTAGCCGATCAAAATCCTTCCATTTCGGTTAGTCCTCAATGAATGACCACAATTGAGCCCAAATTTTCTGTTGCTAAGTGAAACAGTTGTTAAGTGAGTTTTGCCCCATTTCACGACCTTTTATTTGGCCACTGTTCCTAAGCGAATCCCTGCAGTTGTTAAATTAGTAACACAGTCATAAAGTGAATCTGAGTTCCTCATTGACTTCACTTATAAAAAGGGGATTACATGACCCCGGGCCACTGCCACCATCATAAATAGGAGTTGATTGCTAAGCAGCTGAATTTTGACCACATGAGTAATGGGGAATCGAGGTGAAAAATGGTCACAAGTCACTTTTTTCAGTGCTGTTTTTAAGAGCTGTGGTGGCACAGTGGTTAGAATGCAGTATTGCAGGCTAATTCTGCCAATTGCCAGGAGTTCGATCCTCACCAGTGCAAAGTTGATTCAGCCTTATGTCCTTCCGAGGTGGGTAAAATAAGGACCCCAGATTTCTGGGGACAATATGCTGACTCTGTAAACTGCTTTATAGTTATGCCTATTCATACCAAATTATTTTATCACACCACAACCTTTCATTTCATCTCTCTATTTTGTGTCTATCTTGCAACCAATTATACCATAAATTCCAAATTTCGTGGTACTCTGTCTCTTCTCTCTCCTTCATTTCCATTGAAAGCCTATCCATTTTTGCACACTCTAAAACTGTTTTTATTATAATATTGGAGGGAATGCTGTCACTTTTCCAATTCTGGACAAAGGCTATTCTTGCTGCAGTTATTATATGTAGTATAATATATTGTAGTTTCTTATTCTATCTCTTAACATACTCGATAGGAAAGTCTCTGGTCTCAAATCAGTTTTCTGTTTTGTAATTTCCTCCAGCCATTTCCTAATTTTAAACCAATAATTTTTAGCTTGAGGGCATGTCCACCACAAATGGAAATAGGTTCCTGTTGTAACTTTGAACGGTCACTAAATGACCTGTTGTAAGCTGAGGACTGACATGTCCTGAGCACTGCACCCTCTTTCTATGGGCTTGAAAAAGAACAACATGGGAATGTGAAGGAGTTAAGGGTGAAAATTGTGTATTTGTTGGCCATGGAGCTTTGAGGTATCTGCTCAAATGAGGGAATAATCAGAGGTAACCAGTAATGAGAACAGATCTGAACCAAAAGAAGATCACTGACAGAATTCCTTTGCTTTCATAAACTCCATTAAATTTTCATTATGTTTTATTACCTATCAAGGGAAGCATTAAGGAAGGGAGCTTGCCACATAGGTCTCCTTCAGATTGGGAAGTGTGGGTGGCTCAGGAAATTGCAGAGCGATATAAAAATACGTTGTCAAAAACCGGCACCGAGAATATGCCTCCTTATGCCCCCTCCAAGATTCAGAGCAGCCCCCAAACAATCATGAAAGAAATATTACCCCTTCCCCAGTAAACTTATTTTTAATTCTTTTTTCTCTACCTCTGCAAGCCTGGAAATGTCACCCCTGGTTATGCTTACCGTATCTTGACATTATTCCTCATGGCTCTCGGTTGCAAAAGCATAATTAACATAAATTAATACATGACTTACAATAGTTCGTTCAGTGACTGTTCAAAGTTACAATGGCACTGAAAAAAGTGACTTGTGACCATTTCCAACTGCTGCAGTATCCCCAGGGTCATGTGATTAAAATGTGGGTGCTTGGCATGTATTTACGACCGTTCCACTGTCCCAGGGTCACATCCACTTGTAACCTTCTGAGAAGCAAAGTCACTGGAAAAAACCAGATTCACTTAACAACCATAAACTCCTTTTTTATGACTCTGTAATCCCTCAATTCAGGGTAGAGTTGGGTCGACTTGAGTGGAGCTGAGCATTTACTGGCTGGATGCCCTTCCTGATGCCTGTGTGGAGTTCACAGCAGATATTTTTTTTCTTTGAGCCCTAAGCGAAACATCTGCCATGACCTAGGATTGAACTCTCAACCTTCCGAGTGGAAAACTAGCGTCTTCGCCACTAGGCCACCATGCTGCTCATTTACTGAAGGGCCATATGGCTCACTTAACAACTGCAGGGATTTGCTTAACAACTGTGGCAGAAAAGGTAATAAAAATAGGGTACAACTCAATTCTCCTGCTTAGCGGTAGAAATTTTGGGCTCAACTGTGGTTGTAAATTGACGACTCCCTATATAGAAAAAGCCCAATAAAAAGTACCCTTACATGATCACTGGATCGTTCACTGGATTCACTGGAAATATGATCAACCAGAAAGGTTGCAGAGTGCTAGAGAGGATCAATGTAATGAATGAGAGGATGTTCATGGCCAGAGGTAGCGGGAATTTTGACTAGTTCGGAGAACCAAGAATTGCCACTTATGGCTAGCCTGCCCACCTGCCCCCACTCTTTATTGTCCTATATTCCCTTGTTTTTTTAGCTCAGTTGATTTGCCAGCAGAACAGATTGCCGTGCCTCAGGTGAGCTAAAAAAACAGCTCACCTCACTAGCGCTGACACAGAGGACGTTTTTCCATTGCTGCGCTCACGCGCAAAGTGCTCTCTTATAGAACCAGCGGGGAAAAAGTTTGGAATCCTTCCGCTGTTGATGGTCACTATTTAAGGACCTCATTCACTGTTCAAAAGCAGTTTTCTCTAAATTTTCTTTTCTCCTTTGAAAGGAAATCCAGAAATGAATTCCCTTTCCCTAAATTTAATCCGTACTGCTAGGGAAAACGCAATATTTTTCATTGTGATGCTGTTACCAAATTCTAGGGCAGGATATTGTGTTAGAAACAAATCAGGGCAAATTATAATTAACCCTCAGAGTAGAGTTACATAATTTTAGATTTTGGAACTAATGGTCTTAAGGGAGGTAAGGAACATTCAGGATTTTAAAAAGCCTTTTTGTTCCTTTCGCTTTGGTGGCTGGAGGCTATTGTTAACTTTGGAGGAGGGGTGTCAAACAGGTATTCCAGAGAAAATCAGTAGCTGATGTGCATTGTCTTTCCTTCCCCATAACTGAGTTTTATTCTACTTTATGACCTCTCTTGCCACAGTTGTTAAGTGAATCACAGCCATAGTTAAGTTACTGATTGTTTCATTGAATCTGGCTTCCCTGTTGACTTTGCTTCTCAGAAGGTGGCCAAAGATGAGCCCAGGACATTGCAACCAACCTGAATATAGACCAGTTGGCAAGCATTTGAATTTTGATCACGTGATCATGGGGATAATGCAACGGTTGTAAGTGTGAAAAACAATCACAAGTCCCCTTTTCCAGTGTCAGTGTAACTTTGGTCACCGAATGAACTGTTATAAGCCGAGGACTACCTGTATTAATTTATGTTAATTATCCTTTTAATTATCCCAGTCAGAAGTCACTTTTTTCAGGGCTGTTCAGCGCAGGGGGGGGGGGGCTGCTAGGGGTTCGCAGGGTTTCAGGAGAGCCCCTAGCTAAGATTCTGTGCAGTTCGAAAGAACAGTTTCAGGAACTGGGCATGGCTAGTCTAGTGAAGAGAAGGACCAGGGGAGACATGATAGCGGTCTTCCAATATTTGAGGGGCTGCCACAGAGAGGAAGGGGTCAAGCTATTCTCCAAGACACCTGTAGGCCAGACAAGGAATAATGGATGGAAACTGATCAAGGAGAGATTCCACCTAGAAATAAGGAGAAACTTTCTGACAGTGAGAACAATCAACCACTGGAACAGAAGTTGCCCTCGGAAGCTGTGGGAGCGTCATCACTTGAGTCTTTCAAGAAGAGATTGGACTGCCATTTGTCAGAAATGGTGTAGGGTCTCCCACTTGGGCAGCAGGTTGGACTAGATGACCTACAAGGTCCCTTCCAACTTTGATTATTTGTAATCTGTTACCCCCAAATCCCACTCCTGGCAGGCCCCTCCCACCCCTCCCCTCCCCTCCCCTCCCAGGAGTCTCCACACAGCCCGTTTTGAATGCAGGTAAGTGCAGGGCAGGCATGGAGGCTTGGGGAGGGCGAAAAACGGGCCTCCCGGAAATTTGGAAAGGCCAGAAACAGGTGCGTTTCTGGCTTCTAGAGAATCTCCGGAGCCCGGGGAGGCCATTTTTGCCCTCCCGGAGGTTTGAAGAAAGCCTCCAGAGCCCAGGGAAGGTAAAAACGCCTCCCCCGCCACCCAGCAACCGGGCAGAGAACCCGTTGGTAAAATTTTTGAAGCCCACCCCAGTGCTGTTGTAATTATGAACGATCACTAAAGGAACGGTTGTAAGTCATGGACAACCATAACAAGATTTATAGAGCACCACCTCTCTCTCTGCAAGGCGCCATTTTGAAAACGTGTCTTCCCTCCAAATAAGAAACAAAGGACAGTGTGGTTTTTAGAAGCCCTGTGACCTTGAAATCCAATCTGCCTGTCCCTCTAAGAGGCTATTTCACAGGAGGCTTTTGAACCAGATTAATGATTTCTTGGATTTACTCCAGAAGCATTAAAAGCAGAATGAGAGACACTCTGAGTGCCCTTTCTAGACATGAATTTGTCCTGGAGGCTGAGCAGCTCCAACAGCTGTATTGCTTATTGCAGGGGTCTCCAAACTTAGCAAGTTTAAGACTTGGGGACTTCAACTCCCAGAATTACTCAGCCAGCCACAACAGGCTGGGGAATTATGGGCAACGAAGTCCATAGTCTTAAAATTGCCAAAGTTGGAGAGCTTCTAGCTTCGAGAACAGAAGCCATAGAAATTTCAGAACCCTTTCAGAAGCCCCGGAAGAGCAGTGTGGTGGCCTAGAGCAGTGGTGGGATTCTACCAATTTCCCTACCGGTTTGGTGATTGCACACTTCGTGCATCTGCGTGCACCTAAAGCGCGTGCAGCTTTCCAAACACCAGCTGAGGCTCTGCTGCACCAATCAGCTGAGAGGATAAAGAAAAGCACAGGGGCAGGTGGGAGGGGCCATCCTGCACTTTTCTCTTCTTTTCTCCTCTCAGCTGATCATCAAAGCTTTTTTTTTACTACCGGTTTGGTTGAACCGGTAGCAATTTTTGCTACCGGTTCAGGTGAACCAGGCCGAACCAGTAGCATTTCACCACTGGCCTAGAGGTGAAGCTCTCGCCTCACAATCAGGAGGCTGTAAGTTCGATCCTAGGTAGAGGCAGATGTTTCTCTCTCTGGGCACACTGAGAATGTATCTGCTGAACAGAACTCGCAACAGGAAGGGCATCCGGCCATTAAAACACTTTGCTAGCTCCATTCAGTTGCCCAGATCCCACCCCGCAAGGGATTATGGGGTTGATAAATGATTATGAGGATGATTTCAGAAGCCCTGAAAATTTGTCCCCTTCAGAAAAACCTGGGCAGGGCAGAAGTATTGGACTTCAACTTCCAGAATTCCTGAGGCTTGAATTGATGAATTCCATCTGAGAGAGCCTATGAGACTCATCACTTAGAATTTTCTAGCCACCAGCTATGTTTGATTAAAGAAGTTGCATGAGGCTGCGTGTTTCTACAGGTGGTCCTCACTTATGACCACAATTGAGCCCAAAATTTCTGTTGCTAAGTAAAAGATTTGTTAAGTGAATTTTGCCCCATTTTACAATCTTTCTTGACATCGTTGTTAAGCGAATCACTGCAGTTGTTAAGTTAGTAACAAAGTTGTTAAGTGAATCAGGCTTCCCCATTGAGTTTGCTTATCAGAAGGTTGTAAAAAGGGGATCATCTCACCCCAGGACATTGTAACTGACATTAATATGAGCCAGTTGCCAAGCACCCAAATTTTGATCACGGGGCCTAGGGTACCATATTTTCTCGGTGCTGCTATTTGTCAACTTATTTTTTACATCACTCTGCGATCTCCTGAGCCACCCCCACTTCCCAATCTGCAGCAGTCTTGTGTGGCAAGCTTCCTCCCCGTTGTAAGTCAAGGACCATTTGTAGAAGTGGTGATTTCACTTCTGAGGGAAATCCTATTGTTGTTTTAAAACATTTTAAAAATTAAGTTATAGAGTATTATAAAATACAAAAAAAATACAAAAGTAAATAGAAGAACAGAGGGAGGAGGGGGAAGGGGAGAAGTGAAGTGATGAAAGATAGGGGGTAAAAGGAAAGAAAAAAAAAACACTGACTTATGTTACAGTAGAAGAAGGCATTAACATCAAATCACAGCTTTTTGCTTTTCCATAATAGTATGATCTATCAGTCTAATCTGTAAAACCCAAAGTCAGAGTTACATTCTTTTCTACATCAAGCACGAAGTTCAGAAGCGGTTTCCATATGGAAACAAAAGTACTTATGTTCTTTTCTTTAATCAAAACAGTCAATTTTGCCATTTCAATAGGGAAATCCTATTGTTGAACGATGGGAGTGTGGTGGCTCAGAGGCAAAGACGCCGAGCTTGTCGATTAAAAAGGTCAGCAATTCAGCGGTTTGAATCCCTAGCACTGCGTAATGGAGTGAGCTCCTGTTACTTGTCCCAGCTTCTGCCAACCTAGCAGTTCGGAAGCATGTAAAAATGCAAGTAGAAAAATAGGGACCCCTTTGGTGGGAAGGTAACAGCGTTTTGTGTGCCTTCGGTATTTAGTCATGCTGGCCACATGACCATGGAGATGTCTTCAGACACCACTATCTCTTTGGCTTTGTAACGGAGATGAGCACCGCCCTCTAGAGCTGGAAAAGACTAGCACATATGTGTGAGGGGAACCTTTACCTTTACCTATTGTTGAATGATGGTTCCAAAATATTTCTTTTTCCCAGACAAATTTATTGGTTGTAAACCACCTAGAGTCACAGAAAGTGAGTGGGTAGCCATATAAGTTCAATCATTCAGTCAATAAATCATCAACTCAAGTCTTCCTGCAAATGAAATGAAGGATTTAATCTATGCTCAGTACTGGATTGTTTATTGACTGAAACTGGGTCCATAAATGCCTTTGATCTGAGGATGACAAGGAAATGGTGCCTTGCATCTATATAGAATCATTCTGTGGACCTACTCAGAGATATGAGGTCTATTCTATCGTAGAAAAACTGAGACTCATTAGCACTGTGGTAGCCATCTAGAAGCGTACTGTGGACGTTTTCTAAATTCTAAGATATCTCTTACATAAAAGCCAAGCTAAGGACAACTCCATTGCTTTTTGTGACATTTATCTAAATAACAATAGCACTTAGACTTATATACCACTTCACAGTGCTGTCTAAGTGGTTTACAGAGTCAGCATCTTGCCTCCAACAGTCTGGGTCCTCATTTTACCTGCCTCGGGAGGATGGAAGGCTGAATCAACTTTGATCCTAGTGAAATTCGAACTGCCAAATTGCAGGCAGCCAGCAGTCAGCAGAAGTAGCCTGCAGTACCACATTCTAACCACTGCACCACGGAGGCTCCGAACCTTTGCAGATCATTTCACTCAGCTTTGCTCCAACTTGAAGTCCATGTTCATAGTCGGTCTAATAACCTACTGTAGCGTCTGCTTCTTCTAATGTAGTGGATAGATTTCAGTTCACACAGTGTGACAATGCAGACAGGATTCTTATTGCTTGAGGCTGTCAGGGTGCACACTTGACTTGTTCTTTCTGGTTGATGAGAGAGAAGTGCAGTCAAAAATGGAGAGAAGGTTTCAATGTTGCTTTGAAGGAAGGAACCAGATTGTGCACGGTGTTCCTGTTGATTACAAGAAGTCCTTGACTTACCATCCCCATTAAGTCCAAAATTTCTGTTGCTAAGTGAGACATTTGTTAAGTGAGTGTTGCCCCATTTTTCTATCTTTCTTGCCACGGTTGTTAAGGGAATCATTGCAGTTGTTAAGTTAGTTTCACAGTTGTTAAGTGAATCTGGCTTCCTTATTGACATTAGCGGGATAACAGAGTTGGAAGGGACCTTGGAGGTCTTCTAGACCAGGGGTCAACAACCTTTTGGACCTCAGGGACCATCAAACTCATAATTTTAAATCCCGCGGACCACAGGCCCTGGGAAAATCCTCCCCAAATCTGTAGGAAAATCCCCCACCCCCTTTTCCTACTGATTAACCATTCTTTATTTGGGATCACAGGATACCGTCTCCAGCTCCATTCTCGGGGAGAGAGAGAGAGAGAGAGAGAGAGAGAGAGAGACTTTTGGCTTCATGCAAGGAAAGCAGCAGAAGCCTTTCTTTCTCTCCCCCAAACTCTGCCAGAAATGAGTCTCAAGTTTGTGAGACTTGTCGCGCCGGCGCAGCCTCTTGGAGCAAGAGGCCTTGCAGGGTCCCAAAGACTCATTTCTGGCAGAGTTTGGGAGAGAGAAAGAAAGACTTTTGCTGCTTTCCTTGTGTGTAGCCAAAAGCAGAAGAAGAAAGAAGCGGAAAGAAGCAGCCCAGAGGCCAGGCCAGGCGTGTGGGGCGAGTGGGGCAAGTTTCCCCGCTCCACCCATTCCCCCCTCCCCTCACTATCTCGTGTTGTTCGCAATGCAAGCGACACAAGTCTTGTGTTCCCATGGGCCATGTGGGCGGTGCAGCCTTGTGTTCCTATGCAGACTGGATTAATTACTTTGTGGGGTGCTTTGCGGGTGACATTTCTCTGTGGACCACCAAAATTTTCTCGTGGACCACCAGTGGTCCCTGGCCCACTGGTTGGTGACCACTGTTCTAGTCCAAACTGTTCAGGCAGGAAATCCTATACAATTTCAGACAAATGGTTGTCCAGTCTCTTTTAAAAACTTACCAATGTTGGAGCATTCACAACTTCTGGAGGCATTCAAAAGGTGATTCTATGACCTGGGACACTGCAACCGTCACAAATATGAGCTGGCTGCCAAGCAACTGAATTTTGATCCTGCGACCAGAGAGATGCTGGAATGGTCATTAAGTGAGAAAAAGTTATAAACTTAATTTTTCAGTGCTGTTTTTCAGTGCTGGTCACTAAGCGAATGGTTGTAAGTGAAGGATAAGTAAATGATCCTTGTGAGCTCTTCTAGTCCCACTTTGGAAAATTTCAGGCTGGTTTTCTATTTATTATGTTGAAGCAAGATGACTTTGTGGTGGCATCTTAGGTATTTAACCTTTTTTTTCTTTTTGAAAGAAATGATTCATCTAAAACTCTAATTCAGTGCTGCTTTAGAGTTAATCCAGGGGTGGGCTGCTACTGGTTTGTACTAGTTCGGGCGAACTGGTTGTTAAACTTATGGCCAGTTTGGCGAACCAGAAAATCCTACCCCTGGCTGGCCCTGCCTACCCCACTCTGCTGCTTCCAGGAGTCCCTGGTGGCCTGTTTTGGATCGCAGGTTAGTGCAGGGCCTGTGCGGATGCTCGGGAAGGGCGAAAAATGGGCCTCCTGGAAGTTCTGGAAGACTGGAAACAGTTTCTGGCTTTCAGAGAGCCTCAGGATCCTGGGGAGGCCATTTTCACTCTTCTGAAGGCTCGAGAAAAGCCTCTGGAGTCCGGGGTGGGTGAAAACACTTCCCGTGGCTCGTTTTCACTCCCAGGCCATGGTGGTGCAGGAGCAGGGGTGGAATTCTACCAGTTCGCACCTATTCGCTATTCAGAGAACTGGTTGTTAGAAGAAATTACAGGCCTAATCCTGTAAGGAAAGCAGGAAGGAAACATTCTGGTGTTGCTTACAGAAGCTGCCTCTCCGTTAACCCTTATTACATTCTTGGCAGGACTAGACTTCCTGTCTCAGGAACTTCTCTGGAGTTTTTTCCCCCTCCTCTGCTGGTACTTTGCTTGTGTGGAGTGACCATTCAAAGTTACAATGGCACTGAAAAAAGTGACTTATGACCATTTTTCACACTTACGACTGTTGCAGCATCCCCACAATCATGAGAGGCCAGGCAAGGAGATGCGTGCCTCGATGTGAGTGACATTGAGTTGGCCACACCCAGCCAATAACATGACCACCAAGCCACGCCCACCAACTAAGCCATGCCCACAGAACTGGTTGTTAAAAAATTTGAATCCTGTGCAGGAGGCCGACTCGGCCACACCCACCCTGGCCATGCCCACCCATCAACCAGGCAGAGAATCGGTTGCTAAAATTTTTTGAAGCCCACCCCTCAATTAATCCCTTCCAACAACTACATCCCATGAATTGAATTCCCTCAATCCCCTCTCCTGTTCTCCCCCTCTGGACCTTGTCTGGTTGGGAAGGACGCACAAGGAGCAAGAAAGAAGCAGGGGTGGGCTGCTGGGGGTTCGCAGGGGTTCAGGAGACCCCCTAGTTAAGATTCTGTGCAGATTGGAGAACCCCCAAATCCCATTCCTAGCTGGCCACATCCATGCCCACCCCTCCCCTCCCAGGAGCCCCCACGTGGCCCCGTTTTGGAGATCAGGTAAGTGCAGGGTCGGTGCAGAGGCTCTGGGATGGCAAAAAACCTTCTCAGAAGTTTGGGAAGTCAGAAATGGGCCTGTTTCTGGCTTCCAGAGAGCCTCTGGAGCTGGGGAGGCTGTTTTCGCCTTCCCGGAGGCTCAAGAAATAGCCTCCGGAGCCCAGGGAGTGCAACTCCTCCTCTAGGCTGACTAGACCACACCCATCATGGCCACGCCCACCCAGCAACCAGGAAGAGACTTTGCTTAAAAAATTTGAAGCCCACCCCTGGAAAGAAGGTAGATTTTCCCCAGCTAGCCTCAGCCAAGCCTGTAGACACATGCATTTAGAGAAACTAAATTTTCCATGAATCATCAAGTTGGAGCAAGCTGGTACACAGTGCTTTAAATAATATACATCTTTTTTCTTTAAAAAAAAAAAATCTTCATTTGACATTAACATAATCACCATTGCTTGCTTTCTGCTGTTGGAGGTTTGCCAAACTTGACTCGGTTTGGAAAAGAGAAAATAGCAGAGGACAGTTAGAAATTCTATGTGGTTCTTCTAAGATTCAACTATATGGCTTTGTTCCAAGAGTCACCCATATGGCTTGAAGAGTGCAGGAAATGCATTTGAATGCCTGCCATGGACTGCACCTCCTCCCATGTCCCTGGAAAATGTGCAACCCTTTCCCCATCTCTCTGCACATCTCAGTCATAAAGAGACGGGCTGGCTTGCCAGGGGTGTGAAGCATTAATGGTGCCATCAGTTTTTCGTTGCACAAGGTTGCAGGGGAGAAAATGAAGCTGATTTTCCCAAGCACCATTTTCAGTGCAGTTGGGATAAACCTCATGCATTAAAAAAAACAAACAAACCACAACACCCTCCAAGCTGGCCTCATATGGTTTTCCATAATCTTGAAATATTTTGCACCAATTTCCTTTGCTGTGGCCAGATCCTCCCAGCTCGCCAACATTAGTCGGAGAAATTAGTCCCTTGTGCCGCCATTATCAGCTACTAATTAATATTTAATTTTTTTCATTATGTGGATTGCTTTTAAGTGTTTTAATGGTCCTGATGTGGCTTTAATTGCTGTTGGTTGCAGGCTGTCCAGAGTCATATCATCCAGTGAGGTGGGAACTGGTTTAAATTGACTAAATAAATATGTAAAACAACAACAACAACAACCCAAATAATAGCGGTGTGACTACTTCAGTATTTTCAAACAGGTGTGTGTGCCAAAAAATCTACCTATCTATCTTCCAAAGAAGCTTCTGCTTCCTCTTTTATTCTTCGTTTGCTTAATATCTTCTGTTGAATTTCTGTTAGTGTTTTGACAAATTTCCTTATTTTTGAAGATAGGAGAAGTAGAGCTGTTTTTGGTGCCTTCTCTGTAACTCTTGTTTTTATCGTTTTGCGTGTTTGGTCTAGTGCAGGGGTGTCAAACTCAAGGCCTGAGGGTTGGATGCAGATCTGGCCTGCAGGGTTACCCTGGAAACAACAAAGGACCAGCCCGCAGTGCCTCTGCCTGTGACAACGGAGCTCGGGGGTCGTCGTGGCCAAAAACAGGGCCCGGGGGCAGTGTTAGGATTCAATTTTTTTTACTACTGGTTCTGCGGGCGTGGCTTGGTGGGCGTGGCAGGGGAGGGGTACTATAAAATCTCCAGTCAGAGGTGGGATTTCCTGGTTCTCCGAACTACTCAAAATTTCCACTACCGGTTCTCCAGAACTGGTCAGAACCTGCTGAATACCACCTCTGCCCAGGGGCCTGCGTGCAGTCTCCTGGGCTCCATTTTCGCTGGTCGTGGGCTAGGAAAACAAACTAAAAACAAAAGAAAAGGAGAAATGTTTCCCCTTTTGCATTTGAGCATACAAGAAGGGACGGGAAAGGAGAAAGGGAAAGAGGAAAGGCAATGAAAAAGAAGGAAAGGTGGGAAGAGAGCAAGGAAGGGAAAAAAAGAAGGAAAGGGGGGAAGGAAGAAGAAAGGAGAATGAAGAGGAAAGGAAAAAGAAGGGAAGGAAGGAAGATTATAATGAGAGTAAGGGAGGGTCTGAGGGAAGTCCTGCCTTACCACAGGTGCCCCCAACACAAGTGGTGTTGAGCTGGCCACACCCACCCCTAGCTATGCTTACCCTGGCCACGCCCCCCCCCCCCCAGGTCATACATAATCCTGATGTGGCCCTCAATGAAATCTAGTTTGGCATCCCTGGTCTAGTGTTTAAGGCACTGGAATAGTAAACAAGAGACCATGAGTTCAAGTCTTGCCTTGGCCATCAACCAAGCTCAGAGAGCCCCAAGGACTTCAGAGCTCAGCCCTGAGTTACAAATATTCGTTTTTCTTGGTACTTCCTAAATTTCCAAATACTTCTTGATCTGGGAGAGGTTCCCTAATAATACCATTTAACTGTGGGAAGCCAAGGAGATTGTCAGCTTCTGGAAAGAGGAATAAAACCTCAGAAATCATTCACTATGTCCTTCCCTGCCGTTGAAATATCCACCACTCTTGAATCAGATGAGTAGTATAATTGCAAAAAAATTGCTGCTGAAGAGTGGATTTCTGCATATTTCTACTGCCTCTGTCTGACTCACTGCCAAATGATCCTGTCCTGACTTTGGGTGCACAGGAAGCAATAAGCAAGGCAGTTGGTTGATTCTCCCAACTTTGTTGTCCTTCCTTTTCTGTTGCCAAGAATGGGGAAGATCTTCCCTGTAACTGGCGAAGGGCACTCTCTAGCCATCACTCTCTATCCATCAGCTACAAAGCTGGATGTTTGGGAAGTGATGAAAGCAATTTTGGGCAAAGTCCACAAGGTAACTGTGATCACATCACGCAAAACCCTTTGGTGCATGATGTCATGATGTCACCCACAAAGGGGTGGAGCTTGCAATGCTGCTATTAGCATATTGACAAAATGGTGGATTCTGGATGGTCCTCTTTGCCCATCATCTCCTGGGACCTTCTTGGGTTCTTTCTTCTACAGTCCCTTCCATTGTAACACAAGGCCAATTCAATCAACCCTTTCCCCCAAGACTGGAGTCATAAAGAGAACCCATAAACACCAAATTTATTTTAGGATCTTTCTCCTAATCCCTTTACTTTGTTTACATAGCCATGAAATGTTGCTTCCGAGTTCTATGAGATCTGGTCATTATACCATTATACTAGATCAGGGGTGTCAATCTCAATTTTATTGAGGGCCACATCAAGGTTGTGTTTGACCTTGGGGGGGTTCAGGTGGGCATGGTCATAATGACCGTGGCCAGCTTGATGTTGGGGGCACCTGTGGTGGCCTGGGTGGGGCTGGGGAGGGGATCCACTTCAGCTAGTACAGTACTTTGTCTTGCCAGCGAAAACAGAGCTTGGGTGCCCTCACGTGGCCCTGACAGGCTCCGTTTTCAGCTGTGACAGCCTCCTGCAGCCCTTTGCCAGCAAAAAGGGCCACTGCGTGCAGCCCTCCCAAGCTCTGTTTTTGCTGGCAGAGGCACCGTGGGCTGGTCCTTTGTTGTTTCCAGGTGTTGTGGTTCACTGGCAGCTGGTGCAGACAGCAGCGAAATTGGACAGTGGGGAAGAATGGGGACCAGTCAGGGAGTCTGGAGAGGACTTGGATCAGGGTCCTGCATCCAATGCAGAGATGGGGCCAGGACCATCTGGGTGTGGGGTGCTGCTTCCGGAGCCTTCGGAGTCCGGCAGCAGCTAGGCCAAGGAATAAGGGGAGCCTGTTCCCAGTGCGCGTGTGTGCAGAGCTGCTAGAAGGCGAGAGCAGTTGAGACAAAAGGGGGACTCAGGAGTAAGGCTTGGAGGTGATTGCCCCTCCCATAAGGTATAAAGGACAGGCAATGATGACGAAACCTTTGCAGGAAGCAAAGTCATTTGTTCGGTTCAGATTCATTCTTGAAGCTCTTTGTACTTTGGTTGTTGTTTTTTTCTAGTTCATTTGATACTTCTGTTATTGGCAGCACTTCACAGAAAAGAAAGGTGGGTACTTATCTCGAGGGACTGTTTGAGATTAATTCCAGCTGGGAATGAAAACAATAAAATAACTCTTGTTTTTAAAATAAGTGTGCGTGTAGTTATGGTCTAGGAAGGCTTGATCAGAACACCAGGGCAGCCCTACCGGCCAGATCTAAGCACCATGTGGGCTGGATCTGGCCCGCAGGCCCTAAGTTTGACACCCCTGTGCTAAATCATCCTGTTACAACCACTTCACTTTTATGTTATCTCAGCCATGGGTGAGCCACTTTGATTAAGTTACAGGCACATCTGCATCCAGATCTTCAGAGAGACAACAGTTGTAGTTCCCCCAGAAGGACCAGACAAGAAACATGACCAGATGAGCTAATTCTCCTTTATTGTAAGGCTGTATTAACAGACTCTTGCAAGTCTGAAAGTACTAATCTCCCATTGTCTCTTTTACAACCTGAGAAGTTAGGAAGTGTCCTTTCTGAGCTTCTTGCCCTGCCTATTATCCAGCTGAAGGTTGCACAGCCTCTTATCAGACCATTCTCTAGGCAGCATCCTTTGCCCTGTTTCTCAAAATCTTTCTTATATACCATTACATGAGCAGACAAGCCTGACTAAGGAGAAGTGTCAAATCAAATCAAATAACCTTATTACAGCCATAAGGCCAGAAAGCAACAATTTCCTTTGAGAGTAAATCAAAGGCTGACTTAAAGTCAACAAAGAGATGTTGTAGGATAGAAGTAGAATATTTTTTTCAGTCGGATGAACCAGACAAAGTCTGATCATTCCCCCCTGAAGCCAGCCTGCTTTTCCACAATAACATTATAACTTTGGACACATTCCAATAATTTTGTAACTAAAAATCTGGCATACAGTTTAATTATTATATTGAATAAACCAGTAGGCTGTTAATCTGTGGAGTCGAATCTATTCTTATTTCTTGTTATATATCTTATATCTGAACATGCATAAGACACAAAACATAGAATAATAGAGTTGGAAGGAACCTTGGAGGTCTTCTAGTCCAACCCCCTGCTCAAGCAGGAAATCCTATACTATTCCAGACAAATGGCTGTACAGTCTCTCCTTAAAAACCTATAGTAACGGAGCACCACAACTTCTGGAGGCAAGCTATTCCATTGACTTATTGTATATTTATTGCAATAGCATATAGACTTATCTACCTTAAATCACCCAGAAAGTACTTTACAGCACTCTCTGGGTGATTTAAAATGTAAGTATTATTTACATATTGTCCCCACCAATCTGTGTCTTTATTTTACCAACCTCAGAAGGATGGAAGGTTGAGTCAACCTTGAGCCAGTCAGGATCAAACTCTTGGCTGTGGGCAGGGGTTGCCTGCAATCCTGCACTTTAACCACTGCCCCACCAGGGCTCATTTATAGTACAGGTAGTCCTCGACTTACAACTGTTCATTCAGTGACCACTCAAAGTTACAACAGCACCGAAAGAAATGACTTTATTTTGGTCGTAAGTTGGGGATTACCTGTACAGAACTATATGTATATTTATATATACTCACTTTTTAGCTTGTATATTGTTACTTTCTGTAAGAAAGTTAATTCGATTTGAGCAGAAATGTCCACATCAATCTCAAGTGACCAGTAAGGGCTGCTGTGATCTCACCCTTTACTGGTCACCTAACTTTGCTTCTGTTATCCAGGTGGCCTTTGCTCGTCCGAAGGTGGTAAAAAGTGATCATATGATCCTGGGACACGGCAACTGTCCTAAATATGAACCAGTTGGCAAGCATCTGAATGGTGATCATGTGACCACAGGGATGCTGCAATCGGTCATAAGTGTGAAAAATGGTCATAAGTCAAATTTTCCCAGGTATTGTAGTTTTGAATTTCAGTAAAAGGAAATGTTGTAAGGGAAGGACTACCTGTAAGAGGTGGCTGAGATTAACCGTAGGAGGTAGCTATGCTGAGCCTGGGGGTGGGGTCAAACTAGTGGTGGTATTCGATTGGTTCAGCTTGGTTCTGGTGAGCCGGTAAGAGCGATGAGCAGCAGAGACTGAACCGGTTCTCTCTGCCGCTCTGCTGTTGGATCCGCCCGCTTGCCCAGGCTCCCATACTCACTTTTATCCAGGGGTGGGATTCTACCAGTTCGCACCTTGCTAGAACCGGTTGTTAACATTCTAAGCAGTTCGGAGAACTGGTTATTAGAAGAAATTACTGGCCTAATCCTGTAAGGAAGGCAGGAAGGAAACATTCTGGTGTTGCTTACAGAAACTGCCTCTCCGTTAAGCCTTATTACATTCTTGGGCAGGACTAGACTTCCTGTCTCAGGAACATCTTTGGAATTTTTTCCCCTCCTTTGCTGGTACTTTGTGTGGAGTGACCATTCAAAGTTACAGTAGGCACCCCCCACAAAGAGATACTTATGATGTGGTTCCAAAGTCCTGATGGCTGCCCCCCTTCACACTGACAAGATTGCATTTTGGGTGCTCAGCAAGCAAGCGACCCACATGGATAGCCATTTTCAGCCTCCTGCAGTCACCTGTCCACAGTGGATGATGCTTTTGCAAACACCGCCCTTCCAAGATTTACTTCAGGTTTTCAGCAAAAATGCTGCATCGCAGATTTGATTAACGGCCACCACAGAAAAAGGTCATCAAATCAGGTTGGTTGTGTGGGTGGCCTGCTTTATATGACCATCATGATTTATAATCCAGGGTCAGCGAGATGCTGGAGAGATTCGGGATAATGTCAGCGTTCCAGCAAACCTCCATTCCAACCAATAGCTCTGAGACAGACATCTCCCAAAGGTTCCTTTTATTTGGATAGTAACTGGTACATCTGTGGAATCCTGAATCTGAAAGTTTCGGGCTTGCAAAAATAAAAACTATAAATCCATCCCTCATGCCCATCATCACATCACATGGCCCAATCACCACCTGTCCCAAAGTAAGATTTCCTTTTCACTATGTGCAACACACCTTGACCTTGAATCAGAAAAAGAATGTTATGTCTAATTAGATATACTCCAATGATTCCCCCCCCCCCCACACACTTTCCTAGGCTTAATTGTAGCAGCGTGGGAGCATCAGATCTCAAAATGGCTTCCAAATGGGCCTGTTTCCAGTCTCTAGAGAGCCTCTGGAGCCCAGAGAGGGTGAAAAATGGGCCACCCGGAAGTTCTAGAAGGCTGGAAATGGGCCTCTTTCCAGCCTCTGGAGGGCCTTTGGAACCTGGGGAGGCTGTTTTTCACCCTCCAAGAAACACAAGGAAAGGCCCTGGAACCTGGTGTGTGTGTGGAAAACAGGCCTCCTGAAAATTCTGCAAGGCCAGAAACGGGCCTGTTTCTGGCTTCCAGAGGGCCTCCTGAGCCCGGGGAGGCCATTTTTTTCCCTCCTGGAGGCTCAAAGAAAGCTTCCGGAGCCTGGGGAGGATGAAAACGCACCCCCCCTCCTGCTGTGGTGGAGGAGGTCAACTAGGCCATGTTCACCATGGCCATGCTCACCCAGCCACCGGGCAGATAACTGGTTGCTAAATTTTTTGGAAGCCCACCCCTGTTGTAATCGTAATGGGCAAATTTCATTCTGGTCATAAGTTGAGGACTACCCGAATCACCCTACTGAGGCAATGTCATGGCAACAGAGTAGAAAAGCAAAGTTTCTAAGGAACATTTGCATGGTTTGAAGTGGGGGAAGACCGTTGTGACCGCTGAGGGAAGGGAGGCTGTAGTTAGGTCTTGACCTGTGGTGCTGTAGCACGAAAGAGTGCGGGAGAACTTCCGCATCCAAACACAAACATCAGAATCTAGACAAAGGGGAAGTCAGGACAAGCAGCTGCTGTGAGATCCGCCAACAGGGGGCGTCTTTCTCCTGAGATATCTGCCAACCGACCCACTAATTAGCTGCCAACGGCAGCACGAAGCTTTGTTATTTATAAGCCAGATGTACGAAAATCACATCAAGAGGTCTGATTTTGCTCCATGCATAAATTCAGCCGGCAATTGCACAGACTGAAGGGGGGGGGGGGGGGGCTTGGGGGGGGGGCGGGGAACTTCAAGGTGGAACATGCAAATAACCGCTCAGAAAAAGCATGTTCTCCTGAGGCTGCAGCTTTGCGCAGCCCACAACTTCTTTTAATTGGTTAATTAAAGCGTTGCCCGGGGTGTGCGTGTGTGTTGCCGTTCCAGCAGAAAGCAACAAACTTTTGTGGGTCTCTCAAGTCTACCAAATGTGGAAGGGGATGACGAAGCAAAGTTTGACAAAGTTGGGAAAAAAGAGGATGTTCCTTGAAGCACGGTTTCTGCCCTTCTCAGTTGCCGTTTATGAGCAGAATAACAGAGTTGGAAGGGACCTTGGAGGCCTTCTAGTCCAGCCCCCGGCTCAAACAGGAAACCTTATGCTATTTCAGACAAATGGCTGTCCAGATTCTTCTTAAACACCTCTAGTGTTGGAGCACCCACAACTTCTGGAGTCAAGTCGTTCCACTGATTAATTGTTCTCACAGAAAATTTCTCCTTAGGTCCAAGTTGCTTCTCTCTTTGATTAGAGCCACAAAATGATGGTAGAAAGCAAAAGTCAGAAGCAAAATCAAGAGAGGTCAAGATCAAGTGAGGTACTAATACCACTCTATAAAGCTTTAGTAAGACCACACCTAGAGTACTGTATCCAGTTTTGGTCACCACACTATAAAAAAGATGTCGAGACTCTAGAAAGAGTGCAGAGAAGAGCAACCAGGATGATCAGGGGACTGGAGACTAAGGCATATGAAGAACAGTTACAGGAACTGGGCTTGGCTGGTCTAGTGAAGAGAAGGACCAGGGGAGACAGGATAGCAGTCTTCCAATATTTGAGGGGCTGCCACAGAGAGGAAGGGGTCAAGCTATTTTCTAAAGCACTCGAAGGCCGGACCAGGAATAATGGATGGAAACTGATCAAGGAGAGATTCAACCTGGAAATAAGGAGAAACTTTCCGACAGTGAGATCAATCAACCCATGGAACAGAAGTTGCCCTCGGAAGTTGTGGGAGCTTCATCACTGGAGGCTTTCAAGAAGAGATTGGACTGCCATTTGTCAGAAATGGTGTAGGGTCTCCTGCTTGGGTGGGGGATTGGACTAGATGACCTACAAAGTCCCTTCCAACTCTTTTTAATCCATATCAGAGCAATTGTAGGGAGCATATTAGCCCCTTGAGATATAGGTAGTACTCAGCTAACAATTCGTTTAGTGACCATTCAAAGTTACAACGGCACTGAAAAAAAGTGATTTATTGCCATTTTTCACAGTTACAACCTTTATAGCATCCCCGTGATCATGCAATCAAAATTCAGATGCTTAGCAATGGGCTCATACTTATGACTGTTGCTGTGTCCCACAAGGTCACCTCTTCTCACAAGGGAAGTCAACGGGGAAGCCAAATTCGCTTAACTACCAGGTGACTAACTTATCAACTGGAGTGATTTCCTTAACAACTGTGGCAAGAAAGGTCGTAACATGGGACAATACTCACTTAACAAATGTCTCCCTTAACAACAGAAATGTTGGGCTCACACTTGTGGTTATAAGTCGAGGACTACCTGTAGTCCAGACAAGAAGCAGATTCAGCATACTTCTCAAGCACCAGGAAAATTAGGAGATCCGGGCAGTTCAAATGAGTATAAAGATTTATTGCAAGCTTAAGGTCTCGGTAAAAATTTGAGCGGTAAAAATACGATCAAGGGAAGTGTGCGGGAATTAAGGCATTCAAGGTGGGCTGGACTTAGATTTCTTGTGGGCATGCAGAAACTCATGACTGATGATGTCTTTGACCCGCCATCCTTGGGCTCATCCTGGTCGGTGGTGGGATTCATTTTTTTTTTACTACCGGTTCTGTGGAGGTGGCTTGATGGGCGTGGCAGGGGAAGGATACTATAAAATCTCCATTCCCTCTCTACTCCTGGGGAAAGGTTATTGCAAAATCCCCATTCCCTCCCCATCCCACTAACCTGCTTTCCAGCTCTGTTCTCCTGTGCAGGGCAACCAAAGAAGACCCAGCTGATCAGCTGGGACTCGGGAGGCAGATAATAGATGATGGTGGGGCCAGTCAGAGGTTGTATTTGCCAGTTCTCCGAACTACTCAAAATTTCCGCTACCAGTTCTCCAGAACCTATCAGAACTGACTGAATACCACCTCTGCTTGGGCTCATCCTGGTCATCTCCTACAATACTTGCTCTATTTTGGGGGGAAGGTTACATTAACAGAAACTTGTAAGACTGAAAATATTTCTTCCTCCTTTCCTTTTAACTCCCTAAAAAACCAGGAAGGAACCCTTCTGAGACGTTTTCTCACACCATCTCCCGTATTGTGGGCTGAGATATCGTTTACATGCCGATTTGCCCCATCTGTGGCTTTCCTTCTGTCTCCCAAGGTCATTCTCACATACCATTATGAAGTTCGATATGCTAATTCCCCAAGTCACTGGTCGAGATGCGCATCATCTCAACAATGAAAACTGTGATCAACTTCATACATAGTGTTAAGCTATTATTTGCTTAACTATCATTAGTTAAATAAGAACAAGACCCCAAAGCTGCAAGTTTGCTTAAGATGCTGAGACAAAGCAAACCATATTACAGCTTTGTGCAATGGGTAAACTAAGTTTCTGCCCAAGACAAGGAGAAGCTAAAATGAAATGCGCTAACAAAATGTGCCTTGCAATTTCTTTTCTTGTCAAAGAGGAGGCTGCAGTATTTCTGATCTCCAGGTGCTTGAGCATTTTTGGTGGGAAAAATGGAATTTTCCGGTACAATCCCACGGCATCCGTGAGAGTCTTTCTCAGTGGTGGGATTCAACATGTTTTACTACCAGTTCTGTGGGCATTGCTTGGTGGGCATGGCTTGGTGGGCGTGGCAGGGGAAGGATACTGCAAAGTCCCCATTCCCTCCCCACCCTACTAACCTGCTTTCCAGCTCCGTTCTCTTATGCAGGGCTGTCATGCCCCTGGTGGAGACTGACTCTGAGGAAGAGGAGGAACAGCCAACAGGGAGTGGGAGTGTGGCTCCAGAGGTGGTGGAGGAGGCTGGGGAAGGGCAGAGGCCGGCTGAGCAGTCAGAGAAGGATTCAGGCCCATCCCCTCTCCATCCTAGGTCACGCAGGGAGGAGAGGATCAGGGAAAAGCGAGGTCTACTCAAAAGGAGGTTACCATGATCCTCCTCGTGGCTTGCAGCTGGGAGCTATGTATATAAATTTGTAACTACGCAGTTAGAATTGCTGGAGTCAACGTTTAGTATTTACTTTGAAAGAGGTTTATCTTTGCTGGCGTTCTTCCCATGGACTCTCCTCGGTTATTTCCCTGGAGTCTATGATTAGTTATCTTGGCTTGCTTCAGAACTCTCGTCAATGGGCTTGGTTTTGGTTTTCTTTTTGCCTCATTATTTACTTTTTGTGACTTTAAACTGTGCCTAATAAAACAGTGAAGTTAAGTTGAAGGCCTTACCGGACTTTAATGTATGTTTTGGGTTATTTTGAGAGACTACGGGTCATCACAAGGGCAACAGAAGAAGACCCAGCCAATCAGCTGGGACTCAGGAGGCAGAGAATAGATGGGGGCGGGGCCAGTCAGAGGTAGTATTTGCCGGTTCTCTGAACTACTCAAAATTTCCGCTACCGGTTCTCCAGAACGGGTCAGAACCTGCTGAATAGCACCTCTGGTCTCCCTGCCTTCTATGGCATCAGGAGGGAACTTCTCTTATGGGGACTTTGAAGACCAAGAATAGTCACAATGGCCAGGGAGATTGTAGAATGATTGGGGGAAAGCACCTCACAGATAGTCCTTGACTTACAACAGTTTGCTTAGTGACTGTTCAAAGTTACGGCATTGGTAAAAGTGACTTATGACCGTTTTTCACATTTGACCAAATTTGGGGCTCTTGGCAACTAGCATGTATTTATGATGGTTGCCCTATCCCGGGGTGGTGTGATCATCTTTTGCGACCTTCTGGCAAGCAAGGTTAATGAGGAAACCAGATTCACTTAACAACCATGTTGCTAACCACTGCAATAATTCACTTAATGACTGAGGCAAGAAAAGTTGTAAAATGGGGTAAAGCTTGCTTAACAACTCAGCAACATTAATTTTGGGCTGAGTTGTGATAGTAAGTCGAGGATTATGGGTGTTTCGAGGATTATTTTCTCATTGCATTTGTTAAAATACCCCTATTTAAGCCGCGGTTGCAGAGGTGGAGCCATTACTTTTTTATTCAACTTTCATAATGCTGGAAAGAAAAAAAATCCCGTCCAATTCCAAGCTGGGTGAAAGATGCTGGAAATAAAATGGAGGCTGACCATTAGGAAAGAAGATCTTGTTTTACTTGGTTTTTCAGCAATGTTTCTGGGGTGGCTGACCAAATGACTGGGTGACAGGATGGATTTTTTATAGGGTTCTGGGGTTTTTGTAATTGAGATGCTGCAGGGGGTCATGCAATGTAGCGAGCCTTGTGTCTTTTGCTATTGTAATATTGGTGGGTAAACCTAAAGGTCTTGTCCTGTCCTTTGAATTTGGATGGAGGAATGTAGATTTTAGGAGTCATTGTTTTTCTACTTTTTAAAAATCCCATCAGCTCCAGCCTTCTGCGGGAGCCTGTGGCTGAAGGAGTTTTGTTTATGAATAGATTGGCCCGGTGGTGGGCTGCGACCAGTTCACAGACGGTTCTTTGAGCACCTGCGGAGCATTCAATAAACACCAATTTGAACCTCTCCAGCTCACCTTCTAGCTTTCTCTGATAAGTAGAACAGCTGAGGCGCGGTAATCCATTTTGCAGCGCGAATCAGCTGAGCTGCAAAAGAAGGAAATGTAAGACAGGATAGGGTGGTGGGCGGTGGGCGGTGGGCAGGGCCAACTGATTTTCATTCATACCAGTTCGCTAGAACTGGTCTGAACCAGCAGCAGCTGGCTTGGCCGAATTTTCCTGAATGGATACAAAATCTCTATTCCAAAAGACCAGTCTCTTCTGCTTGAGACTGTTCTCCTATGGAAGGAAAACTGGGACTGCTTTCTGCCTTTAAGAACACGTTTCTCCATTTCTCCTTTGGGGAAATATAATATTCTGTCTCTTTTAATATCCTCCAAAATGTTTCATTCTCTAGGAAAGGGAGAGGGGCTTCCCTTAATACCTAATGGTGAGGACAATTCTTTTTATGGCTGGGACTGGATGCTGTCATTCCTTGGGGCTGGTGTGGTCATTCATCTTCTCGAACAAAATCTCAAGACAGAAAGGCCATTGTTGCCCCAGTGTCTAAAATCATTGCAGTATCGATAAGAACCTTTTGTGTAAATCTTGTCCACATGGTTTATATTCAGATTATTTTGCTCTTTCGAAAAACTGAAGCTGTGCAGCAAGAAATCCAAGCCAGCTTTTAAACTCCAATTAATCACAAATATTTGGGTTTATTTCCCTCGTTGCAGCTGTTTTGCCTTCGGGGCAGTTTAATGTTTGCACCTGCTACACCAATTTTCCTGGACAGCTATGAATAAGACTGTAAATTTCCTTAAATTACATTCAGGGTTTAATGGTTAGCTGTCAGTTTCAAATTGCAGGAACAAGTTTAGTTGATAACTATGCAGCCTTGCATTTCCTGTGGACTTTTTCGCCTGCTCTCCAATCCTCTCATTAATATGGCAATCAACCCCCGATCTGGCCCTGCACCATTTTGCATTATTTTATCCGAGCAGTACCAAAAGTAATACAGGTAGTCCTCAACTTATGACCACAAGTGAGCCCAAGCTTTCTGCCCTAAGTGGGACATGTGTTATGTGAGTTTGGCCCCATTTCACTTGCCACAGTTGTTCAATGAAGGCACTGCAGTTGTTATGTCAATAAAACGATTGTTAAATAAACTTGGCTTTCTCATTGACTTTGCTCGTCAGACGGTTGCAAAAAGGGGATTGTATGACACTGGGACACTGTAACTGTCATAAATACGAGTCAGTTGCCCAGCGTCAACTTTTGATGTCTGAATTTTGATCACGTGACCATGGAGATGCTCCAATTCTTGTGTGAAAAACTGTCAAAAGTCATTTTTTTCAGTGCCGTTGTAACTTCCAATGGTCACTAAATGAAGCTGTAAGGATTATCTGTAATTCTTCCCTACATCAAAAAACCCTAGCTTTTGATTATACTACCTGAGACTTCTCAGGAAACAACAACTGAATGAAAAACTGCTGGTAACCTTCTACCGCTGCACCATAGGGAGTATCTTAACTTACTGCACCTGTGTATGGTTTGCCAATTGCACAGTGGCATATAGGGCAGCACTCCAGAGGGTTAACGTCATTGCCCAGAAGATCATTGGTTGCCCTCTCCCCTCTTTGGAAGAGCTTTATAGCTCCCGCTGCCTTAAGAAAGTTCAAAGCATTCTCAAAGATCCATCTCATCCTGGGCACCCTTTTTTTGGAACTATTACCATCTGGCAGACGGTACAGGATAATAAAACCAAGCACAAATATGCTGAAGAAAAAAGCTTCTATCCCAGGGCAGTAGCTCTTTTGAATTCTACTGTTTAGTGCAGTGTTGGTGTGGTGTTGGGAATTTTCAGTTCAATGTGTGGAGTGTGAAGGATGTGTGTTTGTGTTCATTTTCATGGTCATGGTCATGATGTGTATTGAAGATGGTGTTTGATTTCGTTGTATGAGGTGCAATGACAATAAACTAAACTAAACTAAATTAAAGAGAAGTGTTAAGGGGGAAAATCAAATAAGGAGAAATTTTTGAAAATTTCTTTTGATGATGAGCATTCTGCCAGTGCCCCTTCCTCTGATAAGTTTCTTTATCTTCCATACTACAGATCCAATTTCCACCCTAAATTGCATTTGTTGGAATAGTGTGATTGCTGGTGCATGGAATTCTAGAAGGGGAAGGATCTATTAAGGCTACTGAGTGAGAAATTCCAATTAAAGCAATTTAACTTGGATAGATGGTTTCTAATAACACTCTCCCAGGAGAACCTCTGAAAGGCAGATTGCTTCTCTAACTAATTTTAGTGTAAAAGTATTTTTTTTTTCAAATATTCACTCAGAATTGGCCTTAAACATTTTTCTTTGAATCAATCTTGACTTCTACCAACATGGCATCCAGTTTTGATTGCCACAGTATAAAAAAGGATATTGAGACTATGAAAGAATGCAGAGAAGAGCAACAAAGATGATTAGGAGACTGGGAGCTCACACATGAAGAACGGTAGCAGGAATTTGATTTATTTAGTTTAACGAAAAGAAGGATTAGGGGTGACATGATAGCAGCCTCCCAGTATTTGAGGGGCTGCCAGAAAGAAGAGAGTCAATCTATTCTTCAAAGCCCCTGAAGGCAAGATAAGAAGCAATGGAGGGAAACAACAACTATCTGCATAGGAAGTATTTTTGTTAATTCAGGTAATAATATCCTACCAAGAGGAAACAGTTTTAGGAGATTATACAAATGTGTATTCAAATGAAACACTAATCCCATTACATCCCTAGCCCCCTGATAATTTACTCGAACATTTTCTATATAGCTACAATGGAAACCCATCATCCTAAAATATGTTGCTTTGTTATTCAAGGCAGAATCTAAGATCAGTTGAAGTCTTTGACACTGATGTTAACACCTATTCCTATTGTCTAGACTAAATAAGAATCTCTAATTCTTTACTCCATTCAGCCATTAACATTTGCATATCAAATGGATCCATCACCAGTAGAATTTAATAAAGATTAATTGTAGGTTTTTTTGTGTTACAGTCCTATCTGAGGCACAGGGAAAAGGACCTGCTATGTTGATGAAAATATTTTAAGACTCCAGACAACAAAAGAGAAACTAGGTATGGGGGAACAGTAAAATTTGCCCATAATCTGCTCAATAGGTTAGCGGATTTGCGGAATGTATTTATTTTATTATAGCAATAGCACTTAGATTTATATACCCCTTCATGGTGTTTTACAGCCCTCTCTAAGCAGTTTACAGAGTCAGCATATTGCCCCCAACAATCTGGGTCCTTGATTTATGTGGTGCAGTGGCCTAGGAGTGGATCTCTTGCCTCACAATCAGGAGGCTGTGAGTTCGATCCTAGGTAGAGGTAGGTATTTCTCTCTTTGGACACAATCAGATTATATCTGCTGCGAACTCCGCATTGGCAAAAAGAAGGGCATCTAGCCAGTAAACATTCAGCTCCATTCAGTTGCCCCAACTCCACTCTGATGCAAGGGATTATGGGGCCATTAAAAGACCAAAAAAAAAGAAAAGAAAGAAAGAAATCTGGGTCCTCATTTTACTGACCTTGGAAGGATGGAAGGTTGAGTCCACCTTGAGCGGTCAAGATCAAACTCCTAGCAATTTTCAAGCCAGATATGCAACAGATAGAAAACAGATATGCAGTTAAACTCACAATTAAAGGGTTAATTAAAACAAGAACCAAAATACAACACTGCATATCTAAATTTGATAGCAACCCCCAGTTAGATCTCAAACATTTCTTGGAAGGGTTATCTTCAATTTTGCTTTGTTCTGAAAAACCTCCTCTTATCCCCAGTATGGAAAATGCTTCAAGACCAAGTGCATATTTCGTGTCCCTGGCTTGGTTAAAACATGCCTCGAAATCAGAAGATGAGTTGAAAAGAAGAACTGGATTTGAAAAAGAGCAAATCCTCCGAGGCCTTTCTTCTTCTTCTTGTTTACCCTCCAGCAGATAATTTAAAGTCATCTGTGAAAAACTGAAGGTCAGCATTTCCATATAAATAGGAGTTTGAAGTGAAATCACTTTCTCTTCTGTTCATCGTTGGTTTTGTAATATAGGGCAGTAATACAGTACCGACAAAGTACTTTCGGTTTTTTCCCCCACTTCTTCTTCTATTCCAGAGTGCTGGCTAGGAATAAGTTGTCAGGATTGAGAAATACTGTTCTAGCAGTGGTGGTATTCAGCCGGTTCACACCGGATCGGGCGAACCGGTAGCAAGGATTTGGCGCGGGTCGCCGAACCAGTAGTAAGTTCTGGCTGGCTGCGCCCCTGACCGGGTCACCGTCCCGCCCGATACTCGCTTCACCCCGCTCGCCTGACGTTCACCTAAGGTATTTCTTTCTTATTTTTCCCCTCCCAACAATCAGCTGTAGATACGATCAGCTGTGCTGGGATTCCCCTTGCTGAGGCCCAGGAAGGCAAAAAATGGAGGGAGGGGCTCAGCCCCCCTCCATTTTTTACCTTCCTGAGCCTTAGAGGAGCCTTATGGGAGCAAAAACGCCCCCTCCCCCCACGAGGCTCCCCTGAGGCCAAGAAGGCCCCAAAAATGGGTGAGGGGGGTGGCTGCAAAAAAGCAAAAAAAAAAAAAAAGGCCATGCCCACCCAGTCAAATGGCCACACCCTCCAAGCCACACCCACAGAACCAGTAGTAAAAAAAATTTGAATCCCACCACTGTGCTCTAGCCATAAAGTCGATAACTTTCCCTCTTCCATCATATTGCAAAGAAACAGTTGGAGATCTTAGGAGGTAATGCCCAAGGGTTACACAGGCAGTCCTCAACTTACAACAGTTCATTTAGTGACCATTCAAAATAACACTTGGGCAGAGGGGTTGCAGTAGAAGACCCCCAAAGTCCCTTCCAGCCCTAGGATCTAATAGTCTTGTCTACTTGCTTGCCTCTCTCTCCTTCTTCCTCCCCCTCCCTCTCTCTCTCTTTTCAAGAAAAGATTGGAGAATCATTTGTCCAGGATGATATAAGGACTCTGGCCTTGAGCAGGGGGTGGACTAGAAGACCTCCGAGGTCCCTTTCAGTCCTAAGATTCTATGCTTCTACAGTGGTGCTGAAAAAAGTGACTTATGACCATTTTGTTACACTTATGACCATTGCAGCATCCCCATGGTTATGTGCTCAAACTTCAGATGCTTGGCAACTGGCTCATATTTACGACGGTTGCAATGTTCCTGGGATGGTGTGATCACCTTTTGTGACCTTCTGACAAGCAAGGTCAGTGGGTAAGCCAGATTCACTTAACAACCGTTTTTATTAACTTAAGAACTGCAATGATTCGCTTAACAACTGTAGCAAAAAAAATTGGATTAAAAATGGGGCAAAACTCACTTAACACCTGTGTGGCTTAGCAACCATAATTTCAGGCTCAGTTGTGAGCATAAGGTACTATTTGTATATGGCCTCATAGTCTATATGTCTGGTTTACAATAAATCATTGAATAGAACAGCAAGTTTAAAAAGAATCCTTACCATGCTGGCAGACTAACCTGTGCCCATGTCATAATCCAGAATGGAGCCTGATTCAAAGCTAATTATTTTCGTAGGTAACCCCAGAGTGCAGTTGTTTTTAATTCATTATGAAGAATTCCAGATGACAAGCTCTGTTTCCCAAGGTTTTTCTTATTGGTAAGAAATCTAAACTTTTACAGCCTTAAAGGACCTCAATAGAACGTTAGCCTCTGCGTCATTGCTTCCTCGCCAAAGGAGAGAATAACAATAAAAATGAAATCACACCAGGGAATTTTAAAAAAATCAAATGAAACATAACTTAATACTCCTTCCTCCTCCTATTTTCTCCACAACAACAATTCTGTGAGGTGGCTTGAGCTGAAAAAGAGTGACTGGCCCAAAGTCACCCAGTCAGCTTTCATGCCTAAAATGGAACTAGAACTCACAAGGCCAGCCCCTTAACCACGACAGTAATTTTGAAAGCCTGTTTAAGTTCCTCTCCGCTCCATCTTATATTAAACAAAATTAAGTGGTTTAGGATTTCTTTTTCATGCTTCCTTCGTTCTCTCTCTCTCTCCCTCTTTTTTTCCAAACACGCTTCCCTTCCCCCTTTACGTTCCTTTGCAAATATAGAGGTGTATATTTTTGGGGTGGGCGGGCTGTTTTTCTTATTTGTCAATCTACCTGCATTGTCTTAGCAATTTTGGGGATGGAGACAAGACCAGCCCAGCTTGGCTAAACCATAACTTTCACTCTTGATGGAGAAACAACAATCCAACAAGGTTGTGCAAGAAGGACCAATGAGAGGCCTGAAATAGCATCTATGGTGTAATGAATAACAAGACAGGGGGGTGTGTGGATAGGAAAAACCAGAACTTGGAGGTTTCGGAGACCCATAACCAAGGCAATTTTAGTTTCACAGGGGAAAAAGAAACCCTGCCCAGCTTCTTAATCAGCAAGCAGAGACAGGGACAGGAAGTGGTCAAATTAGTTTCCCATCCATTCAGAGGAAGAGGGTATAAAATAGCTACTACAGTCTGTAAAAACACTCTGGTACTACACTCCGTGCAAACTATACACGGGTTGTCTTCTCCTCGGCTTGTCTGTGTGAATAAACTGCTGCTGTGCTGGACCAGGAAGTAGCCGTGATGTTCCAGAGAAAACGAAGTGTCTCCTTTGGAGGTTATGGATGGTGGGTTCCTTCCCTTCCCTCCTCTCCTCTCCCCTCCCCTCCCCTCCGGTCTTTATTACTTTATAAGTAACTTAAGGTAGTGAGCATACATAGTATTCCTTGCTCTCCTTTTTCTCACAACAACAGCCCTGTGAGGTGGGTTGCACTGAAAGCTAATGATTGGCCCAAAGTCACCCAGCTGGCTTTCATGCCTAAAGTGGGACTAGAACTCAGAGCTTCCTGGTTTCTCGGCCAGCATCTTAAGCACAACATCAAACTGGTGCCCCTTTCCTTTCTCTTCCTTCTCCCCATTTCTCCAGGAGTTGAAGGGACCTGATATTGTGCCGCTGCCCCCGCCCCTTCATTTTCTATTCCAAACTACAGCCCTACGAGTTTAATTGAGCTGAAAGAGAAGAACTGGTCTAAATCCATTGAAGGCTTGTCTGTGGCTGAGGGTAGATTTGAACCTGGTACTCCCACTCTTAATGCAGCCTTTCTTCACTAAACTCCACTGGCTTTCTATGGAGAGTAAAGGTTTGGGACAAGGAAACTTCTTGCTTAGTCTTTCTTCGCCTAATTCCCCAAAGATCTTGCAGTGAAGTCCTCTCGGGCCATTTCCCTTTAAGTGACTTGATGCAGGGTCTTTATAACACCTTGAGGACTAGACACTTGAAACAAAAAATGTCAAATGGATTGGCTAGGAAGCAGAGCCTTCTCAAGAGTGACCCCACAATGCTAGATTTACACCCTCAGGCTTATCTGTTTGTCTCCAGCGAACTGGGTTAGAAAAACTACCTTGGATTTTGAGTGCTTTGAAATCAGAAAATGATTTGAAATCAGAACTCTTTTCTTATTTTTTTTTTTACTTTAAGAACTTTGCTATTTGTCCAAGTCCCTCCAGGTTTTATATGACTTGGCTGAAAGGACAGTTTTTCTCAGAACGCCATCACTTTCCTAAAAAATTATTCCCTCAACACTGTCCAACTATTTACAAAGTCTGCATTACTATTACTATTAATCTTATCACTTTTTAACCATCCATCCCCTCCCACTTGTGATTGTAGGACTGTAACTTTGTCACTTGTATCCTTACGATCTATATTGACTATTTCCTAGTATGATTTGATTGCTTATTGTACCCTATGACTATTATTAAGTGTTGTACCTTATGATTCTTGACTTTTGACGAATGTATATTTTCTTTTATGTACACTGAGAGCATTTGCACCAAGACAAATTCCTTGTGTGTCCAATCACACTTGGCCAATAAAGAATTTCTATTCTATTCTATTCTATTCTATTCTATTCTATTCTATTCTATTCTATTCTATTCTATTCTATTCCATTCCATTCCATTCCATTCCATTCCATTCCATTCCACTCCACTCCACTCCATTCCATTCCATTCCATTCTATTCTAATTCTATTCTAATTCTACTCTACTCTATTCTTAAATGTTTTAAATGGCCCGTTGAAAAGATCTGCCTTTTTGCCAAAATAGTACATTGCTGAATTTGAGGTTAGATGTTTTGTAACACTGGGCAATGCTTTGGATTCAGGTGAACAAAGGTACAATGGAGAAGGTGACGATGCAAACATCTGCAACTCAAAGTGGCTGAATTTTTTGGGGTGGGGGGAAGGGGTTGCATGGCTGCCCTGGATGCTGCAGCCCCATCCTGAGCAGAGTTGCATGGGGTCAGTGCATCAGGCACTGATAAAAAATGGGGAGCATAAATATTTAAAACTACAAAAAGCATCCTTTGCAATGCTTGTTTGGATCAAAGGTCCCCTTGTCAGCAAAAAGAGCCTCTCCGGATTCTTTCCAGAGATTTTTTAAAAAAAGAGATTGGACAGCTGTTTGTCCAGAATTGTATGTGGTTTCTTGCCCAAGCAGGGGGATAAATTAGAAGACTTCCAAGGTCCCTTCCAACTCTGTAACAGGTAGTCCTCGAATTACGACCCAAATCGAGCCCAACATTTCTTGTTGCTCAGCGAGATATCGGTGAAGTGAGTTTTGCCCCATTTTCCAGCCTTTCTTGCCACAGTTGTTAAGTGAATCACTGCAGTCGTTAAGTTAGTAACCCGGTTGTTAAATGAATCAGGCTTCTCCATTGACGTTGCTCGTCAGAAGGTCGCTAACCCATGACCCTGCGACACGCTGCAACCATCATAAGTACGAGTCAGTTGGCCAAGCCTCTGAATTTTGATTGCAGTGTTCTTGGGGATTCTGCAAGGAACATAAATTGTGAAAAACGGTCACTTTTACCAGTGCCATCATGGTAACTTTTGCACAGTCACTAAATGAACGGCCATGAGTCGAGGACTGCCTGTATTCTGTCATTCTTGTTTCTTGAAGCTCAGATCTGTGACTCAGCAGTTGGTCTGGGAGGGTACCCACTGCCTTGTTTGCTGACTAGTTGTGTTAAAGCATATTTGTGTGTGTTAGCTAGAAGGCGCTGAGTTGTGTGACAGCTCTTTTATCTCAGCCATCTGGCCACAAACATTTTTTTCTCAGGGTGGGGCTGCCTGACCTCATCCGATGCTTACCACGTTCCACGGGCACATTTAACCAATATCAGATGCATGATTGTTTTGCACGGCTGAAATGTTTTCACAAGGGTCACTTCGTCTTTCCTTCTGATGGTTGTCCCAGAAGGACAATCCCAAAGGTGTTTTTTTTTTTCAACTGGACTTTCTGTTTTTTTCCATTCCCCACCATCTAGTCAGAGCTGAAGAAGCTTCTTGGGTGAGAAGCAAAATGTCTTCAAAGAAAAACCAGTCCGGTTGCCTCTTGAAAAAAAAAAAAAAAGCACTTTTGGGACAACCATGTCTTGGATGACTGAGGATCTCCATAGACCTGAAGGACAATATTTCTCTGCTCTGGGACATAGAATCATAGGGTTGGGAGGGACCTCGAGGTCTTCTAGTCCAACCCCCTGCTCAAGGCAGGAGACTTATGCCATCCAAGTCAAGTGGTTGTCCAGTCTATAAAATGTCCGGTGATGGAGCACCCACAACCCCAGGAGCAAGTTGTTCCATTGATTAATTGTTCTTACTGTCAGGGAATTCTCTACTCCTCTACTCGTAGCAGAATACCTTATGCCACCAGACTTGAAATTTTAGACCTAGACAACCTAGAACTACGCCACCTTCGGTCCAATCTAAGTATAGTACATAAAATTATCTACTGCAATGTCCTACCTGTCAATGAATACTTCAGCTTCAACCATAACAATACAAGATCAAACAATAGATACAAACTCAAGGTAAGCCGCACCAAACTTGATTGCAGAAAATACAACTTCAGAAACAGAGTGGTCAATGTCTGGAATACTCTACCTGACCCTGTGGTTTCTTCCCCAAACCCCCAAAACTTTAACCTTAGACTGTCTACTATTGACCTCACCTCTTTCCTAAGAGGTCTGTAGGGGACGTGCATAAGCGCACCAACGTGTCTACCATCCCTGTCCTGTTATTTCTTTTTTATCCATATCCATTTCATGTATTCATGACCATGTTTATACTTATACCTGTTATCTAATACTTGCTTGACAAATAAATAAATAATAAGTAATAATAATTCCTCCTTACTTCCAGGCTGAATTTCTCTTTAGTGACTATGGAGATTCTGAGTTATCCAGACAGGTCATGGCTGTCCCAGAGGTGCTTTTTCAAGAGGCAACTGGACTTTTCTGTTTTTTCTTTGAAGACGTTTTGCTTCTCATCCAAGAAGCTTCTTCAGCTCTGACTGGATGGTGGGGAATGGAAGGATTTATACTCCTTGCAGACAGCTGGTCATTATTTTGCATTCTTTTAGAGAGTCCTTGAATCAGAGCTGAAGAAGCTTCTTGGATGAGTTGTCTCTTGAGGAAAAACCACCTTTGGGACAACCATGACCTGGATGAATAAGAATCTCCATAGACGATTATCTGTATGGGATACACCTATAATATCCCAAGATGTATGTAGATGTTCCTATGTCTAGAAACAGTATGATGTCAGACTGGATTTTGGAAAGACACATGTTATTTTATCTCTTTTACAATGGAAAAGAGCTAGCCGCATTTAGCAACTTCATACTTATACTCAGGGAGTCATACAACTGCCTTAAATTTCTGCCATGCTGCCACCTCTTCCTCCTCATCTACCCAATTGGATTTATATTTTTTTGAAGGTGCAAAATAGGGGAGGGAGTCACTTTCCATTTCTAGTCTGCTAATTTTTTAAAAAAGGGTTAAGGATGGAATAACTGAAGGCCGCTTGCTGATAATTACCCGCAAGATCGTTTTAAGTGGTTCTGGAAACATCTGCATCCTTTCTGATAGAGATATTTAAGAAATGTACATTCTTTTCTTTCATGTTTCTTTCTCTCCCTAGTTCACTCGCCTTTTATCTGTTTTTTTTGAGCGAGCTGCCTTTGATGAATGCTATTGATGTTTAATAAATATGCATCAATCAGTCCCTTTTGCCACAAGAACTGAGTGATGTGTTAGGTTGGTCTACCCTGGATATGGGGAATGACTGGGATGTGCAAGGTCTGGAGACAAGCCATTCCACTGGTTAATCGTTCTAACTGTCGGGAAATTTCGCTTTAGTTCTAGGTTGCTTCTCTCCTTGATTAGTTTCCATCCATTGCTTCTTGTCCTGCCGTCAGGTGCTGTGGAGAATAGTTTGACTCCCTCTTCTTTGTGGTAACCACTGAGTTATTGCAACACTGCTATCAGGTCTCCCCTAGACCTTCTGTTCATTAAACTAGACACACCCAATTCCAGCAACCGTTCTTCATATGTTTTAGCCTCCAGTCCCCTAATCATCTTTGTCGCTCTTCTCTGCACTCTTTCTAGAGTCTCAACATCTATTTTACATTGGGGTGACCCAAACTAGATGTGGTAGTACAAAATGAGCCTGAGCCATGTTGAGTTATTTTTTGATCCTGGTTAGTAGATTTCCAGGTTCAGCAAAACAAACATGTGAATAGTTATTCTGTGGTCTTGCTATTCTGGGAATTGTTCTTCTAGCTTGGTACACAAACAGGTCATCCAATGAGGTTAACACAGTTTCTTTAGAATGTTATATGAATAGCAATTTCTTAACCCCGATTTACATTAAAATGTGTTACAGGTAGTCCTCTATTTATGGCCACAATCGAGCCCAAAATTTCCGTTGCTAAGCAAGACAGTTGTTCTGCGAGTTTTGTCCTGTTTCACTACAGTACCTTGCCACAGTTGTTAAATGAATCATTGCATTTATTAAGTTAGTAACATGGTTGTTAAGTGAATCTCGCTTCCCCATTGACTTTGCTCATCGGAAGGTCACAAAAGGGAATTTTGATATGTGACCACGGATCTGCTGTAATGGTTGTAAGTGTGAAAAATGGTCGTAATTCACTTTTTCCAGCACCATTGTAACTTTGAACGGTCACTGAACAAACTGTTGTAAGTCGAGGACTACCTGAAAATAAATCTAGCCAGTGAGTTCAAAGACGATCCCCTTGTTAGCCTGATGTTGGAATTGATTCTAGTCAGTGTTGACTTCTTGTGATCCTGAGATAAATATTTTCCCTGGCAACCGATCCCCAACCTGGTCTTTCAGGTCTTCTAAACGGTGGTAGGATTCACATTTTTTTTTACTACCGGTTCTGTTGGCGTGGCTTGGTGAGTGTGGTGTGACTTGGTGGCTGTGGCTTGGTGGGCGTGGCCGTGGAAGGACACTGTAAAATCTCCAGTCAGACGTGGCATTTGCTGGTTCTCAGAACTACTCAAAATTTCTACTACCAGTTCTCCAGAACTGGTCAGAACTTGCTGAGTACCAACCTCTGCCACTAACCTGCTTTCCAGCACCGTTCTCCTGTGCAGGGCAACAAACGAAGACCCAGCCAATCAGCTGGGACTCAATGGGAGGCAGAGAAGAGATGGGGGCGGGAACAGTCAGAGGTGGTATTGGCCAGTTCTCTGAACTACTAAAATTTTCCGCTACTAGTTCTCCAGAACTGAATACCACCTTGCTTCTAATATAGACTTCCCCAAATCTTCTGGCTTTGCAGCTTGGCAGGAGGGAGAGGAAAGAGGCGGTGGTTTGGCATGAGCAGCGTGTAAGTAAGTGGGTGTAGCTCCATTTGTGTGCTGCTTACCGACGTGCAATTGCTCACCACTTCTGTGGCCTGAATCTGAACAGCTCAAGGCCCGGCAGTGGTCCAGGTTGGGGGACCCTTGTCCTAAGGGTCCATCCATTGCCACTGTTACTTGAGTCCATGCCCTTTGAAACTGCTAGTCGTTTCTTCTTTTCTTTTCCTTCCCCCTTTCCTAGCAATTTAGACTTATCCTGACATTTATTCCCAATGATCAGATTTAATATTAGAGGCTGACTAGGACTTTTATTCGTCCTGGAAAATAAGGAGCACCAAACACTTCTCTTTAAACCATGCTTTCATTCAATTCACAATTCTGATTTTCAGAACGGTGTCCACGCAGAGCAGTCACAGGACGGTTGAGTTGCATTGTGTGGCTCACAACACACACTTGCTGAGCTATGTACCGTGTCTGGCCAGGAAAGGTCATTGGCCAGGAGTCTTGATGTCAAACCAGCCCCGTGCTTTTCATATGCCCAATCGAAGTGAAACTTTGGTTTCCTTAGAACACTTTGTTCTCTAGGTTGAAAACACACACACACACACACACATACACACACACAGATGTGAAAACAGCACTAGACCATTTTGTGCAATTGTGGCAACCTGTATAATTCTATGCTTTTTCAAGAGGCAACTGGACTTTCTTTGTTTTTCCTTAAAGATGTTTCCCTTCTCATCCAAAAAGCATCTTCAGTTCTGAACTGAAGAAGAATCCGAACTGAGGAAGCTTCTTGGATGAGAAGTGAAACCTCTTCAAACAAAGACAAAGAAAGCCCAGTTGCCTCTTGAGAAAGCACCTTTGGGACAACCATGATTGAGAATAGACATCCGTACACATCCGTATAATTTTACTGTAGTGAAACCTGGGTTGCTTTTGGGCAGTATTTCAAACCAGGTTTCCCTCAGTAAACTATCACTTTGCATTGATTTAAAGCTATGAACAGATAGTCCTTCACTTACGAGTGAAATTGAACCTGGCAATTTTGGTTGTAAATCATTATGGTTGTAAAGCGGGATTTTTTGTAGAAATTGTTTAAATGAACGCAATTGTTTTCTATAGGGACCCATTTTTGCCAGAAACTGGGAGTAAATACTGGATTCCAGCAAAAAATGTACATTGCAGTTGCATGACTGTGGGTCAGTGCAAATGAATGTAAATGCAGGTTGGTTGCTGAGCACTCAAAATGTGGACATACAGCATGAATGTGGTAGTACGGGCAGCCAGTACAACTTCAGAAGCTGCTTGTAAATAAACTTCATTAAATCAGACCAGAGCTGGAAGAAGCATTGGAGGTCTTCCAGTCGAGACCCTGTACCATTTCAGACTGGTCCAATCTTTTCTTAAACACCTCCAGTGATGGAGCACCCACAACTTCTGGTGGCAAGCTGTTCCACTGGTTAATTGTCCTCACTGTTCGGAAGTTTCTCCTTAATTCCAGGTTGCTTCTCTCCTTGATTAGTTTCCATCTATTGTTTTCTTGTCCTGCCTTCTGGTGCATTGGAAAAATAAGTTGACCCCCTCTTCTTTATGACAGCTTCTAAAATACTGGAATACTGCTCCCATCTTGGACATAAATTGTTTCAACTTCTACCCTCAAAACACCGCTATAGGGCACTGCACACCAGAGCAACTAGACACAAGGACAGTTTTTCCCCAAATGTCACCACTCTGCTAAACAACTAATTCCCACAACACTGTCAAACTACTTAGTAAGACTGTATTACTATTCTTCTTCTCATCTTTCCTATTACCTATCTTCCCGCTCAATGACGATAACCGTGTTGCTCATATCTTTACAATTTATATTGCTTTATTTGTTTCCTAGTATGATTTGATTACTTATTGTACCCTATAACTATTGTTAAGTGTTGTACCTTATGATTCTTGACGAATGTATCTTTTCTTTTATGTACATTGAGAGCATTTGCACCAAGACAAATTCTTTGTGTGTCCAATCACACTTGGCCAACAAAGAATTATGTTCTGTTCTGTTCTGTTCTGTTCTGTTCTGTTCTGTTCCGTTCCGTTCCACTCCACTCCACTCCACTCCACTCCACTCCACTCCACCCCACCCCACTCTTTTGATCTCTAGAATAGCCAAACTCAAATCCTGCAACCATTCTTCATATATTTTGGTCTCCAGGGCTTTAATGAATCTTAGTTGCTCTTCTTTGCACTGTGTACCACACCCTTAAGGTATTGACACCTTTTTTGTAGGGGGAGTTCTAATATAACTTTGAATGTCTGGTAAATGACCAGTCATAAGTTGAGGACTACATGTATCTGGTTTGCAGCCACCCAATAGGAATTATCAACTAAAAGCTGGAAGGTTCTGTATGGGCTTTCTCCCCTATAATCTGCGAATTACTCATCAGAGCCCGGTGTGTGCAGCCTGATCTGTGATACTGTGCTACAGGTGATGGTAAAACAGATGGAGCTCTTTTCTTTGCAGATTAAAAAGAAAAGGCTATGGAGTGGCAGCTGTTGAATCTTTCATTGCAGGAGAGAACAGGCTGATTCAGAAGGTGCAGGCTGAACAAAAAACATGTCCTTCGCATTACGAGTTCCTTGTTATTTAAGGTGCAAAAGTGAAAAATTGGAAGCGTCTTACCAAATGCCAGCTTACATTGAAGCCTATCTAATTGCTGAATTTGGTTTAATTTATACCGATTTATAATTGGCTGCCTTGGGTGGGTGGGAACCCAGCTTTGGCACATTAAAAAAAAAAGGATTGTTTCCTTGCTTGCTGTTTGTGGCTCTTGGCACGATGTACATGGAGGGTTTGAAATGCTTTTTTTTGTGTGTCTGTGTGTGCTCTGGAGTCAGTGTTTGTCTGAAATGGAACAGGGTCTCCTGCTTGAGCAAGGGGTTGGACTAGAAGACCTCCAAGGTCCCGCCTTCCAACTCTTGTTATTCTGTTGTTGACTCCTGGTGACACATGCCCCTGCATTTTTTTTTTTTCATGGCAAGATTTTGCAAGTTTGAGAGATTTTGGACCCGCCCAGTCATTTTGTAGAGTGGGAAGGATGGCATATAAATTTATTAAGTAAATAAGTTTGCAAAATGCCTGCTTCCTATGGGTTAAGAGCGGTGGCGGCGTGGTGGCTAGAATGTAGTACTGTAGGCTGGGGGTCTCCAACCTTAGCAACTTTAAGACTTGTGGACTTCAACTCCCAGAATTCCTTAGTCAGTCTATTCCAAATATTAGCCTCTACCTAGGATTGAACTCACAGCCTCCTGATTGTGAGGCGAGAGCTCCAGAACTAACAGAAAAATTAGGAATCCAAATAATCTCCTTGACATTCTTTTCTCTCTCTCTCTTTTTTTTTTCAGGATTGACAAAGCCATGCTTGCTGGTCTGAAGATAAAGTAAGTCATTGATTCTTGAAATCTTATTATTTTTCAAAAAAAAATATTGGCCTTATTGGCTTGCTTCTGCAGTTGTTTGCTACATACACATACATACAGCTGTTCAATGGGGTTGACCATTTCCTACAACCCTTTGCAAAACTTTTACCAGCCCAGATAATACAGGTAGTCCTCAACTTACAACAGTTCATTTAGCGACTTTTTGACTTACAATGACACTGAAAAAAGTGACTTATGACTGCTTTACACAGTTACAAGCATCCTCATGGTCACCTGATCAAAATTCGGCAGCTGACTCACGTTTATGACGGTTACAGTGTCCTGGAGTCACCTGATTAGCTTTTGTAACCTTCTGACAAGCAAAGTCAATGTGGAAGCCAGATTTACTTAGCAACCTTGTTACTAGCGTAATTTTGCAGTGATTCACTTAACAATTGTGGCAGGAAAGGTCGTAAAATGGGGGCAAAATTCATTTAACTGTCTCACTTAGCAAGATAAATTTTGGGCTCATAAGTAGAGGACTACCTGCACTATGTTTGCTAATGCTCTCCTTTGCTTTGGATGTCACGGACTCTTCTCACATGGAGATGGAACTGAGCATGAACCTCAAATGGTTGTGTCATTTCAAGTGGGAAGAAGTTTCTCTGCTCAAAATTTTCCTCCGTGTAAAAAGCTAGCCTATCAGGGAGGTGATTATCCGAGCCTTTTGCCTCTGAAGAGACGAGATTTCTATGTAAAGAGGCTCTTTTTTCATGAGAAGGAATATTCCATTTTTGCAAACCTCTCATCCTCAGTCTGCTGTGGCACAGCAATTAGTTGCCACAATGAGGTGTTGGAAAGCGACAAATGCTGCGTGTGATTGATTGCCTGGAAAGAAAGCACAGGAGAATCACTCATGAAAATATAATTCAGCAAGCTTTGTAATTGACAAAATATTAACTTTTGTTTAGGTTGCATCTGGGCTTCTGTAAAATTAAATTAAGCAAGCTTTACAAACTGGGGGAAACCAGTGAAATCCATTTCAAGGCTTTGGGAAGCCGTTGCAATTTTCCTGCAGGTTTCTGAAGGGGAAAATATTCTGAAGGGGAAAATATTTGCTAAGTCAGAGATTACGATACTTCTTTCTCGTGTGTGTGTGTGTCTGTGTGTCTCTCTCTCTGTGTGTGTCTGAGTCTGTATGACTCTATGTGGGTGGCTTAAAGTTTGTTCAGCATTTGAAGGTGGGAGATAATGTTTCAGAACAAGCCATCTTGAATTTAGAGAGCCTTATTTCTAAGAAAATCTGCAGCACCTTTTGGAAGTCGAGCCGATGGCAATTCATAACATTTTCTCATAGTCCTAACTCCACTGTCTCCCTAAGGCAGGGATGTCCAACCTAGGCAACTTCAAGACTTCTGGACTTCAATTCCCAGCCAGACATCCTATAGTTTTAATTTTAATGCATGGTCTCACCACTGCATAATAGCAATGATAGAGTTGGAAGGATTCCTTGAGGTGTCTGGAGGTGTGCACAATCCTGCCAGGAAATCTGTTATTCGTCTCTTCAGGCTTGGTGTGCTTCCGTATTTCAAAATCAATCAAAACAGAGCTGGAAGGGACCTTGAGGTCTTCTAGTCCACCCCCCACCCCACCCCCGCTTAAGCAGAAGCCTCTATACCATTTCAGACAGATGGCTGTCCAGTCTCTTCTTAAAGAACTCCAGTGATGAAGCACCCATAACTTCTGGTGGCAAGCTGTTCCACTGGTTAATTGTTCTCACTGTTAGGAAGTTTCTACTTAATTCCAGGTTGCTTCTCTCCTTGATTAGTTTCCACCCATTGTTTCTTGTCCTGCCTTTGGGTGCTTTGGAAAATAAACTGACCTCCTATTTTTTTGTGGCAGCCCCTCAAATATCAGAATACTGCTATCATGTCACCCCTAGTTCTTCTTTTCTTTAGACTGGCCAAATTTAAATCCTGCAATCATTCTTCCTATATTTTAGACTCCGGGCCTTCAATCCTCTTAGTTGCTCTTCTTTGCACTTTTTCTGACATCTTTTTTGTAAGGTGTTGACCAAAACTAGATGCAATAGTCCCGGTTTGTTCTTACCAAGGTTTTATAAAGTGGTACTAATACTTTCTGTGATGTTGATTCTATGGCTCTGTTTATGCAACCGAGGATTGTATTTGCAAAAAGAGAAACCCAGGTCGGTGATACAAAGTTCCTCCTTACATGTATGGAAGTGTAGAGCAGGTCAGCTTTACGACTTGTGGACTTCAATTCCCAGGATTCCTGAGCCGGCAACTCTGCTGCAGGAAGGTTGTTTTTCGCCAACGGTGGTTAATGTCCAGCCATCTGCTCCCAAGAACTTCCATCCCCTCTCCTATCAGCCTTCCAAGAACAATTATCTGTCCTTCCTGTGGTGGCTTATTCCCTCGCGCAGCTGATGCAGATCCTAAGCCAAGCTTTTCTGAGCCTTGTGGGATTCCTGCATTAAAAATGGTTACTGCCGCATCCCTCGCATTGTCAGTTGACGTGTCAAGAGAGCGAAAGCAATAATGTTCCTAGCTCCGGGCTAAAGTACCTTATCTTCTCTCTCTATCTTTTTATTGTTATATTATCTTATTCTCCCAGGCAGCTTGGATTTGAAAACAATTTCCATCGGTCGTTTTATGAAAGTGATTTTTTTTGGGGGGGTTGGCTCCACTGTGAAAAGGATGCTTGTCCTTTTCACCAGGGTGGGAAGGATTTTGGAGCAGCTGCGCTAGCACAGGCACATCCGGGATGGCGGATGGGTACGTGGGTTGAGGGTCAAAAAAGCAATGTTGCCATCGGGCCATCATCACCCATGTTGCACAGCAGCACGTTGGTTGCATCATCACTTTACAGTCATCTTTGTTTTGGAGACCCTTCCTGAAAATATCCCTCTGTCCAAGACCTTACCCATCAGAATGAGTCAGCGGATGGAAGAACAAATTTAGTTGAAATATGTAAGAAGTAGTACATTGTGTGCCTCGGTAGGATCTAGCTGACTTTACACAACACAGAATAATAGAGTTGGAAGGGACCTTGGAGGTCTTCTAGTCCAATTCCCTGTCCAAGCAGGAGACCTTATACCATTTCAAATAAAATGGATGTCCAATCTCTGTTTAAAAATCTGCCGTGAAGGAGCACCTTCCACTTCTGGAGACTAATCCATTCCACTGTGTCAATGAAGATTCAATCATCCAGGCCAAAGATGTTTAAAGGTTGAATTATGGCAACTGGACCATCCTTTGTTGATCTGAGATATTTCATTGCTCACCCAAGCAATGTCATATGTTTAAAGGTTGAATTATGGCAACTGGACCATCCTTTGTTGATCTGAGATATTTCATCGCTCACCCAAGCAACGTCGTCAGTCAGAGTAAAATCAGTTAGGCAGAGATTCAGGGAGACATTAGAATATACCTGCAAGGTTGAAGGTGTGCTTATGCTGTTGCAACTGTTATCGCTTCTCAGCTTGCCAACAAACTGGTAGTGGTGGGGAGGATAATGTAGGCTCTAGATAACAAGGGTGAGGAATGGAATATAAATATAAATGGAATATAAATAGCACTTAGACTTATATACAGTGCTTTAAATGGTTTACAGAGTCAGACTATTTCCCACAATCTGGATCCTCATTTTACCGACCTCGGAAGGATGGAAGGCTGAGTCAACCTTGAGCCTGGTGGGATTTGAACTGCCAAATTGCAGGCAGCCAGCAGTCAGCAGAAGTAGCCTGCAGTACCACATTCTAACCACTGCTCCACTACAGCTCTCATTCCCAACCATCCAGTCAGAGCTGAAGAAGCTTCTTGGATGAGAAGCGAAACATCTTCAAAGGAAGACGAGAAAGTCCAGTTGCCCCTTGAAAAAGAAAAAAAACAAAAACCTTTGGGATTATAGAGTTGAAAGGGATCTTGGAGGTCTTGTAGTCCCAGCCCCACCTGTTCAAGCAGGAGTCCCTATACCAGGGGTGTCAAACCCGCGTTGTCGCGGTGTTGTCATGTGATGTACCACAACTTTTTTCCCCTTCGCAAAAAAGGGCGTGGGCATGGTCAGTGCGTGACACATCCGGCCTGCGAATCATGAGTTTGACACCTCTTCCCTATAGCATTCCAGACAAGTGGCTGTCCAGTCCCTTCCTTCCCTGATACTTTCCGATCCATGCTGGCTGGAGACATTGAAGTCCACACACCTTGGAGTTTCTGAGAGCCACTGGTATTTAGAGTGCATGTTTTTCCTGTCACACGTTGAGAAACGCTGTATGGCAAGAAGGCGCTCCTGCCTTAATTCAAATTGAAGGGAGATGATCTCCTTCCGAGGTAGCTGAGTAATCACAAGCATGTTTAATCAGTCAACGATCATCATAACACTACGCTGTTTTAATTAGAAATCAGAAGGACGATCTGCAAGAGAGAAGGAAGCAAACCAAGCCAGGTAGGAGGTGAAATAAAAAGTTGATGGCACAAGTATTAGAAGTAAATGCCTGTTGTTGTTCTCCTTCAGCCAGAAAGAGGGAAAAAATGAAAGAAAGAAAATCGGAGATGAAGACAAGGCACCACAGTAATAATAAGGCGAACGGCACTCATCCTTAAAAGAAATTAGATTTTTCTCCCCTTCCTCACCTCTTGTGACAGTCACTCTCCTGATGCTGAGATAACGTAGCAACCAGCACAGTACCGTAGAGACCCTTAAAATTGATTCTGCTGTATTGTTTACTTTTCCTGACTCTGGAAAAAAAAAATCTGCAACCAACTGCCCTTTTGCTAAGTTAGAGATTGCTTCTTTCTCATGGTGTGTGTTTGTGTGTGTGTGTGTGTGAGAGAGAGAGAGAGCGACTGTGTGGGTGGACGTTGCCCTCCAAATTTCTTCACCATTTGGAAGTGGGAGGCAATGTTTTGCAGAATAAGCCTTCATGAATTTTGGGAGGCCTAAGGAAATCTACAGCACCCTTTGTGAGCCGACTGAAGGAGGTTTTCTTAGGGCCCCAAGTCCTCTTTCTCCTTAGAACATAGAATAATGGAGTTGGAAGGGAACTTGAAGATCTTCTAGTCCAACCCCCTTCTTGAACATGATAACTTATACCATTTCAGACAAATGTTGTCCATTCTGTTTTTTTGAAAGCCTTCAGTGATGGAGCATCCGTCTGAGAGCAAGCCGTTCCATTGATTAATTGTTCTCATTGTAAGGAAATTTCTCCTTAGTTCTAGGTTGCTTCTCTCCTTGGTTAGTTTCCAACCATTGTTTGTCATCTTGCCTTTTGGTGCTGTAGAAAATAGCGTGACCCCTTTGTCTTCGAGCCTCTCAGTAAGAGCCTCTCAGTGCTATCATGTCACCCCTAGTCCTTCTATTAATTAGACTAGACACACTCAATTCATTAGACATCTTAAGGCAGGGGTGTCTAAACTTGGCAGCTCTAAGACAACTGGACTTCATTTCCCAAAATACCACTGGCTAGGGAATTCTGGGAGTTGAAGTCCACAAGTCTTAAAGTTCCCAAGGTTGGACATTCCTGGTTTAGGGAATCTGGAGGTTGTACATGAAGAACACCGAAGAATCTGCATACATACACCAAATGGGCTTTTAGTTATGTCTCCCAAGCCATCCAATTGCTTTTGCTTAATGTTGACTTCAGTGCACAGTCTCACAATTGCATAGTAGCAGTGTTAGAGTTGGAAGGATGCCTCGAGGTCCTCCAGTCCACCCCGGATTCAGTTTATCAGCTGCACCCGCCAAAAAAGGCGGCCAACTCACCTCTTTGCTACTGCAACTCTATCAAAAAGACAAGCTGCAGACACCCTAGTACTTGACTTAAAACAATTCATTTAGTGACCACCTGAAGTTACAATAGCACTGAAAAAAGTCATTTATGACCTTCTTCACACTTATGACCATTGCAGCATCCCCATGTTCATGTGATCAAAATTCAGACGCTTGGCAACTAACTCATATTTATGATGGTTGCAGTGATCCCCTTTTGCGACTTTCTGACAAGTAAAGTCGATGGGGAAGCCAGATTTGCTTAACAACCATGCTACTAATTTAACAACTGAAGTGATTCGCATACCACCTGTGGCAAGAAAGGTGTAAAATAGGGCAAAATGCACTTAACAATGGTCTAACTTAGCAACAGAAATTTTGGGCTCAATTATGTTCATAAATCGAGGACTACCTGTATTCTAATGCCAATAAAAAACTCTTACCTTTAAGGATTTTCTCCTGAAACTTTGCTAAATTTTGCTCCCCAACAGTTTTGGGGAGTTTTGGGGGGCACAGAAGAGTGGCATGGTGGCCTAGAGGTGGGAGTTCTCGCCTCACAGTCAGGAAGCTGTGAATTCAATCCTAGGTAGCGACAGATTTTTCTTTCTCTGGGCATACTGAAAATATATCTGCTGAACAAAACTCCAGATTGGCAACAGGAAGGGTATCCGGCCATTAAAAAAAACACTCGGCTAGCTCCATTCACCCAGACTCCACCTTGCAAGGGATAATGGTGTCGTTAAATGATGATGATTTTTTGGGGGGGGGAGCACAGAGGGTCACTGAATATCTACCCTGTGGATGACACTGTTCAGCTATTCAGAATGGCGGATTCTGACAGTTCTTGGAGCGACCGGCAGATGTTTTGGGAGAGGTTATAGAAGGATGGAGGCGATCCTACTACCATCGGGGGGTGGGTGGGTATCTGTGAAGCTGGCATCAAATATCATTTCTTCCTGTCTTAGGGATGCTGGGCTGCACTTCCCTTCTAAACATAAGTGGTTTTGCAGCAGACAGCTGGTAGATTGAGGCTTTAAAAGCAGTCATTTCCGAAGGCTATTAAGACCTGCGGATGTTCCTTGGTGTGTTCTTAATTTTTTTTCCTTTTTCCTTAAATATTGGGTTGCATAACAGGATCCAGAGGTTATAGTCTGAACGAGCTAGAGTTTTCTGAACATTTAGGTATTTAATCTGGGTGTGCTGCCACTTTCATCAGCCCTCACAGGTTAGCTGTTTCGTAAAAGAGACCCAGCTGGAATGTCTGTTAAAGCTGGTTTAAAGTACAGTAGGCTTTGGCACATCCTGGGCACATCATTTCTGGCGGTAATAATAATGATAATCAAAGCTGCCTGCTGCTTTAAGGATTCTGCAATGTCATTTGCAACCGTTTTAAAAGCATGTTTGCTTGTTGACTCTACAGGTGGTCCTTGACTTAAGTGCTTAACAGAGCCTGTGATTTCTGTCATGTCAAGACAGCTGTAAGTCCAAGCTTCCACATGACCAACCTGATTTTACTATCTTTTATGCAGTGGTCATAAATAGAAAAAAGACTTACGGTCTGTAGAGATTCTTAGTCATCCAGGTCATGGTTGTCCCCAAAGTGCTTTATTTGGAGGAAAACTTTCTTGTTTTTTTTACCTTGAAGATGTTTCGCTTCTCATCCAAGAAGCTTCTTCAGCTCTGACAGGATAGTGGGGAAAGGAAGGATTTAGCTTGCAGATAGCTGGTAATTTGCTTTTAGAGGGTTGTTGAAGCACTTGGAGCTTTATCTGTGTCCTCATTTTTTTTCCCTCTGGAAATCCATTCCTACTCCCACACCATTTAAAGGGTATTCATCACAAATTGTATAGCTAAAAGTCTGTAGAGATTCTCAGTCATCCAGGTCATGATTGTCCCAAACTAGACTTCCTTGGTTTTTCTTTTGAAAGAAAATTGGGGATGAACATCCTTCAAATGGTGTAGGAGTAGGAATGGATTTCCAGAGGAAAAAATTGCAGACAGCAGGAACCAGGAGCACTACTCAGGTGATACCTGAGTGCTTCAACAACCCTCCAAAAGGATGCAAATGACCAGCCGTCTACAAGGAATATAAATCTTTCCATTCCCCACTATCCTATCAGAGTTGAAGAAGCTTCTTGTATGAGAAGCGAAATCAGAGGTGGTATCCAGCAGGTTCTGACCAGTTCTGGAGAACCGGTAGCAGAAATTTTGAGTAGTTCGGAGAACCGGCAAATATCACCTCTGACTGGCCCCGCCCCCATCTATTTTCTGCCTCCCGAGTCCCAGCTGATTGGCTGGGTCTTCTTTTGTTGCCCTGCACAGGAGAACAGAGCTGGAAAGCAGGTTAGTGGGGTGGGGAGGGAATGGGGATTTTGCAATATCCTTCTCCTGCCATACCCACCAAGCCATGCCCACCAAGCTATACCACGCCCACCAAGCTATACCACGCCCACCAAGCCACACCCACAGAACTGGTAATAAATTTTTTTGAATCCCATCACTGAGTGAAATGTCTTCAAAGAAAAAACAGAAAGTCCAGTTGCCTCTTGAAAAAGAACATTTGGGTCCCGCAGGGATCATCTGTGGCTGATGATGGACTTGCACGTGAGAATGCCAGTCAGGCTCCCTCACCATCGCACTGACTTCATGGTTCAAGAGAGAATTGGCTCAAGAACCGCAGGGAATGTCTATGCTTGTGGGTCACCTAAAATCAACCTGTCCCCGTTCCTAGTCCAGCACAACACTACTTGTATTCCTCAGTTCACAACCATTCATTTAGCAACCGTTCAAAGTTACAATGGTCCGGAAAAAAAAGTGACTTATGACCCGTCCTCACACTTATGACACTTGCAACATCCCCATGGTGACATGATCAAAATTTAGGTACTTAATAATTGGTTTGTATTTACATAGATTGCAGCATCCCAGGAGCACATAATTTCCCCATCTGCAAGCTGCCCAGAGTCACCTTATAGCGGAGACGGTCAGCAAAGAAATTTAATCAATAAATAATAAATTTGCAGTCTTCCTAGCTGGTTTCTGGCAAGCAAAGTCAGTGCAGGAGCTGAATTTGCTTAATGAATGTATGATTCACTCGATAACTGCAATGATTTGTTTAATTCCATATTTATTTTCAGTTGTCTTTTCCGAATGAAAAAACCTCCCCAGTTTCTTCAGGAATTCTGTAGATGGCATAGCTAGCTGGAGAATTCTGGGAGTTGAAGTCCACAAGTCTTAAAGTTGCCAAGTTTGGAGACCTCCGGTTTAGCCTCTTTTAAGGGGTTGCCACAAAGAAGTGGGAGTCAACCAATTTTCCAAAACTCCAGAAGGCAGAATAAGAAGCAATAGATGGAAATTAATCAAGGAGAGACCCAACCTCGAACTAAGGAGAAATTAACTGATAGCTAGAACAACACTGGAGGTTTTTAAGAAGAGATGGGACAACCATTTGTCTGAAATGGTACACAGCTTGAGCTGGGGGTTGGACTAGAAGACCTCCAAGGTCCCTTCAAACTCTGTTATTTTGTTAATCTTCAGTCATCCATGGTGCTCTTCTTGGAATCTGCTGCAGTTTAAGTTTTTCTTAAAGTGGGATTCCACTTTAAGGACTCATTATTTGGCTTGATCAAAGCTGGTAGTAACCATCTTAAGGCCTCCTTCATTCTGAGTAACAGTAGCGCATACAAACCATCCTATTAGTTCACTTTAAAAGGTCATCCTACTATACCATAAAAGTCTGCTAGGAAGCCTTGCCCTTATTCTGCACCGGATTGCAGACGCGGGTTTGTTTTTGTCCCTGGAACGGCCGCTCTACTGAGATTAGGAGTGAATCATATTATGAAAATTGGAAGTAAATTACGTTTGATGCATGGGGACTTTTTAATGGCATAATCAGCATTCTTCAGCATCTGAGGGCATAGCTTAAACTTACGGTCAGAAATTGAATTCTTCTCAAATGAAACCATCCTTCGTTAGGAATGTAGGGAAAGAACAGATAACAGATAATCAGAGTTGCAAGGGACCTTGTAGGTCATCTAGTCCAACCCCCCGCCCAAGCGGGAGACCCTACACCATTTCTGACAAATGGCAGTCCAATCTCTTCTTGAAAGTTTCCAATGATGAAGCTCCCACAACTTCTGAAGGCAATTTCTGTTCCATTGGTTGATTGTTCTCACTATCAGAAAGTTTCTCCTTATTTCTAGGTTGAATTTCTCCTTGTTCAGTTTCCATCCATTGTTCCTTGTCTGGCCTACAGGTGCCTTGGAAAATAGCTTGACCCCCTCCTCCTCCCTGTGGCAGCCCCTCAAATATTGGAAGACTGCTATCATGTCTCCCCTGGTCCTTCTCTTCACTAGACTAGCCAAGCCCAGTTCCTGCAACCGTTCTTCATATGTTTTAGTCTCCAGTCCCCTAATCATCCTGGTTGCTCTTCTCTGTGCTTTTTCTAGCGTCTCAGCATCATTTTTATAGTGTGGTGATCAAAACTGGATGCAGTACTCTAGGTGTGGTCTAGAAGGACTAGAGACAACAGGATATTTGAGGGGCTGCCCCAAAGAAGGGGGAGTCAACGTATCCTCCAAAGCCCCTGAAGGCAGGACAAGAAGCAGTGGGTGGAAACCAATCAAGGAGAGAACCAATCTAGAGCTAAGGAGAAATTTCCTGACAGTGAGAACAATTAACCAGTGGAACAGGTTGCTTCCAGAAATTGTGGGGAGGGTTTAAGAAGAGATTGGACAATCATTTGTCTGAAATGGTATAGAGTCTCCTAAATGTCTATGGAGATTCCCAGTCATCCAGGTCATGGTTGTCCCAAAGGTGCTTTTTCAAGAGGCAACTGGACTTTCTGGTTTTGCTTTGAAGATGTTTAGCTACTCATCCAAGAAGGGTCTCTTGCTTGGGTGAAGGGTTGGACTGGAGGACCTTTGGTATCCCTTCCAACTCTGTTATTCTATTCTGTTATTCTTTACCCCAAAGAAAGTCTGGAATGTATAGGATCTCCTGCCACAGGCACAGAGTTGGATTAGAAGACCTCCAAGGCCCCTTTCAACCAGTGGTGGTATTCAAATATTTTTACTACCAGTTCTGTGGGCGTGGCTTGGTGGGCATGGTGTGGCTTGGTGGGTGTGGCTTTGTGGGTGTGGCAGGGGAAGGCTACTGTAAAATCCCCATTCCATCCCCACCCCACTAACCTGCTTTCCAGCTCTGTTCTCCTGTGCAGGGCAACAAAAGAAGACCCAGCCAATCAGCTGGGACTCGGGAGGCAGAGAAGAGATGGGGGCGGGGCCAGTCAGAGACGGTATTCGCCAGTTCTCCAAACTAGTCAAAATTTCCACTACCGCTTCTCCAGAACTGGTCAGAACCTGCTGAATACCACCTCTGGTTAGGGTCAAGTTGCATAATCTAGGTTTGTCTGTCAACCCACTGAGATCTAGACATCCAGCTATTACCGGTACTCCTGCTAAAATAGATTGTAGATCAGAACAGCATCCCCCAATCTTTTGGGCACCAGGGACCAGTTCCGTGGAGAGAGGTTTTTCCGTGGACCAGAGGGGGTGTGGTTTCGTGTGCTGTCTGCACTCTGTGGGTGGGGCTTCGCTTGTTTGTGCGGCCCAGTTTCTGGCATACTGCAAACTGGTGCCAGTCCATGGACCGGGGGGTGGTGGTTGGGGACTCCTGGATTAGAAGATGATTTTAAAATGCACAGTATATGGAAACAATATTGAATTAAAAAATTGCTGCCCACAATGTCAAAATTTACCTTGGCGATATGGCCAAACGCTGTACCAAATTTGCATTGGCCATGGTAGAGGCGCAGACACCCTCTGCAAGTGGGGTAAAATACCATCACTGAATTGTGACTGTAGGGTGAAAAACAAACTATCCAAAATATAGTGTTAAAGTGCCAAAATAGAGCCTCTAATGGAGGCTTTTCAGATTTCCTGGCTGTGACAAATGAAGCAAAAATTATATTTGCAATCTAGACATATATTTATAATATTTTAGATTTTATTGTGTTTTTATCAAAATGCGATGGGAATGTGCCATACAATCAATCCATCAATCAGCCAATTTCAACCCATCCTAGGCTGCGAGTGGTAGCCAATGATTGGATTATAAAATGTGAATAAAACAGTGGGCAGGCAAGGATACAAAATGTAATCATATATTGAATTAATAAAATGCGGCGCATAGGCTTTCTTCTCGTAGATTTAATATTTTACCATTTCTGTCACAGTGAACGTTACAATTTGCTTTTAGTGTTGCAGACACAGCACAGCTGAGATTGTATCCAGCTGATTTTGGCTGATCTCATAAGGCATTAATTACTGGTTTGTATTTGGCTAGTTCTAGTTGTGAAGAAAGAACTGGCACACTATCTCTGTGTTACTGTTGTTAACAAAACTGCCTGGATGTTACCAGGAAACAAACTCCGAGGAGCCATTCTCTTTATCTTAAATGACCGAGGAAGGCTTATTTACCAATTTTAGGTTTCCTGTGAAGAGTTTTCAGAGATTGGTACGATTTTACTGCTGCGATGAGGAGCTTTAAGCACTGGCATTTGTGGGTTGGTCAACTTTTGTGAATTATCATCACACATAGTTAAAATATTTGGAGTGGGAGGGGGGAGAAATATATTCTTCAGAGCACTGTGGGAGGGTTTTAAATAAAGGAAAGAAATATGTGCACCTGCATATAACTCTTGTCATATGTATGGGGTGGGGGGTGGGGGAATCTGCATATTATTATAGATACAAGAAGGAAACAATAAAGAATGCAGAACCGAGGGAGGCAGCTTCAATCCCACACGTGCCAGCCAAAATACAGACAGCATGCAGCAATTCTGAGTCATATAAACTGCCAGAAAGCAATTGTTTTTGCAAATGCTTTTCTGTTTAAACCATCCAAGACAAAAGAGGGATAATTAGTACATGGTTTGCATAAAGGAAATTGAAAGTGATCAGTATCAAAGGAGCAGGACAGCTGCTTGTTAAAGTAGGAAGTATAAGGCTTTCTTGTTAGTTTTGAAGTCGTGTCCGACCCATCTTGACCCCATGGACAACGTTCCTCCAGGCCTTCCTGTCTTCTACCATCTTCTGGAGTCCATTTAAGCTCACGCCGACTGCTTCAGTGACTCCATTCAGCCACCTCATTCTCTGTCGTCCCCTTCTTCTATTGCCTTCAATCTTTCCCAGCATTAGGCTCTTCTCCAGTGAGTCCTTCCTTCTCATGAGGTGGCCAAAGTATTTGAGTTTCATCTTCAGGATCTGGCCTTCTAAAGAGCAGTCAGGGTTGATCTCCTCTCTAGGGCTGACCGGTTCAAGGCTAAATAGGATCAAATAATCAAATAGCTTTTCCAGCAGTCACACTGAACAACCACAAAAAACAAACAAACAGTGGTGCTAATAAATGGATGATTTATCAGGCTGAGCGTGGTTCAGGAAACTATTACAGTATAGGAACAACTAGCTGCAAAATTCTCCCTTATCAGTAAAGAGAGCTATCTCCTAGCTCAGGAGTCTCTAAATTCAGCAATTTAAGACTCGTGGACTTCACTTCCCAGAATTCCCCAGCCAGAATGGGTAGCTGAGGAATTCTGGGAATTGGCTGGCTGAGGAATTCTGGGAGTTGAAGTCCATAAGTCTTAAAGTTGCCAGGTTTGGAATTAGGAGATCCCACTCCTAGCTGGATCACAGGAAGACTGTTAGAAAGAAAATCAGAAAGCCTTTGCATATATAGGTAGTCCTTTGAGGGAGCTTTGATGTTTTGTGACATATATGCACCTCAACAAACATTGTAATTTGCCAGTGCCCTGATTCCAAAAAGGCTAAATCGTACAACATAGAAGAATTGGGTTGAAAGCAGAGGTGGCATTCAGCAGTTTCTGACCAGTTCTGGAGATCCGGTAGCAGAAACTTTGAGTAGTTTGGAGAACCGGCAAATACCGCCTTTGACTGGCCCCGCCCCCATCTCTTCTCTGCCTCCCATTGAGTCCCAGCTGATTGGCTGGGTCTTCTTTTGTTGCCCTGCACAGAAGAACGGAGCTGGAAAGCAGGTTAGTGGGGTGGGGAGGGAATGGGGATTTTGCGGTAACCTTCTCCCAGGAGTGAGGAGGGAATGGAAATTTTACAATATCCTTCCCCTGGCACACCCACCAAGCCACGTCCACAGAACCGGTAGTAAAAACATTAGAATCCCACCACTGCTGCGCAGGGCTGTAATGGGGATAAAAGGACAAGAAACCACCCTGGAAGGTGGAGCCTTGAATTCCTAAAGGAAAGGCAGAAGATTCTCCTCCCAGAACCCCAAATTCTCTCCCCTTCCCCACATCTGATCCATCTTCAGACGGGGCACAATCCAAACTACCCTCCCAGTGCCATCTAGATTTTGGGACCAACAACTGAGCCTAGCCGCGTCATCCCTTCTGCCAGCCTTCTTCAGCCTGTGCTGAGCTGAGGATAATTCCCTTGGCTGGAGATCATTGTTGTTTGTAGTTCCACTCCTTCTGGGGGTGGGGTGGGGTGGGTTGGGGGAAGAGTCCCCCTCTCTTTAGCCTGCTTTTCTGATTCCTTCTCCATAGGTGAGCCGGGAGCCCATTTCTCCCTTTCCCCCCTCCTTCTCCATTGTCTTTCACACTTAAATTTGTTTTTCATTAGTTCCTATGGCAACCACGAATGTATCCGAGGCGGGTTTTGAAATTAAAAGAAAATGAGCGCAGATTACCGAAAAAGAGGGTGTGGGGGGAGCGTGTGTGTGGGGGGTAATTTGAGATCAAAGAGGCTGGTGGGAAATAGCCCTGCCTGAAAAATTGCAAGTTAAGCCAGTTGGGGTGTTTCTTCCGGACGAGAGACTCCTTATCCTTGCCATTGTAACTAGCTCAAGATCTTGTCCGAGGAGATAATCCTTTGCGTTTCCCCTCCAAAATGCAGAAAAAGAATGGCTGGTAAGTTGTTGTTGTTTAGTTTGTTGCGGTTCTTGTGATGCAAAGGGCAGGGGAACATGGTCTCTTTCCCCCCCTGTTCTGGTGCCCCTCCAAATAGAATAGAGTAGAGTAGAGTAGAGTAGAGTAGAGTAGAGTAGAGTAGAGTAGAATAACAGAGTTGAAAGGGAAATCTTGGAGGTCTGCTAGTCCAACCCTCTGCTACATGGAATGATAGTCCTACAAATTCCTGCCAGAAGGGTTCTACATTGTGGCCACCAAGGGTAGGGTTCACCCAGCCTAGCTAGAAGGAGCCAGATTGAAGGGAAGAATGCTGTTTTGCCTTAAAAACAAGCTGTTTTGGCTTTCTAGCGCCCAGAAAGCCAGAGATGCAGCCTTCAAGGCAGACAGGCCTAGTGGGTAGAGTAGTGCGTCTGGCACTCAGCGTGCAGGGACGGTTCGCTTATTATAGTAGGTTTTCAAAGGTTGCCTTTCTGTTTTTCTGGACTTGCTGTCACGGTGCACAGACACGTCTTTCAGATTTCTCCTAGGGGTCGTCTTGACTTTTCCTGATACCTTGGAAGGGGGTCGCCATTGCTTTCCGTTATGTTATCTTTTCCAGTAGATTTCTTTCCATCGCTACGAAGCCTCTCTGGTTGTCTGTTCCTAATGAGACTCCCCCTAGGAGAAGCCCCCTCCATTGGGGAAACCCCCTCCCTGCTGTCTGGAAATGCTGGAGATGGGTTGAAGAGAGGTTGTACAGCGAGAAATAGGAGATAGATGCTTTCGTTAAAATGAATGAGAGAAGCAAGGCCCCGCCCTTGCAGTTCAAACCCCGCCCCTTTTGGACGGGCCTGTGATGTCACAATGCCCAGAACAAAAGGGGCAGAGCTTGCATCATTGTGGGGGGCGGGGGCTGCTTTCCTTAGCTTGACCCCTCCTGAGGAGGCCTCTGTTCACCCCTCTCCCCCATCTTGGTTCCCTTGCAAAATAATTTCAGAAAGATCATTTCCCACCCAGCTTCTCTTCTGCCTGGAGAGCAGTTTTGAAAGCCTTTAGCAGAATAACAGAGTTGGAAGGGACCTTGGAGGTCTTCTAGTCCAACCCCCTGCTCAAGCAGGCGACCCTATATTGTACCATTCCAGATAAACGAGGTGTCCAATTTCTTCTTAAAAGTTGTGGGTGCTCCAGTGGTGGAGCACCCACAACCTCTGGAGGCAAGTTTTCCCACTGATTAATTGTTCTAACTGTCAGGGAATTTCTCCTTAATTCTAAGCTGCTTCTCTCCTTGATTAGTTTCCACCCATTGCTTCTTGTCCTGCCCGCAGGTGCTTTGGGGAATAGCTTGACGCCCTCTTCGTTGTGGCAGCCCCCCTCAAATACTGGAATACACCTATCGTGACCCCTAGTCCAAGACATGATTGGACAACCACTTGTCTGAATTGGTATTGGGTTTCCTGCCTGAGCAGAGGTTGGACTAGAAGACCTCCAAGGTCCCTTCCAACTCTGTTCTATTCTATTCTATTCTATTCTATTCTATTCTATTCTGTTCTGTTCTGTTCTGTTCTGTTCTGTTCTGTTCTGTTCTGTTCTATTCTATTCTATTCTATTCTATTCAGACTACATAGTTGCTCTTCTCTTTCTGCTTGAACACAAGGAGAATTCAAAAGGGATAGTGTGCAAGGGCAATTTTCCTTACATACACAACACATTCCAGCATTGTCTTTTGAGATAAGCAATAGTATATAAAACAAAGGAAGTTAATGAGAAACAATGAGGGTAAGATAAGAAAATAGAGTCAAATCTAACTATTAGCTTTCCTGCCTAAGGTGGGACTAGAACTCATAATTTCCCGGTGATTTTTAGTCTGTTGCCTTAACCATTAGACTAAACTGGCTCTGGTTCAATCTACAGGTAGTCCTTGACTTACAGCTACAACTGACTCCAGTATTTCCATTGTTAAGCAAGGCAGTTGTTAAGTGAGTTTTGCAAAAGTTTTGGCTACAGTTGTTAAGCAAATGACTGCAGTTGGTAAGTGAATCCATTGACTTTGCTTGTCGGAAGCCAACTGGGAAGGGTATAAATGATGATCATGTGACCCCTGGACAGTACAACTATCATAAATACTTCCGCTACCCTGATAAATAAAATTCTTTCTTGAGTTGAGCTCAACTCCTAATTACAACCAGGGGTGGGCTTCAAATTTTTTAGCAAGGGGCTCTCTGCCCTAATGACGGACTGGTAGGCGTGGCTGGGTGGTCATGTGACTGGGTGGGTGTGGCCAACTCGATGTCACTTCTTTGGCCTAATTACCTAAGAAAAGATATATAAAGTTGTTTATTATTTCGTGCATTTAATATTTAAATAAAAGACTGGGTAAAACCAGGCTTAATAGTAGTGACTGTGAGAGGGATCTTGGAGTCTTAGTGGAGTTTCTGGTGAGTTACGTGATTCTTATTATTTGGGAATTAATCCCCTCGGAGGCTAGTGGCTATGTTATCTGATTTTCTCAAAGGCTCTTCCTCTCAAACGCTGAGTGGATTGTTTATCTAGCTTGCCACACTTTTACGAGGTGTGAAATGCTCTTGGCTGAACACCCAGAAGTTCAACTAAGCCTATTAAGAGCTTCCCTTGTTGCTTGTCTTTCTGAGGTTACTGGGGGTCTCGGAGCCCTCCAGAGTCTTAGCCAGGGGCTCTCCTGAGCCCCTGTGAGCCCCCAGCAGCCCACCCCTGGTTACAACAGACCTTGCAACATGCTCATTAGACTATTTTGTCCCCACACTGATGTCATCACGAGCCTCAATACCTTTATACAAAAGGTACCTTCAAATGCTCTTCATCTGACATCATCTGCCAGCAATGCCCTTCTGGGTTCAGCATAAGAGAAACATTGTGCAAATGAATGCATGGATACAGTTTTGACATTAGGACACTAAACAAGAACAAAAGCTAAGTAGTCCTCAATTTACAAACAGTTCGTTGCCATTCAGAGTTGCACTGGAAAAAGTGACTTTTGACCATTTTTCACACTTACCACTATTGCATCATCATCCCTGTGGTCACCTGTATAAAAGTCAGACACTTGGCAACTAACTCATATTTATGACAGTTGCAGTGTCCCAGGGCTCACATGATCTCCTTTTGTGTCTTTATGACAAGCCAAGTCAATGGGGAAGCCATTCACTTAATAACCGGTTACTAACTTAACAACTGCATTGATTCACTTCACAACGGTGGCAAGAAAGGCCATAAAATGCAGCAAAATTATCCTTACCAACTATCTCACTTAGCAACAGAAATTTTGGGGCTCAATTGTTGTTGTAAGTTGAAGACTACCTCTAACATCATAATGTCAACCTCCCAGGAAATTTCACATCAAATTACCACATTATAAAAAAGATGTTGAGACTCTAGAAAAAGTACAGAGAAGAGCAACCAGGATGATTAGCGGACTGGAGACTAAAACATACAAAGAATGTTACAGGAACTGGGCTTGGCTAGTCTAGTGAAGAGAAGGACCAGGGGAGACATGATAGCAGTCTTCCAATATTTGAAGGGCTGTCACAGAGAGGAAGGGGTCAAGCCATTTTCTAAAGCACCCGAAGGCCAGACAAGGAATAATGGATTTAACCTGGAAACAAGGAGAAACTTTCTGGCAGTGAGAACAATCAACCAATGGAACAGAACTTGCCCTTGGAAGTTGTGGGAACGCCATCGGTTGAGACCTTCAAGAAGAGATTGGACTGCCATTTGTCAGAAATGGTGTAGGGTCTCCTGCTTGGGGGGGGTTTGGACTAGATGACCTACAAGGTCCCTTCCAACTCTGATGATCTGTTATCTGTAAATTTTGAAGTTGCTGTTTTTGGTACGTAGGATTTGAACAGCATCATCAGGTGAGACATGTTTCCAAAATAGCTAGGTTGAAAGCTCAACAGAGTAGCTGTTTTAGAAATAAGGAACTTTACAATCAGTTGAGGAAGATAATATGGATCGACATACATCAAAAGCTTTCAGGTTGACTCTGAGGGCCATAACAAACAGAATGGAATGTTAACACATTGGAGGTGTTAATTGACAAGATACTGTCTCACCTGCAGCCTGCGTCTTGAAACCCAGCCACGTTCTGTCTTCCCCTCTTTTTCCCTGCTTCATCTTAACTTAAATCCTGCATCAGTACAGCTCAGTGTTTCTCAAACTTGGCTAAGATGTCTGTGGAGACTGTTAGTCATCCAGGTCATGGTTGTCCCAAAGGTGCTTTTTCAAGAGGCAACTCGACTTTATTTTCCTTACAGACGTTTTGCTTCTTAACTGAGAAACTTCTTCAGTTCTGACTGGTCTGAAGTCAGAACTGAAGAAGCTTCTTGGATGAGAAGTGAGACAACCTCAAGGGAAAACAAAGTCCAGTTGCCTTTTGAAACAGCACCTTTGGGACAACCTTGGCAGCTTGAAGAACAGTGGACTTCAACTCCCAGAATTCCCCAGCCAGCACTCCCAATTCTGGGAGTCAAAATCCACAGATCTTCAAGCTTCCAAAGTTGAGAAACACCACTTTAGCCATTCTTATGAACTATCAAAATTTGGCTTTTTAATAACATTTATTAATTGGAAAAGGTATTCCTGGACTGTTTCTAATTTTTAGAAACTTCAAGGTCATGTCCAACATGTTGATTACATGTTTCCCCACTGCTTCCCTCTCTTGATTTCCCAGCTACCTTTAAGCTCCTAATTTTTCCAATAACACAGGTCGTCTTGACTTACAACCTTCATTTAATGGCTGTTCAAAGTTAAACAGAACTGAAACAAAGTGAGCTACGACCATTTATCCCAATTAGGATTGTTATCCTGTGGTCACGTGATCAAAATTTGAATGCTTGGCAGGTATTTATGGACAGTTGCAGTATTCTGGGGTCCATTTGAACTTTTGAGAACTTCTGACAACAAAACCAAGGGGGAAGCCAGATTTGCTTAACAACTGTGTTATTAACTTAACAACTGCAGTGATTCACTGAACACGAAAGGTTCTTAAAAAGAGGCGAAACTCCCTTAACAACTGTCTTGGTTAGGAACAGAACATTTGGTGTCAATTGTGGTCATAAGTCGAGGACTACCTGTACCCAGCCTAATATTATACAGTTTTATCCAACCCTCATCTTTTAAATCTCAGCCAAGATTGGCTAGTGCTGCCCTCTATTGGAACTATAAATTAATATCAAAACTTAAACTTCAGTAGATGGAATTTATGCAAGGCTGTGGATCAGTAGTGTGACATGATAAATTTTCAAGCTGTAGAAATGAAATTTACATTGATTGCAAATTCCTCTGAAAGATAGCAGCGCTATTTTAAGAACATAACAACTCATACTATAATACCTTGATAAGACCACGCTTGGAATATTGCATCTGGTTTTGGTCGCCACAATATGAAAAACATGTTTAGAAAATAATTTGAACACTTCTTCTTTGTGGAGGCCTCTCAAATATTGGAACAGTGCTATTCATGTCCGTCTGTCCCCAGTCCTTCTTTTCTCTAGACTAGCCCAACCCAATTCCTGCAACCTGTTTTAGTCTCCAGTCCTTTAATCGTCTTATTTGCTCTTCTCTGCACTTTTTCCAAAGTCTCAATGTTTTTTTTGTAATGTGGCAAAATTACGTCTTTCTAGACCAGTGTTTCAGTCTTTCTACCAATGGTTCTCAACCTTAGTAAATTTTAAATTTGGGGATTTCTCCATGGTGACAAACACTGCTTTAGATCCTAGGTTTTCCTAATCTGTATTAGACTTTCCTATTAGAATGCATAATCGTGTTTTAGTTTTCTCCAAATTTTGTACGCTTGCCTTGCTGAATTTATGGAGAGAGTCTCTTTTTGAATAAAAATGTTGATGTCCACTCAAAATCTGGGTGATTCTGCTGTGCAAAATACCATCAAAACTATGAGAACAAACAAGGGAAGTGGAAATGGTGCAGTTTCAGCAAGAATGCCTATAAAATAAAACTGTCAAAAAGACACAGACAAACCGCTCTTTCACACTTCAGTCGGTGTTAAAAGGACCACCCTTTGACTTGGGCTGGGTTTTAACCACATCTACCACAGACCCCACCCAGCTGAACTGCCACAAGCAGTTCAACTTGTAGGAGGAGTTTCTCAATTCTATTTTCTTCTGTGTACTGGGTTATGAATGAGCAATCCGGAAAGTAGGTAAGGAAAGAAAGAACGAAAAAAGAAAGAAAGGAAGGAAGGAAGAAGGAAAGAAAGAAAGGAAAGAAAGGAAAGAAAGAAAGAAAAAAGAAAGAAAAAAGAAAGAAAGGAAGGAAGAAGGAAAGAAAAGAAAGAAAGGAAAGAAGGAAGGAAAGAAAGAAAGAAGGAAAGAAAGATGGAAAGAAAGTAAGAAAAATGGAAAGAAAGAAAGGGATAGAAAGGAATGGAAAGAAAGGGATGAAAAAAAGAGAAAGAGAAAGAAAGAAAGAAAAAGATGAAAAGAAAGAAAAAAATGGAAATAAGGGAGGAAATGAAGAAATGGAAAGGAAGAAGAGAAAAAGTAGAAAAAGAAAGAAAAAAGAGAAAGAAAAATTGAGAGAAATAAAAGTAGAAAGAGAAAGAAAGAAGAAAGAGAGGGAAGAAAGAGAGGGAAGAAAGAAAAAAGAAACAAAAAAAGGAAAGAAAAGAAAGAATCTCTTTAAGATATATGGATCATCTTCAGTATGAGGACAATTCACCTTATGACCATCTGCGCTGTCAGATTTCAAAGCTAGAAAGTAACTTTTTAATGTTTTAAATTCCTCACCAGCATTGAGCAGAATAGCTTCTGATTTCTAGTGTATGAAAAAGTAGTTCATGCCATTCATCAATGCACCCAAATGCCTGACACTTTCACTTTAAAAAACTGTTAGTAAGATATTTCCAAGCCAGCTGAAATGAAATGTATTAGCTTTGCATTAAACATGTCAGCAAGTGATATTACCGTTTAACCTGCTGGTCTTAGAACATAGAACAATAGGGTTGGAAGGGACCTTGGAGGTCATTTAGTCCAACCCCCTATGCAAGCAGGAACAAATAGTAGTCTCTACCTGGGATCGAACTCACAGCCTCCTGATTGTGAGGCGAGAGTTCCACCTCTAGCCCACTGGCTCCACACTGAGAGAGATTCCCTGTCCAAAGGAAGAAAATGTATTTTCTGCTTCTCCTTCGTTTCTTTCCTTTCTTCTTTCCAAGGACAGCCGTTGTTCTTAGAAGTTGCTAAACCCTAACACCAGTAAGTCCACCTACAGAGGGAGAATGGAAGAAGTTTAATCAGGAACATCTCAAAGTTCACCAATTTCATAACAAAATCTCCTTCATAAATTCCATTGTAGGCTAGTTACCATAATGATAAACTTGAAAACTTTCTAATCACTGATGCATTCATTAAAACACTGGTTGCTTTCTCTAACACAATGTTTCTCAACGCTGATAGCATTAAAACTTCAACTCCATCTCCCAAACATGTTGCAGGTTAGCCCTCGACTTTCGACCACAATCCAGCTCAAAATTTCCGTTGCTAAGCAGGACCATTGTTTAGTGAGTTTTGCCCCATTTTACGATCTTACTTCCCACATGTGTTAAGTGAAACACTGCAGTTGTTAAGTTAGTAACATGGTTATTAAATTAATCTGGCTTCCCCATGGATTTGGCTTGTTAGAAGGTTGCCAAAGGGGGTCGCTGTCAGGATTCCGGCAGTTACTCCAATTAAACGATGAGCCTTGAGCCACACTCCCAAAACTTGAAAGGATTTATTGAAAGTTAACATGCTGGCATTAGCCTGGGTGTAGCCGACTCTGAGATACATAATTCACTGTCACCCTTGACCCTACTTTCCCCCGCACCCCTCTGGGTGTATCATCCAATGAAACACATCCATAGCCAAGAGTCATCAATCATGCTCTCCAATTAGATTTTTGCACGGCAGAAGCTTCAGTCGTCTAATCAGTCTCTGAAGAAAATATGAATGGAATGTGCTTTCGATTCCACACTGCTGCCTGCTCTTTGAAACTCCACCCCACTTCTTTCTGTTGACAACTATAAAACTTGTATACAAAATGTTTAATGAGTTGACAATTGCATGACATTGTGACCATCATAAATATGAGTCAGTTGTCAAGTACCTGAATTTTGATAATGTGACTGGGATGTTGTGACAGTCATAAGTGTGAAAAATGGTCATAAGTCATTTTTTAGTACCTCTGTAACTTGGAATAGTCTCTAAATAAATTGTTGTAAGTCAAGGCCTAATTGAGCCCCTAAATAAATTGTTGTAAGTCAAGGCCACAATTGAGCCCCAAATTTATGTTGTTAAATCAAAAATTTGTTAAGCGACCCCTTTTTACGACCACATTTGTTAAGTTAATCACCGAAGCTGTTAAGTTAGTAACATTGTTGTCAGTGGTGGGATTCAAATTTTTTTACTACCAGTTCTGTGGGCGTGGCTTGGTGGGCGTGGCAGGGCAAAATCTCCATTCCCTCCCCACTCATGGGGGAAGGTTACTGCAAAATCCCCCTTCCCTCCCCAGCCCACTAACCTGCTTTCCAGCTCTGTTCTCCTGTGCAGGGCAACCAAAGAAGATCCAGCCAATCAGCTGGGACTCAGGAGGCAGAGAATAGATGGGGGCGGGGCCAGTTAGAGGTGGTATTTGTCAGTTCTCCGAACTACTCAAAATTTCCGCTACTGGTTTTCCAGAACTGGTCAGAACCTGCTGAATAGCACCTCTGATTGTTGTTAAGCGAATGTGGTTTACCCATTGACTTCGCTTGTCAGAAGGTTGCAAAAGGTGATCACATGTCCCCGGGATTCTGCAACTGTCATAAGTATGAATTAGTTGCCAAGCGTCTGAATTTGGATCATGTGACTACGAGGATGCTGTCCCTGTCATAAGTGTGAAAAATAATCGCAGGTCATTTTTTTCAGTGCCGTTGTAACTTTGAACAGTCACTGAATCAACTGTTGTAAGTTAAGGAATAATGATTCACTTAACAGCGGTGGCAAGAAAGGTCTTAAAATGGGGCAACATTCAATAACTGCCTTGCTAGTAACAGAGATTTTGAGCTAAGTGGAGAACTTACCAGTGTTGTCCCAAAAGAAATCCCCCATGTTCTTTCTTTTATTACGGTCTGTAGCTTGTTAGATATCTTCAGAAAACGTAAGAGGGCGCTGTTGTCATAATCATTTTGCAGAACTTGGAAAAAGTTAAGTCTCACATTGCAAGAATCTGTATAGTTTCAACTTTTTAAAAAAGTGGGACCAAAAATGCTAGCTGGGTAAATCTAGAAAAGTGGTGGCTAACCTTTTTGGGCTCCTGTGCCAAAAATAGCATGCGCGCCAGCGCATACACACTTGTGTGCCAACCCCCAGAATGCAATGCGTGCCCCCTCCCCAATGCCCCTGCGCATGCACGTGCAATCCCCCCCCCCCCTACTTACCCGCACCGCGCTTCACAGCTGATTTTTTGGTTGGTTTAGGGCCTTTTTTCGGCCCCCCAGAGGCTTGGAAAAAACCTCTGCAAGGCCTTTCAGGCCGAATTATAGGCCCATTTTGTCACTTCCGGTGTTACAGGAAGTGACAAAACAGGCCTATAACTTGGTCTGAAAGCCTTGCAGAGGCTTTTTCTAAGCCTCTGGGAGGCTGAAAAAGGCCTCAAACCAACCGAAAAAAAAATTAGCTGTGAGGCGTGTGCATGCACAATGAGGTTGCAACCGATGTCTTTGATCTCATTCCTTTTTATTCGCATCCATTTCCTGTATTCATAATCATGTTTATACTTATACCTGTTATCTAATACTTGCTTGACAAAATAAATAAATAAATAAAAATGAAAACTCTCACGGAGAGATGTGCAGGCAGAAAAGAAATAAACCCCATCCGTATCCTTTTTTTTATGTTAGGGGAAGTTAAAAAGCGTACGAACTCATTTCTGCATAATCTCAGAAGAGGTTTTTCTATTTGGCGTACAGGAGTACAGGTCGACGTACTACCATAACTGAACCCAACACTGCTAAGTGAGACCTTTGTTTTAACGCCTTTCTTGCCACTGTTGTTAAGTGAATCACTGCAATTGTTAGTCACCCAATCATTAAGTGAATCTGGCTTCCCCACTGACTTTGCTTGTAAGGAGGTTGCAAAAGGGGAGCCCACTGCAATTTATTTTTATGGCACTGCAACCATCATAATTATGAGTCAGTTGCCAAGCGTCTGAATTTTGATTGCGTGATAATGGTCATAAGTGTGAAAAATAGCAATAGCACTTAGACTTGTATATCGCTTCACAGTGCTTTACAGCCTTCTCTGAGCAGTTTACAGAGTCAGCCTATTTTCCCCAACAATCTGGGTCCTTATTTTACCAACCTCAGAAGGATCGAAGCAGGGGTGGGATTCTACCAATCCGCACTTACTCACTAGAACCGGTTGTTAACATTCTAAGCAGTTTGGAGAACCGGTTGTTAGAAGAAATTACTGGCCTAATCCTGTAAGGAAGGCAGGAAGGAAACATGGAGTTGCTTACAGAAACTGCCTCTCCGTTAACCCTTATTACATTCTTGGCAAGACTAGACTTCCTGTCTTAGGAACTTCTCTGGAGTTTTTTTCCCCTCCTTTGCTGGTACTTTGCTTGTGTGGAGTGACCATTCAAAATTACAATGGCACTGAAAAAAAGTGACTTATGACCATTTTTCACACTTACAACTGTTGCAGCATCCCCACAGTCACGAGAGGCCAGGCGAGGAGATGTGTGCCTCGATGTGAGTGATATTGAGTTGGCCACACCCAGCCAGTAACATGACCACCAGGTCACGTCCACCCAGTTACATGACCACCAAGCCATGCCCATCAAGTAAGCCACACCCACAGAACTGGTTAAAAAATTTGAATCCCACCCCTGGATGGAAGGCTGAGCCAACATTGAGCCATATGAGACTCGAACTGCCAAATTGCCGTCAGCAGTAGCCTGCAGTACTGCCTTCTAACCATGAAAATGGTTGTGAGAGACTATTTTCTGGGCCATTGTAGTTTTGAACAGTCACTAAATGAACTCTTGTAGGTCTACCTGAATTGCTTCACAGCAAATGCTTCCTCCTAGGAGACCGTAATTGCCTCTTTAATGTATACGAACATTAAAAATCATAGTCTCAGTTTGCTAAGCGTGGTTTGATCAGAAAGGGATTTCTTAGCTAAAATGAATACTGTATATTCTTTTGAAGAATGATTATATGTTTCCAGATCTTGCCCACGCTTACATCTTGATATGGCTATACATAACACAGCAAATGGTACCATAATTTCAATCAGATCAAGATTTCAGTTTCTTTTTTTGCTTTGGAATAATTGAAAGTTAGTGTTGGGAGGGTTCAGAGTGTGTATTTTTTTTAGAAAGATTGTATTATTTTTTTAATTTTAACAACATCCGAAAATCTAAGACTGCCTTAGGTCTTATAATCTGTGTACTACAACGGCTAGCAAGACTGTCTACAGGTGTCCTTAAAAATATTTTTTTAAAAAAATAATTATCTTTTTCCTCTTTACTTTCTTTTGGTATTTAATTCTTGTTCTATTTGCTATGTTTACCTATTTTCCCCTTTTATTAATATGTATAATATATAGAAAGAGTCAGTTTGATGTAATGATTAAGGCATCAGGCCAGAAACCAGGAGACTGTGAGTTCTAGTCCCCTCTTAGGCACAAAGTTAGGTGAGTATTCTTGTCTAGTCATTCACTCTCAGCTTTAGGAAGGAGGCACTTCTGAAAAATCTTTGCCAGGAATCAACCACACTTGTATAGAAGAAAACACAAACACACAAAGTAAACAGTGCAAGGGAGACTCTAATAGTTACTTAAGATTCAACCTCTCTTATATAATAATTATTTTGATGCGAGTTGTACTCAAATGTCCTTTCCCCCCCAATGCTATACTCAATCTTGTATGAAAAAGCTGCACAATTTTATGCTTGTAATATTGGCACCCTAAATCAGGGGTGTCAAACTCAACACCTGTGGAACCGGATCCAGCCCGCAGGGTGCTTAAATCTGCCCCACAGGGCTGGCCTGGAAATAGCAAAGGATCGGCCCGCGGTGTCTCTTGCAGCCAAAATAGGGTGCAGGGAGCCTGCCTTAGGCCCTCCCATGGCCTGTTTTCAGCCTAGATCAGTGGTCCCCAACCTTTTTTGTGCCGCGGCCCGGTACCGGCATCACAAAATCATCCACGGCCCGGTACCGGCATCAGCACGCATGGCAAGGCGAGCGAGCGACCGGCCAGCCAGCTGTCCCCCGCTTCTCCCCGCTACCTTCAACTCCTCCTTTGTACCTGTGTCGATGGGCTTCGCAATGGCTTTGGGACGGTCGGCTCGCCTTGCCATGCGTGCTGAAAGAATCCTCGCGCCTTAGTTTTGTTCGAAGCCGCCCCACCCTCGATGAAACTAAGGTGCGAGGATTCTTTCAGCACCCAAACACCGCTTTCTACCCAGAAAAGCTCACCGGAAGCACTTTTTCATCAAAACAAGATGGCGGTGCCCAGCAAATCGGCGGCCCGGTAGAAATTGTTCTATGCACCGGTACCGGTCCAGGGACCGGTGGTTGGGGACCCCTGGCCTAGATGACTTCCTGCAGAACTTTGCTGACAAAAATGGGGCGCAGGGGGCTGTTCGAGGCCCCCTGTGTCCCGTTTTCGGCCTGAATGGCACTGCAGCACTGCCAAAACAGGGTGTGTGGGCTGTGTGATCTCCCCCATCAGAGGTGGCATTCAGCAGGTTCTGACCAGTTCTGGAGAACCGGTAGAGGAAATTTTGAGTAGTTCGGAGAACCGGCAAATACCACCTCTGACTGACCCCGCCCCCATCTATTCTCTGCCTCCCGAGTCCCAGCTGATCGGCTGGGTCTTCTTTGGTTGCCCTGCATAGGACAACGGAGCTGGAAAGCAGGTTAGTGGGGTGGGGAGGGAATGGGGGATTTTGCAGTATCCTTCCCCTGCCACGACCACCAAGCCACGCCCACAGAAGTGGTAGTAAATAAATTGAACCCCACCACTGTCCTCCATGTCTGGACAGCCTCCTGGAGCACTCTGCCAGCCAAAACGGGGCGCGTCCCCTCCCCCCATTTTGGCTGGCAAAGTGCTGCAGGAGGCCATCCAGGCTGAAAATGCGTGCCGAAATTTTTCAATATTCCAAACAATGCAGACACAGCAATACTCGTAATAATTTTCAAGGATATCATACAAATGTCAATGTACTCAAACAATGCAGTATGTTAAGATTTAAAACAAAAAAAGGGGAAAAAATCCGAATAAAAGAAAAGTATAAAAGAAGAGTATCTTGGTGCAATTAAAGTTCTGCCGTTGTGGCTAAATTGACTTTTTCGATCACACCGTGTGGATCGACCAGGTGGCCAACCAGATGTATCCTGGAAGTTTGCAAATGTGTCAGAAGGAAGATGAGCGTTCACATCCTGGCTTGTTTAGTGCCTCTTCAGAAGTCAGACACCGTCTTAAGAGGGGGACTTGCTTCTGTAAGCCCCAAATATAAGGCTGCAGCAAGCAACAATTAAATGAAGATAAGACATAGCTAAGCAAAACAAGTTTTTAAATCGATTGGTCCCAACACAAATGGAAAACGTACAGTGCCAGGTCAAGGGAAAGTTGACCTCAGCCAATAAACTGGTGTCATAAATAACTAGATTCTAAGCATCACAACAGAAGGTAACCCAGATGCTGCAAAGGTGCTTCTGGCAAAGGCCAATGGTTCCTATGGAGACTTAAATGCTGTCTGCTGAGTACACACAGCTGAGGTCAAACCTTGCTTGTGAGTTTGGGCTCCTGCTACTTTTGAACAGCACACATTGGCCTCTCTTTCCATCTCTTTCTTTCCATTTCTCTCTATCCCTTCCTTAACCTATCTACCTGTTTTCTGCCCAGGCAGGTGAGGCCTAATCTGTGAAAGGCCTGAGCTAATCCTACATCACCCTGTTTCCCCTTTCAGAGGCCCCGGTCCTTAATCTCCCTGTTTCCTTCCCCACGACCGCTTCTTTCATTATCCCACGGCCGTGACTTTACCTTCCTCCTGCAGCTGGCTGCCAGGGCTGAGCCATTGTTGTTGCTTGGCTCCCCGCCAGCTCACATCGCCCTTGTCACGAATGCCTGCAGCCGCCGCGTGTTTTTTTCAGTGCGGCTGGACTGCAGCTGCACCAAAAAAAAAAAAAAAAAACAAAAAAACCCATGCAGTGGCTGGTGGCTTTTTGCAGCAAAAATTACCGACCTCCGGCTTTGCTTGCTCTGCTTCTCCAACGTGCCACTGCAGCCGCATTCTAGGCATCGGTACCCGCAGGTCCATCCCATTGAGCCCACTGCACCGGAGGGACTTGCTCAAGCAGATCCGAACAGAGCGGTGCAGCAGTCAATGGGATGAACCTGCATGGCCGGTGCCTAGAACACGACTGGATTCCAGCTGCACCGAAAAAAGGACGTGGCATCTGGAGGTTTTTTTGCAGCAAAAATTACCGACCTCTGGCTTTCCTTGCTCCGCTTCTCCAGCGCGCCGTTGTGGCCATCAGCGATTGTCGCTCATGCACAATAAGGACTGACCTGGCAGGGAACGGGGGAGCGGGCGGAGAGGAGCAGGGCCAGCCAGGGACTCATTTTACCGATTCTCCAAACTACCAGAAACAGTAACAAGCTGCTAGAATCCCACTCCTGCATTGTGCCTGTGAGCAGCCCACCTCCAGCACTCCTCTGCTACCCCCCTTGCCTCTTAGTGCCCCCCTAAGACATCCCACCATTCCCCAGGGGGGACGGTACCACCCACTTTGGGAATCACTGCCCTACACCAATCGAGACAAATGGCAGTCCAACCTTAAAAATCTCCAGTGAGGGAGCACCCATGACTTCTGAAGGGAACTCATTCCATTGGTTAATTGTTCTCACTATTAGGAAATTAATCCTTAATTCTAAGTTGTATCTCTCTTTGATAAGTTTCCACCTGTTCTTTCCTGTCCTGCCTTCAAGTGTTTTGGAGAATAGGTTGAGCCACTCTTCTCTTGTGACAGCCCCTCAAATATTGCTGTCTTGTCACCTTTTTGTCCAGTCTTGGCATTGATCTTTAGCTCTATCCAGTCATAAAGGTAAAAATTTTCCTTGTCCATTTGTGTTCGACTCTAGAGATTGGTGCTCATCTCTGTTTTTTAGTCAAGGGAATCAGCTTTCTCTGAAGAACTTCCATGGTCATGTGTCCAGAATGACTATATGTCAAGGCACACGGAACACTCGTACCTTCCTACTGAAGTGGTACCTATTTATCTACTTGCATTTGCATGGTTTTGAACTGCTAGGTGGGCAGGAGGATCCAGTCTTAGCATTGGCTAACAGTGATTCATATTTGTTGTTTGCCAATCCTTCTCACTACTGTGCAGGGCATGCTGGGCGGCTTGAAGCTCCAGGGATGTGTGCAACCTTGCAAAATTTTGTGTGTCATCCCACCTTATTTCAGAAATTATCACTTGAATTGCCATTTGTAGTAGAACAGGAGGGTAATGTGATTTGTTTATAACATATTATTTATAATATATTATTTATTTACAGTATGATTTAACTTATGATTTATCACTTGTTTGTATCTTATGATTGTAGCTATGATTTATGACCCATGACCTTGTTTGTGTGTACGCTGAGAGCTTATGCACCAGGGACAAATTCCTTGTGTGTCCAATCACACTTGGCCAATAAAGAATTCTATTCTATTCTATTCTATTCTATTCTATTCTATTCTATTCTATTCTATTCTATTCTATTCTATTCTATTCTATTCTACTCTACTCTACTCTACTCTACTCTACTCTACTCTATTCTGCTATTCTTTCCATTCTTCTGTTCTGTTCTAATACTAAAAACTATCATGTGCTTTGTTAATGACATGTATCCATGAATCTCAACTCCACTGAAATGACATTAAATTATGTATTCTTTCATTCATTTACAGGGATTAGCTCTGCTCCAATTAAAGCTAATTATGCCTGAAGTAAATCTCCCATTCTTTGTAAATGTGGGTTAAAGACAAAATTCAACATAACAAGAGAAATAATAGGCCAAATCACTAGGAGAAAAAGACAGAAAAAAATGTAAAAATATCCAGGAATACTATGGTTAAGGAACTGGTAATTAAAATACATATTTCACCAAAAGAGTATAGTTATAGCATTCTGTGATCTGTTGGAATAAGCTTATTTCAATGAGCTCACAAAAGGTCAGGATTTGTCAGCCTTTCCTGGTAGAGCAGACAAGGAACATGACCTGAGGTGCTAATTCTGCTTTATTGTAAAGCTACATTAACAAGAACCTTGCAAGTCTGAAAGTATAAATCTCCTTCTGTCTCTCTCTTGTTGAGTTCTGTAGTAAAATTGCTCACGTTCAGTTCCTTTGATGAGACCACTCTCATTAAAATGCCATTATTTCTTACTATTTTTGGAGTTAAATGATGCTTCCAGCTCTGGTTGTACCCGTCAGCTCTGTTCTGATTCAAATCACTGATTTGATTTGGAACGTAAATCTTATCCTGTTCAATTTTCTAAATCAGTTTGTACTCATGCCTTGAATAATTTGGGGGGGCATTAGACAATATGATTGGAGTTGGAAAACTGATAAACAAAGTTACAGGTAACGTCTGAAAGCTTGGAAGACTAAACTTTTGGTCCGTGTCCAACCCAGACTGGTATTCCTTGACTTACAACCACAATTAAACCCAAACTTTCTGTGGCTAAGTGAAACATTGGTTAAGTGAATTTTGCCCCCATTTAAAGACCTTTCTTGCCACAGTTGTTAAGTAAATTATGTGGCTCAGAGTTGGCTAGCTGTCAGGATTCTGGCAGTTACCCCCATTTAAATCATGAGTCTCAAGCCAAACTTAACAAGGATTTATTGGGAGTTAAACTGTCCGGTATTGCCTGGGTGTAGTAAAGAGGTACATAATTCATTGTCACCCTTGACCCTGGTCCCCCCCCCACAGGTGTATCGTAATTCCTATTCTCCAGTGGGACACATCCATAGCCAAAAATCATCAATCCTATTCTCCAGTTAGAATTTTGCGGGGCAGAAACTTCGGTCACCTAGTTACTATCTTTGAAAAGTATTTATGGAATGCAGTTTTGGTTTGCAAGCTGCCGCACTGCTCCCCACATCCTTTCTGTTGGGCTCAAATTTTGTGCTCAGTGTTCCAATATCTCAGGAGCTGCCACAAGGAAGAGGTGGTCATCCTATTCTCCAAAGCACCTGAGGGCAGGGCAAGAAGCAATGGATGGAAACCAATCAAGGAGAGAAGCAACCTAGAACTAACGAGAAATTCCCTGACAGTGGGAATAATTGATCAGTGGGACAACTTTCCTCCAGATCTGTCTTAGAAACGTTTGGATGGCAGCTACGTGGTGGCATGAAGAGAGTACTAATCAAACTGGGTATAATCTGTTCAATAGGCCATAATCAGTGGAACGACTTGTCTCCGGAAGTTGTGAACGCTCCAACACTGGAAGTTTTTAAGAAGAGATTGGACAGTCACTTGTCTGAAATGGTACTGGGTTTCCTGGTTGAGCAGTGGGTTGGACTAGAAGACCTCCAAGGTCCCTTCCAATTCTGTTATTCTGTTAATTGTGGTCATTATCTGAGGACTACCTATAACCAGCTTAGAGATTTTGATAGAATTCCCTTCAAATCTACCATTCACATAGTAATGAGGGTTTTCTACCACTAGTCGGCGCTCTGGGAACACCGAAGTTAACATAAAGCCATCAAGTTTTGTTTGTGTCTGTATAACTTGTCTCTCGAGTAAAATATCGTTGGTTTGGTGGACCTTTATGGACTGTACAAATTAAAATTAATTCTAAAATTAAAGGCTTTGGCCATTTTTAGCAGGGAACCTATAATGTCCAGGAAGAATAGGTGAAAAGATAAAACTTGAAGAAGTGGGGTGAAGTCCAGGAACAAGAAGCAAAGAGGTGAATTCTCATGAATTTTTTACTTAAGGCAGGAAGACATTGAAGTGAGAAGAAAACACTCTTCAGGAATAAGCTGTCTTGGTTTTCCCCATTTAATATCCACCAAAAGAAACAATGATAAGAATAAAAGCATCCAGAAGACCAACCAACATGGCTTAAAGCCATATTCTGGATGTTGTGGTCTTGTGGTCTTGATGTTGCGGGCATCAAGCTAAGGAAGGCTTGATGTTGGTGGAGTCTTATACAGGGAGTCCTCAGCATATGACCACAATAGAGCCCAAATTTTCTGTTGTTAAATGAGACAGTTGCTAAGTGAGTTTTGTCCCATTTTACAACCTTTCTTGCCATACAGAGGTGGCATTCAGCCGGTCCTGACCAGTTCTGGAAAACCGGTAGCAGAAATTTTGAATAGTTCGGAGAACCGGCAAATCCCACCTCTGACTGGCCCCGCCCCTATCTCTTCTTGAGTCCCAGCTGATCGGCTGGGTCTTCTTTTGTTGCCCTGCCCAGGAGAAAGGAGCTGGAAAGCAGGTTAGTGGGGTGGGGAGGGAATAGGGATTTTACAGTATCCTTCCCTTGCCACACCCACCAAACCACACCACACCCACCAAGCCACGCCCACAGAACCGATAATAAAAAATATGAATCCCACCACTGTTGCCATACCTGTTAAGCGAATTTCTGCAGGTGTTAAATTACTAACACAGTTAAAAGTCTGTAGAGATTCTTAGTCATCCAGGTCACGGTTGTCCCAAAGGTGCTTTTGCAGGAGGCAACTAGACTTCCTTGTTTTTTCTGCTGAAGATGTTTCACTTCTCATCCAAGAAACTTCTTCAGTTCTGACAGGGTAGTCCTTCCATTCCCCACTCTTCTGTCAGAGCTGAAGAAGCTTCTTGGATGAGAAGCGAAACGTCTTCAAAAGAAAAAACAAAGTCCAGTTGCCTCTGGAAAAAAGCGCCTTTAGTACTAACACAGTTGTTAAGTGAATCTGTTTTCCCCATTGACTTTGCTTGTCAGAAGGTCATTTATTTTATTTAGCGTATGGCAAATACATGGACTTATAGTGGATCAAATGTTAATGTCCAGTCCACCCAGGCATTCAAGGTCAGGGTGGTCTATGTTGAAAAAAAAAATCAAACAATGGGCTGGTATAAGCTCTTAATGGACATTTGGACACAAAGTGATGGATATTTTGTCGAGAAGCACCGTAGACACACTGAAGGGTAGAGACACAAGACCCCACTTAAACAATGAGTCCTGTCAGAAGGTCATAAAAGGTGGTCACGTGGCCCCAGGACACCACAAACTCCTAAATATGAATCAGTTGCCAAGCGTCTGAATTTTGATCATGTGACTATGGGAATGCTGAAATAATCATGTGAAAAACAGTCGTAAGTCACTTTTTGTTGTGGCCCGCCAGCAGCCAGTGGAGCTGGCAGCAGACTTGGACAGTGAGGAGATTGTGGGAGGAACATTGGCTGGTCCTAGAGTCTGGGGAGGGCTCTGATGAGTGCTCTGTGTCGGAGGCAGAGATGGGACCAGGACCATCCGACAGTTGTCAGCTGCCTTTGGAGTCGGAGATCGGTGGGGAAGAAGAACAGTGAGAGCCTGTTCCCGATGTGCGCATGCACAGAGCTGCCAGGAGAAGGGAACAGTTAAGGAACAAGGGTCAACTTGGGAGTAAAGTCACAGGTGGACAGTGAATGTCCTCTCCCATAGGGAACAAAGAGGAGCGAAAGGGGAGTGGTGTTTGCAGGAGACAATTAGTTTATTTAATTAGTGCGAAGATATGTTCGTGACTCTCAGAGACTCCTTGCCAAGTATTTCGTACAGCATTGCACTTGGAAGCTATCGGCCTGGCAGCTCTCTAAGCACGATAAGGTCTGTGGTTGTAATTCACCCTTGAAAGACGGTTTGCTGGGACTTTGCTGGATGTGAATGATAGGAATTCACATTAGCCTAATAAAAAGGGGTTTTGTCGGGACAAGGAATCTGCTTCGTGATTTTGTGAAGCCCAGCGAAGAACACTTTTTTCAGTGGCATTGTAACTTCGAACGGTCACTAAATAAATTGTTGCAAGTCGGGGACTCCCTGTATTTTGGTGGATGTTGTGAAATCTGGAATTGACGGAACAAAGAATCCTAGCCAGGCACCTCTGCCGAGCCTGTCGATCAAAGCGATGGCCTGCTTCACCTATTCAAAGGATCAAAGCTTGCTGAGAAACCCAGCTTTTATCTTTTGTTCGGAATCACAGAGAGTTCATGGTCTGTTGACCCAGCCACTAAAGATAGTATTGTATCTTTTGGCAACGGGAACAAATGGTGTTTTGAAAAGAGCACAATGATTTCATCTAATTTCCAATGAAGGAAACCAGTTTTTGTTTCACTTTCTGTTGTGGGTCACACTATTTAGCTAGGGAGTGGGCAAACAGGTACAGGTGGTCCTTGACTTACGTCCACCATTGAGCCCAAAGTTTATGTTGCTAAGGGAGATGTTTATTAAACGAGTTTTGCCCCATTTTACGACCTTTCTTTCCACCGTTAAGTGAGTCATTGCAATCCAATCCAATCTCTTCTTAAACTTCTCCAGTGATGGAGCACCCACAACGTCCAAAGGCAAGCCCTTTCACCAAGGGTGGGATTCTACCAGTTCGCACCTATTCTCTAGAATCGGTTGTTAACGTTCTAAGCAGTTCGGAGAACCGGTTGTTAGAAGAAATTACTGGCCTAATCCTGTAAGGAAGGCAGGAAGGAAACATTCTGGTGTTGCTTACAGAAACTGCCTCTCCGTTAACCCTTATTACAGTCTTGGCAGGACCAGACTTCCTGTCTCAGGAACTTCTCTGGAGTTTTTTTTTCCTTCCTTTGCTGGTACCCTGTTTCTCCAACAATACGGCCTCCCCCAATAGGAAGTCCCAGCATGTTTTATAGGCATGAAATGAAATTAAGTGCCTCCCCCCAAATTAAGGCCTATATTAAAACATGCGAAATGGGGGGGAAATGGCGGGGGGACTTGCAGTTAGGAAGTACTTATGTTGCACACCTGGATATGGTGCTTCCTGCGTTGACCCTGATACAAAGTGCCCCACCAACGCCGAGGTCAATATCCAAGCCGTCGCCGCCCACCCTAAGATGCAAGGGGGGGGGATTAAGTCACCCCCGAAAAGACGGCCTAGTCGTTTTTCCGGGGCTCAAAAAAAAAAGACCCAGCCTTATTATATGAGAAACACGGTACTTTGCTTGTGTGGAGTGACCATTCAAAGTTACAATGGCACTGAAAAAAGTGACTTATGACCATTTTTCACACTTATGACTGTTGCAGCATCCCCACAGTCCTGAGAGGCCAGGCGAGGAGATGCATGCCTCGATGTGAGTGATATTGAGTTGGCCACGCCCAGCCAATAACATGACCACCAAGCCATGTCCACCCAGTCACATGACCACCAAGCCACACCCACCAACTAAGCCACACCCACAAAACCAGCTGTTAAAAATTTGAATCCCACCCCTGCCTTCCACTGCTTAATTGTTCTCACTGGCAGCAAATTTCCCTTTAGTTCAAGGTTTGCCAAACCTGTTTGAAAAGCCATCTAACTTTTTTCCTTATGGTTCATTACAAAGAACATAACGCAGGTTTAAAAACAAACCTAAGCTGACAAATTGCCCAGCCTAGAGTATTGCATCTGTTAAAAAAAAGAAGAAGCTAAATCCAACAACGTTTGCACAATGAAATCTCTGGCTATTTTTCCTCTCTGTTGATTACATGAATTTCTAGGGCAGAGGAGGCTGACCTACTTTAAACCACTGTAACTGTAAATAGAGACACTGTGAGGGTGTTGCTTTCAAAGACATTTAGTTTTGGATCATTTGAGTCAGTGGTAGGATTCAAAATTTTTTACTACTGGTTCTGTGGGCATGGCTTGGTGGGTGTGGTATGGCTTGATGGGTGTGGTATGGCTTGGTGGGCGTGGCAGGAGAAGGATATTGTAAAATCTCCATTCCCTCCCCACTCCTGGGGGAAGGTTACTGCAAAATCCCCATTCCCTCCCCACCCCACTAACCTGCTTTCCAGCTCCGTTCTCCTGTGCAGGGCAACCGAAGAAGACCTAGCTGATCAGCTGGGACTCGGGAGGCAGAGAATAGATGGGGGGGCAGAGACAGTCAGAGGTGGGATTTTCTGGTTCTCCGAACTACTCAAAATTTCCGCTACCGGTTCTCCAGAACTGGTCAGAACCTGCTGAATACCACCTCTGATTTGAGTAGAGCAGGGATGTCAAACTCAAGGCCTGGGAGCTCGAGAGGGCCCACGGGGTTTTTAGATCTGGCCAACGGGGCCATCCTGGAAACAGCGAAGGATTGGGCTGCAGTGCTTCTGCCAGTGAAAACGGAGCTCAGGACGTCCTCGTGCGGCTCTCCCAAGCTCCATTTTTACCGGCAGAGGGTTGCAGGAGGTCATCGCAGCTGAAAACGGAGCTAGGGAGCCTGTTTTCGCTGGCCGAATGCTCGGGCCTCCACAGGCTCCCCCCTGACATGAGTGACGTCAAGCTGGCCACGCCCTGGCCACTCCCCCCCTGAGGTCAAACACAACCCTGATGCGTCCCTCAATGAAATCGAGTTTGACACCCCTGGAGTAGGGCTTAGTGCAGCCAAATAGTGAGCCAAGTCTTTGGGGTTTGATTCAATACAAATTTGGGGGGGGGGAAGGGGGAGGAATGCACCAGACAGTCTGGTTTTGCTGCTGCAGGAGCAGTCGGCCACTGACGTTATTCATATTTGCAAACAAATACTCTTTCTGATGCCTGGATCAATTTAATGGATCCAACCAAATAGCAAAGGGAGTATATTAGCATCATAATTCAAAAGAGAAAGCAGAGTATTTTCAGAATGCTACTTATTTCTGCAATAATAATACCAATAACAGAATAACAGAGCTGGAAGCGACCTTGGAGGTCTTCTAGTCGAACCCCCTTCTCAAGCAGGAGACCCTGTATCATTTTCGACAGGTGGCTGTCCAGTCTCTTCTTAAAAACCTCCTGTGATAGACTGCCTGGAATTAAAAAGAACTTAGAGCAAAATCTCAACAAGACTTCCAAAAGATACATTTTAACTGAAATATCGCAAAAAAAAATCCCAGGAAGAGAAAGTGGAAAAAGAAGTAAAAAAAAAAATAACTTGGGACTATTTGGATTACTTGATGATTTCTGGATTTTTGGTTATTGTATTTGAATGACTAAAATCAATTGGGTGATTGTTTAAAACTGTTTAAAATGGCTCCACTTTTAGAAGAACTGAAAATGGAACTTAAAAAGTACAAAGAAGATGCACAAGAAGGGAGAGGTTCTTTTGGCTTCGTATTTCAGTTTTTAGAAATGGAGATTTGGAATTATGAGAAACAACAAGAAATGCCTGCAGAACAAGAAGATTGCGACAAAGAAGAAGCCATCTTTAATGAACAAGTAATCTTAGGTGGGGGAAAAAAAGGAAAGGGGGGAAAGAGAATGGAAAGTTTAAGATTGGGAAAAACAACCCCCCCCCAAATAGAGTGAAAAATAAGTATAAAATCAGAAAGTAACAGAAGAGGGAAATGCAGAAGAGATAATTAGAAGTAGAGAGACAAGGGGGTAAAAAGGGGAGGGAGAAGATGAGAGAGAAGAAAGAAAGGAAAAGAAGTTATAAAGGACAGAAACAAAATATAGAGAAACAGGGCCTATTTAGAGATAATGGGCGAAAATTTAATGGAAAAAAGGATTCTGCAAAGGTACACAAGATAGTATTGTTATATTAGAAACAGAAATAATTTTAGAAAATATGAAACAATGTATGATTAAAATGTTTGATAAAATAGCTATCGTAATTCAGTGGAATGCTTGTCAATAAATAAATGTAACAAAATGAATATTTAATGATTTACAAAACATATGTGAAGAGAAATAAGAGAAAAATTAATTATGGAAATTATGTGTCTTTAAGGAAGTATGATATTTAATTGAAAAGAAGTGTTAAAGATGTTAAGATTTTAATGATTATTAATGATGGAACTGAATTGGAATGGAATGAGGGTTTATAATTACATATATTTATAATCTTTTTTTAAAAATGATATAGTGTGTATTTTAAGAATATACCAAGCAGAATTTGATTGGAAGTTATGTATTATATTGTAGGTCATAACCTTAAGGTATATATTGAAGTTTAAATAAGAGTTGAATGGATGTAATTAAAAGATATAAAAGTGTCATACTCCAATTTGTTATTACAGGAGAAAATTTGTTTAATGAGAAAAGATAATATGAAATTGAAACAGAACAGACAAAAGTATAAATATAATGATTTGAATTGAGATGAGATAATCAAAATAAAATTGAGAAAATTAAAAGAGGGGAAAAACTATATAGAAAATGTAGAATAGTATAAGGCATGGAATAGAACACAAAAAGGAGCATGAAATTGAGTTTTGTGTCTGTATAAAGAAGTTCAACCTGGGACTATGCTATTTTCAAAAAAGATGTTTTACTTGTATTTTGTATGTGTGAAAACCCAAATAAAACTTTATTAAAAAAAAAAAAACCTGTGATGAAGCACCCACAACTTCTGAAGGCAAGTTGTTCCGGTGATTATGGCCTATTGAATGGAATATACCCAGTTCGATTTGTACAGGTAGTCTTTGACTTATAGCAGTTCATTTCGTGACCGGTCAAAGTTACAACAGCACTGAAAAAAGTGGCCATATGACCATTTTTCACACCTACAACCATTGCAGCATCCGCATGGTCACATGATTTACATTCGGGTTCTTGGCAACTGTTTCACTTTTATGATGGTCGCAGTGTCCTGGGCTCAGGTGATCCCTTTTTGCGACCTTTTGACAAGCGAAGTCAATGGGGAACCCAGATTCACTTAACAACCGTGCAATCTTAGTAAGACTGCATCTAGAATACCGCATCCAGTTTTGTTCACCACACTATAAAAAATGATGCTGAGACGCTAGAAAAAGCACAGAGAAGAGCAACCAGGATGATTAGGGGACTGGAGGCTAAAACATACAATGAACAGTTGCAGGAACTGGGCTTGGCTAGTCTAGTAAAGAGAAGGACCAGGGGAGACATGATAGAGGTCTTCCAAGATTTGAGGGGCTGCCACAGGGAGGAAGGGGTCAAACTATTTTCCAAGGCACCTGAAGGCCAGACAAGGAATAATGGATGGAAACTGAACAAGGAGAGATTCAACCTGGAAATAAAGAGAAACTTTCTGACAGAGACAGCAATCAACCAATGGAACAGAAGTTGCCTTCAGACATTGTGGAAGCTTCATCACCGGAAGCTTTCAAGAAGAGACTGGACTGCCATCTGTCAGAAATGGTGTAGGGTCTCCTGCTTGGGTGGGGGGTTGGACCAGATGACCTGTAAAGTCTCTTCTAACTCTGCTTATCTGTTATCTGTTTAAACTAATTTCGTAACTGCAGTGGTTCACTTAACAAAGGTGGCAAGAAAAGTTGTAAAATGGGATAAAACTCAACTGAACAAATTTCTCACTTAGCAACATAAATTCTGGGCTCAATTGTGGTCGTAAGTTGAGGACTACCTGCACACTCTTCATTACCACCATCTTGTAGCCATCCAAACAGATCTGGTTAAACCCAGGCTGATGACTAACGGTATTATTAAACTTTGGAAATAAAATATTTTTTTTTTTAAAAAAAGGAAACTGAGTTTAAAAGAAGGACAAATGAATCTCCATATATTGACCGGCAATATACCTCTGAATTCTCTAGCTATCACCAACAGAATGGTGGGAGCAATTACTATTTTTGCCATTATGGCAGATGCTGATAAATCTGTCCATATAAGCTTTCTATTCTACTTCAGAGCAATTTTAACTGGCATCCACTGTCGCCATGCCATGGAGTGCCACCCAGGTTTAGTAGGCTAACTTTCTGAGTCGGGCGGAGAACAAAAATGTTTAATTTGGTGTGTATCAAAACCATGAGATCCCATGAGCTCACAAGGGCTTCCCCACACATTCGTTCAGTGCCCCATATGAAGCACGTCTTCTACTCTTTATCTCAGGGCTTCATACACAGTCCTTGCTGAGAAATCTCCATGCCAGAAGTTGGCCTCACATCATTCAGAAAACCCAACCCGGCGTCCTGAGAAGCTCAATTTATCAATTCATGCTTATCAGCTTCCACCAGTCTGGTTTGAAAGAGCTCACTCTGTTGCCTGGAAGGATCCCAACTGTTACAAACCTGTGGGGAGCACAAGAGCCGTTGAGTTTCTGGAAGAGAGATTAGCAAAGGAAGGATTCTTAGGACGGCAGTGCAACCAGGAATCGTTCACTAAGGGCCACGCAACGAAGGTATGATTTTGTAGGCTGAGTCAAGTTCAGTTCCTTCTGACTGCAGGATCAGCTACGTAGTTCTCTTGGAAGCAGTCTGAGGTGATCTGCGTTGCTTTCTTCCAGGATTTCTGGTTCGTCGCACAGTCAGCTAGACATTCAGACAGGATTAGGCATTTTTGTCAGCATATCGAGTCCTTCCCAAGGACCTGAGGTAGGCAGAAGATGTGGATGTTTAATGGTGTTAGAGGTATCTTTGCAGGATGTAAGCAGTTCTGGATAAAGCTGCCTTTTGCAATTGACTGATGGCGATTTTGTCGATGCCGATAGCATTCAAGTTGTTTTGACACTGCACCTAAGGCATCTATGACTATTGGCATCACCTTTGCTTTCTTTTGCCACAGTCGGTCTATTTCTTTTTTGTATTTTGGAACCTTCTCCAGTTCTTCCTCTTCTGCTGTCTCCAGGTTGTGCCACATCTGCTATCCCAGACATTGTTGTCTCTTATTGACAATTGTTAAGTCTGGGGTGTTAAGTGGCAGGTGCCTGACTGAAGTCCAAAGTCGTTATCATGGTTCGTTGCATGGTCAGACTGGACATGGAGTTTTTGTCTGTCGATGGAGTCCTTCCCAAGGACCTAGGATAGACAGATGTGGATGTTTAATGGTGTTAGAGGTCCAGTCTCAGGATGTAAGCAGTTCCGAGTAAAGCTGACTTTTGCAATTGACTGATGGTGAATTTGTCAATACCGATGGTGTTCAGTTGGTGCTCCAATTGTTTTGGGATTACACCCAAGGCATCTATTACTATTAGTATTACCTTTGTTTGCACTTTACTTCTATTTGCAAGTCTTTCTATTTTGTTATTTTCTCCATTTCTTTCTCTTCTATTCTGCTGTCTCCAAGTTCTGATACATCTACTATCCATACCTTTTTGTTTTTCTTACCAACAATTGTTAAGTCTGGGATGTTATGTGGCAGGTGCCTATTCGAATTCTAAAGTCCCAGGGCGATTTAGCTTCTTCGTTTTGTATGACTTTTTCTATTTTATGGTCTCACGGGTTCTTGCTTGCAGGCAAATGATATTTCTTGCTGATTTGCCAACACATCGTTGTTTTGCTACTGCACTTCCTGGTCTAATGCACAGCTTTGAAATTTCCTGGTGGTTCCCCATCCAATTGCTAAGCCTCTTAACTCTGTTTTATTTATTTTTTTAAAAAAATGAGAAACAGTACTAGATGCAGCCTCCTGCTTTGAGGATTCAACTAATGAGATGTTTTACTGGGTGAAATACTATCCCTCCTCCTTTGATAGCAGCTTGTTCCATCTGAATACATTAATGCTTATTTAAAACAATTAGTCCATTTTAATAATTTAAACAATACAGCCAAAAGACAAATAGAGGTAGATGCAAGCAGTTCATATTGACTGCATTACAATAACATGGTTAAAATCAGCCTCAAATATAATATACTAGCTCGATACCCGTGTTTCGCTACAAAACTATGTGGTTGGCCTTAGTTTTTGGGGAGGAAAATAAGGGGGAAAATTCTGCCTCTGCCTACCAGCATCCATCGGTATTCATCCAGCCAGTGTCATGTCAATGTGTGAGAGAGTTGAGGGCTGTTTGGAAACTGAAACAATATTTGCTGTGTGAGCAAGAAGGATACAGCAAGGAGCCTGGGCGTGGCTTAGCTCAACTGTTCTGTACTAAAGCTGCTTGGTGCTGTGAAACTAAAACTGAAACTGAATCTCCTCTCCTCTGCTTGCGTTTTGCATTTGGAACAGATTTCTTTTCAGGTGGGGAGGAGGAGTAGAACTCCTTAGCATTAAAGCATGTTAATAATAATAATATACAAATTACTAATTTTCTGATGGTCATTTCGAAAAATCCTTTCTTGGTGAGCACCTAGAAACCAAGAGGAAAATATGTGCCAAATATCATTTGTAGACTTATGGTTCTGGAGATTTTGTGATGATGCACTTTTATATATATAGATTTGAGGCTGATTTTAACCGTGTTATTGTAATGTAGGTACTGATGAGTCAATACAAAATGTTTGTATATATCTCTGTTTGTCTTTTGGCTCTATTGTTTAAATTAATGCTTATGTTTATATTTCTTTGCATGTTTAGTGGACATCCATCAATAAGCAATCCAATTGATAGCAACAAAGCAGCAAAAGTATGTAGTAGGTAGTAGGTTATGTTCAAATGTCTAAGAAACTGCATTGATCCATCAGCCACTTCTCTGCACCTAATCTAATTTTGTTCATCCAGCCACCTATCCGTAAAAATCAAGTTATGCAAATTGACAGACAGTATATGAAAGAGAAAACCATCTGCAGAGAGGAAGAGTGGAGAGACTGTAAATGCACTGTGCTACATCAGTTTTCTCTGATGTCTCTAATTTGCTGAATGTCGTCATGGACCTGTGACTTCTGGCAGAGATGGCTCCTTCCCGGTTGTGGCACCTCATTGCTTTGATTCTCTTGCTGGCTTTTTAGATGTCAGGTTAGACTCTTAATGTTTGCCTATAGTCTCAGCGGCGTTTAGTTCCTTCTTTTGTTCCTTTGTTCAAAAACGGTTTGTTTAAAATGGTTGAATAGTTCTCAGCCACACAGTTCTTCTGCTCAGTTCTTAAAACGAGATGATTGGGGAGAAGGCATTTTGGCAATGTTGAGGCATTGTGAGGGGCCTTCAAAGGTTAGGTGTGTGAGGGAAGAATCCCAGTTATATGCAGAATTTTTAGGGCTGCTCAACTCGCAAAAATGGAGCTGTGGATATAATCTCACAACCGAGGCACTCCAATTGATTAACAGCAAGATTAACATTAGCATATGATGAAGTTTTCGCAAAGAATATCTTGGTCATGGCTGCTACCTGCTCTTCGACAAGGACCCATAAGCCAAAGAAGTACCCTTGGGATGTGTGAGCTTCAAATCCTAGAATTCTCACAAATGGTCATACTGGCTGAGAGGTGGAACTCTTGCCTCACAATCAGGAGTCTATGAGTTCAATCCTAGGTAGAGGCTAATATTTGGAATAGGCTCTCCTCCTCGAGCAGGGGGTTGGACTAGATGACCCCCAAGGTCCCTTCCAACTCTGTTATTCTATGATCTAAGTTCTTCATAAATTCTAAGAATTCTGGAACCTGAAGCCCATGTGTCGTGTGGCTCCCATGAGCGCCAGACTTTAGAAGGATGAAATAAAGGTGGGAACAGCTGCTGTGGGAACATCTGCCATTGTCTTCTTCTGAGGCGGGAAATGTAGTCCTGATACATCTGGAAAGGCCAATGTGTGCCATCTTTGATAAGATGTTTTAAAGGATACCAAGGCATAAGACAATTGCTAAAGTCTCACAGGGAGGGATTTAATTTAATTTATTTATTAATATTTATTTTATATTTTATATTTATAGTTATTTTATTTTAAAATATTTTAGGAGGAGGAAGGGGTATAGTGTTAATAAAATAAAATAATTATTAACACAATACCTCTTCCTCCTCCTATTTTTTTCTACTGTGAGGCAGGCTGGACTGAGAGAGAAGGACTGGCCCAAAGTCACCCAACTGGATTTTATGCCTGAGGCGGGACTAGAACTCACAGTCTCCTGGTTTCTAACCCGATGTCCTACCCACTAGACCAAACCAGCTCAGGGTTTCTATGGGATTGGGGTTGCATGCCAGAAGTAGTACATGTGAATGAGACACCACAGCTGATGGACTGATGGGAATTCTGTCACGGGCTGCTGGAAGGTGAACAAAATTGAGTATAGACTCCTTCAAGTTGACATTAATGAATGACTAGGCCAGATCCACGGATTTTCTTGCCTACAGAAGGATGCGGTTTGCGGTGCCTTCTTCCAGGTTTTTTTTTTTTTTTGGACTTCCAAATCTAGCCATCAGCCTTGGAATTGCCAGATCTAAGCCCTAACAGGGGTTAATCTTGTTTAGGCTCTGAGATCACTCTAAGTTGGTTAGATGTTGCCTCATAAGGTGAAATAGCAGCACGACAAAGGAGCATCAGAGAAGGAAATGGCAACTAACCTCTGACAGCTCCTGCCAACAACTATATTTTTATATGCAGGAATTTGGCTTTCGGCATCCTTGGAGGATTTGGTCTGTCCAGATTCATTCCAAATCATCCTTGTTCCTCCTCCCGACAACCCTGGACATAAAGGTGAAAGATTACCGGCAGTGAGAAAGTGCCAGTGTTATTAGAAGATTTTATCTATGGGAGCTGACAGGCAGAAGCCCAGCTGTTTAAGTTAAAGGTTAACAGTAAATATAACTGGTAGGTACTGAGAAATTTCTTTTGCAAGAAATATGTGGGAAGGGAAGAGCCAGTTTGGTCCAGTGGTTAAAGAACCAGGCTAGAAAGCCAGAGACAGTGAGTTCAAGTCCTGCCTTAGCCATGAAAGCCTTTGGGCCAATCACTCTGTCTCAGCCCAACCTAACCCAGTTCACAGGGTTGTTGTTATGTGGAAAATAGGAAGAGGAAGGTGTATGGGACATGTTTGCTGTCTTGAGTTATTTGTAAAAATAATAAGGGCAGAAACAAACAAATAAATAGGATTGTTGCCATTCAACTGCTTCCAACTCTGCAACTTGACAAACATAATTCTGCCAGCTTGCCTACCCGTAGCTCTTTGGGGTTCTGAAGGTTCTGCTTGGATCATGGAGTGATAGTATCTCATCATTTTATCTTCTGTTGGCTTCTCTTTCAGTTACCTTCAACTGTAAAGTCTTCTCCAACGATGCTTGCTTCATTTTATGGGTCCAACTTTTTAAAGTTTGGATTTTGAGATTAAAGCAGTCTGGTCAGGAGTGGGCTTCAAAAAAAATTAGCAACCGGTTCTCTGCCTGGTTGCTGGGTGGGTGTGGCCTTTTCAGCCTCCTCCACCACAGTGGGGGGCTCCTTTTTGCCTTCCCTGAGCTCTGGAGGCTTTCTTCGAGTGTCCAGGGGGGCGAAAACGGCCTCCCTGGGCTCTGGAGGCTCTGTGTAGACCGGAAACGAGCCCTTTTCCGGCCTTCTGGAACTTCCAGCAGGCCGTTTTTCACCCTCCCCGGACTCCGGAGGCTTCTCTTGAGCCTCCAGGAGGGCAAAAATGGCCTCCTCAGGCTCCGGAGGCTCTTCTGGAGCCTCCGAGAGGCCCGTTTTTTGCCCTCCCCAAGCCTCCACGCATGTCCTGCACTTACCTGCAATCCAAAATGAGCTGCGTAGAGACTTTTGGGAGGGGCAGGGTGGAGCGGGCGGGGCCAGCCAGTTGTTGCAACTACCGGTTCTGTGAACCAGATGTAAAATTAACATCCAGTTTGCCCAAACTGTTGTGAACTGATAGCAGCCCACCCCTGGGTCTGGTTTTACTTCATCTCATATTTAATGAGGAGAGTGCAATGGCTCAGTAGTTTAAAGATGTTGAGCTTGTCAGACATCCCAGGTTCGAAATCTGTGTGCCACATGATGGGGTGAGCTCTTGTTCCTTGCCCCTGCTTCTGCCCACCTAGCCTTTCAAAAGCACGTAAATGCAAGTAGATAAATAGGTACCACTTTGATGGGAAGATAACAGCATGCTGCGCGCCTCAGTGTATAGTCACGCTGGCCATAGAAACATCTTCGTACAATGCTGGCTCCCTCAGGTAAGAAACAGAGATGAGCACCTTCCCTACGAGACGTAACTGGACCGGGGAAAACTTTAGTTTTAATATTTAATGACCGTAGGACTCTTCTATTCAGAAGTGTCTTTAAGAGGTGGGTAGAGTAAAAATAAATAAATAGCCAAGTTGGAGATTGTGGTTGGGATCCTTTGTTAACCCATGACAGAAAATTAGAGAATGAGCAAGACAGGAAGATATATCAAGATGCTTTTCAAGAAAGCTACGTTTCTGGAGGCTGAAGGAATTTGCAGCCTTCCTCCTGTTTTTTCGACTGGGGTCATTTCTGACATGCTTGGCTGTTGTGGTTTATTTCAGAACACCCTTTTTTATTCTACGGGTAATCCTTGACTTAACAACCATTCATCTTGTGACTGTTCAAAGTTACAATGGCAAAGTGACTTATGACCATTTTTCACCCTTATGACCGTTGCAGCATCCCCATGGTCACGTGCAATGGTTAAAAGTGTGAAAAGCCATCATAAGTCACTTTTTTTCAACACCATTGTAACTTTGGTCACTAAATGAATGGTTGTAAGTCAAGGATTACCTGTAAATAACCCACTGTGTTAAGGAAACCCCATTTCCTTTCCAAGAGTTTAAAAACATAATAATTCTTTATTTATAGATGCCTTTTTCTTTTTCAATTTGAATTTTAAAATTGTCACGATGTTAAGAGTTTTCCTAGGAGATTAGCAGTGCCTGAAAAATGGAGATAAGCTGGGGATCAAAAATCTTGGGTTTTAACTTTCTTCTTCAAAGAAGAAAAATGAAAGCCTTCTGCTCTTCCTCTGAAAAGTTGGAAAGGGCCATGTCAGAAATTTATTGGACATTAAAGGGTTCTGGGATGTAAATCCAGATATTCAAGTCGTTATAAGAATAGGAGTTTGTGAAACAAATTTGAATGATATAAAAGGGAATATTTTGTGGAGATACTGTAGGTCAGGGGTGTCAAACTCAAGGCCCAGGGCCTGGATCCGGCCTGCAGGGTACTTAGATCTGGCCCGCAGGGCCTCCCTGGAAATAGTGAAGGACCGGCCCATGGTACCTCTGCCAGCAAAAATGGAGCAGAGGGTTGCAGGAGGCCGTCCCAGCCAAAAGTGGAGCTTGTGAGTGCCACACATGGTCCCCTGAGTTCCATTTTCACTACCAGAGGGTTGCAGGAGGCCATCACAGCCAAAATGGGAGCTCAGAAGCCCCTTTTTGCTGGCAGAGTGCTCAGGCCTCCACAGGCACCCCCGACACAAGTGATGTCATGCTGCCCCCCCAAGTTCAAACACAACCCTCAATGTGGCCCTCAATGAAATGGGGTTTGACACCCCTGCTTTAGATAGAAATGAAAGAACTGCTTTTACAAGGTCTAGAGCAGAGGTCTCCAAACTTAGCAACTTTAACACTTGTGGATTTCAACTCCCAGAATTCCTCAGCCAATTATACTGGCTGAGGAATTCTGGGAGTTAAAGTCCACAAGTCTTAAAGTTGCCAAGTTTGAGGACCCCTGGACTAGAGAAAGTTAATAAATCTAAAATGAATGAATGAATCAAGAGATGAAATTACACTCCAGTCCTTTTAACAGAAATGATAAATACGACATCTAAAGTGCGTTGGAAGGAATGGCAATGGCAATTGACACTTACAGGATATAGAAGAGATTTTTTGTCGCTCAGGGTTGAACTATGGAGTCCTTGGTGCTCTCTGAGTTCGGTTGTTTGCTAGCAGTTTGCTAATGTTCCATTACCCAGCTAGGTAACACCATCAGCAGTGGTGGGTTTCCAAATTGTTTCCCACCAGTTCTATGCATGGTTCTATGCACGCGCGCTTCGCGTGTGTGCAGAGGGCTCAAAGGCAGACCTCTGTCAATGTTGGTAAGCTGAGCTTCACGTGCGTGCCTGCCTAACACACACTTTGTGCACACGTGGAGGGCTCAAAGACTAACCTCTGTTAATGCTGGTCAGCTGAACTGTTTTTTTAGCTCAGCTGAGGCGCAGCAATCTGCTCTGCTGCGTGAATCAGCTGAGTTAAAAAACAAGGGAATATAGGAGAGGTAAAGGCGGGGGTGGGTGGATGGGGCCAACCAGAGGTGGTATTTGCCAGTTCTCCAAACTACTCAAAATTTCTGCTACCGGTACGCGAGAACCGATCCGAACTGTCTGAATACCACCTCTGACCATCTGTGCTAATGAGTGTGTGGCTTTCTCTCTGTTGCATATAATAGCTTGCTTGGCCAGTGTTGGTGGGTGTGTGTTTTTTTCCCCCCTTGGTAATTTCTCGATTAGGGTATTGGTTTCTGCTTGATTGTCTGGTGTTAATCCCTACTTATCTGGATGTTGGCTGTTGGAAAGGCTGTTTTTTTTTATTGTCCCATTTGCACGGTATATAAATATAGTTTATCTTTATGTGATACATTGAGCTTTAATAGTTTTGTAGCTTGCTGGATTCATACATGCATACGTGCCTTTGAGCCAGGGTTGATTTGAAACAGTTTGCAGTTTCCTTGGCAAGGTTTTTCTGGAACTGCTTTGCCTAGGGCTGAGAGAAAGTGGCTGGCCCAAGGTCCCCCAGCTGGCTTCATGCCTAAGGCAAGACTAGAATTTACGGTCTCCTGGTTTTTAGCCTGGTGCCTGTTAACCATCACACGAAACTGGTCCTGTAGCTGAATACATATCATTCATATTTATTTATTTATTAAGCATTCATGTTTATTTATTAACACCTGCAACCTTTTTGGAATTCAGTATTTGGTATTTTGGGTTTCTCAAACGTTTAGCAATTATATATTGTTCCTTTTCGTGTTTTTTAGACCATGGGGCTTTTCTGAATTTTCAAGTTTTGATGAAATACACTACCAAAGCACTGCACGAAAACTGATCCCCTCCTTTTATTAAGAAAAACAGCAGCTATTGCTGGTTTCAGCAATATTCCTTAGCAAGGTTATTTATAGATAAATATGCCAAATCTCCTTGTCATCGCTATTGATAATATCCTACTTATTTTATATATATTATACTATATTTTATTCCAATTGTCTTTAATGTAATATGTGCAATCAGTTTAGAATTTAGTATTCTGCATTTTAGCTGGACAGATTAGGGATCAATGTTTTTTTGATATTTCAGATTTTCTTCTGTCCTTTAACATCTATATTTAATCTATTGAATCCTTGTTCATTTTAATCATTTTTATATTATCTTTTATCATTTTGTAAGTCATCCAGTCATCCATCTCATTCAACAATGAGATGGGCAACATATACATGTTATAAATAAATAATACTTATATACTATTATATACTAATACTTATATACTAATTATGTTTTAAATTTGTGTAATATGTTTAGTAGTATGAATGTTGACTAAATAAAAAAAACCTTTTTACCTGAAAAATGCCAGAGTGAAGGCAAGAATTATGGCCCTCACTTTGAATTGGCTTTAGATTCTGTATGTATAGTAGTATGTATGTATGTATATATGTATGTATGTATGTCTGTATGTATGTTTGTATGTAGGTGAGCCAGTATGGTTTAGTAGTTAAAGTAGCATGCTAGAAAGCAGAAGACCACTGGATCCAGTCAGTTCATAAAAAAATAAAAAAGAATAAAATTTTATGCCAGCCCATAGCATTGGCAGGAACAGCAACGATATTTGCTTCTACTCTGATATTGTAAATGTTAAAACATAATTTTAAAAATAGATGTTAGGATCAGTAAATCCTACATGTGTTGCTAAAGTAAGTGGATTGTACACTTTGCATTTTATGGCAGATCTCAACTAATACAGTACCTGGTTCTGTAATTTGTAAAACTGAATGATAAAATTTGGGAACATTTTGGCTTGGCCTAATGTGGTTACTGGAGGAAGTTACCTCAGAGTAAATCATTCATCTCTGATCTCCATTACTCCTGCATTTAAAAGACTTTACATAAAAAGAGATGCTCAATTTTATTTCCCAGAGTTATTTCACTGCAGGGTACTATCTGGATTTTCTAGTGCTAATGATGGCTAATAGACATACTTAACTACTAATTTTCTAGTAAAGCAGATCAGAATTTCCTTACAACAAAACCTTACTTCCTCTGCTCATTGAATTTCTTTTCATCTAAGTCTAAGTCTTGGAATTTGTATGATTGACAGAAGCGTTTAGCTCTGCGAGCAACATTTGAAAGATCAGGAAATCTGAAGGCTGGGAGATCAAAAGTTTAAGTAGAGCAGAACTGAAGAATAAAGAAATATAAATAATCCAAGAAGCAAAATTTATCTTCCTTTCATGATTCTTAATAGGGTAATTGAGTGATGAAGAAAATATTATCCTATTTAGAAATTAGGGCAGATTTTTTTTTCACTTATTGATCAGTGGTGGGATTCAAATTTTTTTACTACGTGGCTTGGTGGATGTGGCAGGGGAAGGTTACTGCAAAATCTCCATTCCCTCCCCACTCCAGGGGGAAGGTTACTGCAAAATCCCCATTCCCTCTCCACCCCACTAACCTGCTTTCCAGCTCCGTTCTCCTGTGCAGGGCAACAAAAGAAGACCCAGCCAATCAGCTGGGACTCAGGAGGCAGAGAATAGATGGGGGCGGGGCCAGTCAGAGGTGGGATTTGTCAGTTCTCCGAACTACTCAAAATTTCAGCTACTGGTTTTCCAGAACTGGTCAGAACCGGCTGAATACCACCTCTGATATTGATTCTGATTATAGAAATAAAAAGTGACCCTGTACTTTCTATTAAAGCATTGAAACTGTACATAGTATGGACGCAACTTTTCCTCAGACCCATAATATTTGCATATAGTTTCTCCGATCAATGTACAAGTTGTCTTCAAGTAGTCTTCAAGTAGACCACAATTGAGCCCAAAATTTCAGTTGCTAAGTGAGACATTTGTTAAGTGAGTTTACCCCATTTTACAACCTTGTCACAGATGTTAAGAGAATCATGCAGTTTCATTGACTCTCCAGGTGGTCTCAATGACTCTCTAAAAGAATGCAAATGACCAGCTGTCTGCAAGGAGTATAAATCCTTCCATTCCCCACCAGTGCAGTCAGAGCTGAAGAAGCTTCTGGGATGAGAAGTGAAACGTCTTCAAAGAAAAAACAAGAAAGTCCATTTGCCTCTTGAAAAAAGCACCTTTGGGTCTCTTCTCTTTCTTTCCACCTTTCTCACCATCAGAGCCTTCTCCAGAGAGCTGGGCCTTTGCATAATTGTCCAAAGTAAGATAATTTGACCGTGGTCATTTGTGCCTCTGGATCAATTCTGTGGATTGATTTATTCCATGATTCATGTGTTTGTTTTCTTGACTGTGGGTTTCCTCAGGAGTTTTCTCCAACACTAAAGTTCAGAAGCATGAGTACAGTAATTGTAATATCAGGGTCTGGAAGGATATCATCGTGAGGAACAGCATGTTCTGTTCTTGGTCATTCCAGAGAAAAGAAGACAAAATAATGGATTAAATATCTTAATGGAGGAAGATTCTGCTTGAACATTAAAACCTCTGTAAAACAGTTTGATAGTACAAACAGTGATCCAAAGTTGGATTTTACTGGGTGAGTTCAAGCATAGAGAAATATCCATCTGATGGGGATGCTTTGATATGTATCTCAGCACTGAACAGGGGGTTGGACTAGATCAGCGGTTGCCAACTGGAAATTTTGGTGGGCTGCAGAGAAATCTCACCCCCAGAGCACCCCCCCCCAAAACAATCCAGGCTGTGCAGAAACACAAGGCTGTGCCGCTCACATGGCCCACGGGAACCCTCCCCGCCCACTCACTCCTTACCTTGCCTGCTAAATTGCTATTTTTCCTTTTTTTGACCATCAGCTGTTCTACTGTGTCGGGAGATTTAGATTATCTAGGAAGCAGGAAATGGTTGGATTTCTTGCTTTCTAGCTAGTCTTTAGATCTTCAGCTCTGCTTTTAAACACAGCTGAACCTCCTTTAGGACTGAAGGTTCTATTATTCAGTGCAGACTCACAGCAAGCAAATTTTATGTGACAGACTCAGGTAGCTGATGGCAGATAGATAATCACTGAATGATTCTGTGAGCAACTCAATCTGCCTGTCTGCTTTGCCTGATTTTGGGTAAAAGTTGCTCTTTTTTTATAAAAAAAATCAGTATTTACATACATGGTGTGTTGTGAGTTAATTTTGTGAGTTTGCTTGCTAGCAAATTTTATGTGACAGACTGAGCTAGCCGATGGCAGATAGATAGATCGCTGAATGATTCTGTGAGCAACTCAATCTGCCTACCTGCTTTGTCTGATTTTGGGTAAAAGTTGCTCTTTTTTATAAAAAAATCAATATTTATATAAATGTAATATTTACACACAAGCCATGCCCAGCCAGTCACATGACACCAAGCCACACCCACAAATTAGGCCACACCCACAGAACCCATTAGTGGTCCCTGGGATTTAAAATTATGAGTTTGGTGGCCTCTGAGGTCCCAAAGGTTGGCGACCCCTGGACTAGATGTCCTCAAGGACATCTACTTCGTTCATTCTATGATCATCTGAATCATGGTTTTTTTTTACCTTAATTAACCTTTCTCCACCTAACTGCCAACTATAATAATGTGATATTTTTTTTACAAAGTCAGACATGGCTGGAATTTATTAGCAACCCTGGGTCAAAGTTGGCTCATTGTCATAGTTTAGCATTTTTAGACATCTCATTTCCTTAGAAAAGTGGTAATTGGAAATTCTGAAGATTGCATCCCAGTCAGAGGATTGAAAGGCCTGATTGTTAATGGCCTCTAATTATCCATGGGGATAAAAAACACACACAAAAGGATCCTTTATTATCATTCTGAGATTATGTTTCTTATCTAGTGGTAGAACTCATTTCTTTGAAACCTAAATGTCAAGGTGTTTTTAATAGACTCCTTTTTTACTGCATAACGAATAAAGTCATGTTCTTTAAAGGCCATATAAAGCGTCCCTGTGTTTGCAGGCTAGTAATTTATCTTTATTCCTGAGGACTTTGTGGTCTCTTAATCCAGAAGATGGACCTGGACTTTCTAGATTGTTGAGGGACACTTGCATTCATTGACTTCTTGTTTATGATTCCCCCCCACCAAAAGGAGAATAAAATATTTGGAGATTGTTGGTTGGTTTGGGGGGGTATTAATTTTCTTTTTATGACCCTGTAATCCCTTAATTTGGGGTAGAGTTGGGGCAACTAGATGAAGTTGGGCATTTACTGGTCAGAAGCCCTTCTTGATGCCATATGGAGTTCCCAGCATTTTTCTTGGTGCCCTGAGAAAGAAATATCTGCCACTACCTAGGATTGGACTCTCAATCTTCTGAGCAGGAGGTGAGTGTCTCAGGTTTGCTTGGTTTGGAGGGTGTTAAGGAGCCAAAATATCAGACACAGCTTGTCAAAGCTTAAAACATATATAATAGGTAGCAACATAGGTAGCAACATACTGATGTTGTCTGGGCATGGAATCTATCCATACATCTTTATCTATCTATCCCTCCATCATTATCTATCTATCTATCTATCTATTTAACTATCTATCTATCCATCCATCCAACCAACACCATCATTATCTTCCTTCCTTCCTTCCTTCCTTCCTTCCTTCCTTCCTTCCTTCCTTCCTTCCTTCCTTCCTTCCTTCCTTCCTTTTCTACACTGCCCAACTCACAAGTGAGAGCTAAGGTATCTTCAGGTAATATTCTTTTTTAGCACTTATTAATGACCTATTTTTGGTTTTGTACTCTGCCCAGGGTCACTTGTTGTGAGATAGGTGGCTGTATTATATAAATTTAATAAACGAACCAACCAACCAATAACCTTGCAACTTCTCCTTTGCTCTGTCGAAGCATCTTAAAAAAAAAAAAGAAATAGGCCAGGGCCGCTGCAGCTGCTCAGAGGTTTCAAGGTGTGCCCCACACTCCTGCAAATCCATTTCAGCTCCAGTGATTTAGAGGGTCACCTTTGGACAGAGAATGGACTGTCCTTGAACAGTTGCTCAGAATAGGACAGAGATTTACAGTTATCCTTTGGCTTGTATGTGTCTGTGTGGTCCCATTTTTTCAAGGGAGGGGGTTTCTCTGCAAATATACCTTCTGTGGACTTTGCTGGGCACCTCGTTCTTGCCTGTTAATAATTAACATCAGTTTGGCCAAGATTGTAGCTGCAGTATTGGTGGAAAATGAATAAACAAGCCCGTGCAAGAAATGCTACTGATTTTTTAAAACAAAAGCTCCAACCCAAGTGCTCTCCTATTAGAGGACTTTGCTGGTTCTGCAAAGTAGTAAGCCTGTAATTATTATTTATAAAGAGTGGTTAGAATAGATTAAATTAAATGTACAGTTTATGAAGGTATATGAAGGGATTTAAGATGTTCCAGTCACCCACCCACTGACCAACAATGGAAGACAGTTTTGGCTTCTATATGAAAAACAAGGTTCATTTAGATTTAAAATTAAGATTAATTTCCCCCTATCAAGTGATTATCCCAAATGATAATCAAATGATTATCACTTTTAAGATGAGATTGGACAGCCACCTGTCTGCAATGGTATAGGTCTCCTGCTTGAGCAGGGGTTGGACTAGAAGACCTCCAAGGTACCTTCCAACTCTTATTCTGTTATTCTGATTAGATTCTATTAGAAATCTGGGAATCATTGGAGAAGAAGTTGAGGGGTTCAATTAATGGTTGGTGGTGCAGTATTAAAAGTACAAGACAGGTTCAAGTTATATCCATTGGGTTTTTTTAGATATTTGTGCTTGTTTGAGTTACATGTCAGTGATCTGGAAAATATATTGAAAATAGATATTGCCTGCAGCCAAAAAAAAAAAGGGTTTTAGAAGGATGCTCATCCTCTATTAGTTATTTTGTTTGTTTGGAGAATATGCCTCTCTTTCTTACAGACAGTGTATAAGGGCAATCCTAACTGCAGGATTTGGACTGCATTTGTGCTATATATTTAACTTCCCATTTTCCTCCTATAGTTTTAAAAAAGCTGACCTAAAAAACATTTAATTTAATCACATAACTTGTGTGACTTTAAGAGTAGCTTCAAATGGGGTGAGAGTTGTAACCTTCTTTTCTTTTTTCCCGGTTTGCTTCTAAACTTAAATTTAAAAGTAAATTCAAAACAAATCAGCGAAGAGGCCCAGAATTCAAAATCTCACTGATACTGTGAGAGTAGCTTTCCCTTTGCATCAGATTTTGTCATATGAGGAGCTGGCTAGGACAGAGCCCCCTCTTACAGAACCTGGTAGCATCTCATGTGACTTGACATGATGTGATTTGGCGATATCAACTACAGGTAGTCCTCGACTTACAACATTTCATTGGGTGACTGCTCAAAGTTACTACGGCACTGAAAAAAGCAACTTATATGATTATTTATCACACTTCCGATGGTTGCAGCATCCCTATGGTCACATGATTAAAATTCAGGCACTTGTCAACTGGTTCATATTTATGACAGTAGCAGTGTCCTGGGGTCATGTGATCCCCTTTTATGACCTTCTGACGAAATAAGTGGAGAAGCCAGATTCAATTAACAACCATGTCACTAATTTAACAACTGCAATGATCCACTTAACTATTCTGGCAAGAAAGGTTTTAGGCAAAACTCACTTAAACAAAGATCTCACTTAGCAACAGAAAGTTTGGGCTCAATTGTGGTCGTAAATCAAAGACTATATATATATATAGAGAGAGAGAGAGAAATGCCATCTAGGGAACAGTCAGATAAGAGGCCATAGCCCACAGCTGCATAGTGGGTGGAGGAAGAAACTCAAAAGGGAAGCCCTACGCCCAGGTTCTCAGGATGTAAAGCAAACAGTGGGAGATTTGTACTTTCAGACCGGCAAGATTCTGTTCATGTAGCCTTACAATAAAGTAGAATGAGAGCATCTGCTTTCCTGTCTGGTTACCTGAGAAGACTGACCTAGACAGATATACCAAGTTCTAAAATCAACTTCTCTTTATGATTTTAACACCATCTCTTTACATCTCATTTGAGCTTGTAGAAAAATCTTGTAAGGCTTCGTGTGAACCTGAAGAAGACGTATAAGATTTTACTGATTTAAACAACGGGGGCTTCTCTTGGTCTCAAGGCTCCTGCTTGGATAAGAGAAGAACTTTTGTCCAGCTTCAGCTAGTGCACCTGTGCTGCCCCACTCACACCTACACGTAAATGTGGTTTAGAGAGTTTGTTGATGTTCCCCAGCAATTCCCTTCACCCAGAACTGTCCCAAATCCAGCCACAAGCAGGCCAAGGTTAGTCCACAAGGCAATTCCCAATAATCCATAAACAATGGAAGGTTGCTCCAACAAATAAGTTCACCAAACAAACTTAAAGCCCCCCAGGTCAAACTGAAAGACACCCACAAAAGTTGGCAAAAGAAGTTCAGAGCCTCCAAGGCCCAAAGCCAAGCAGGAAGCAAAAGAAACAAACACACACAGCCATAAACCAAACATGTTATTCATGTTATTTCCAGCAATGGCTTCCTCTGCCTGCTGTGATAAATAGCCTTCTGGTTCAGCCCATCAAGAAATGCAGGGCCTCCTCCTGAGTAATCTGGCAGATCTCCATTTGCTTTTGCCTTTTCTCTGCCCCACATGCTCTTAGATCCATCATGGGAGGCAGTTCCTCCTCCTCCTCCTCCTCCCTGGTTGTCCATCCCTGCAAGCTGTCCGCAGCTGAAGACCCCTGTAAATCTCTTTCGGCAGGTGGTTCAGAGTCATTAATTAACCCAGTTCCCGACACTCATCCTCGCTTGAACCAATCTTCAAGGAAGAATCTGAGGAGGCATCCAAGGGAGACATCACAGCAGCTCTGGGGCCTTTTTGTATCAGGATGTCATCATAACAGTAACCTTAGATGTTGTCACTGTGTTTTATCCAATTCTCTACTTGAAGATGCTTTTGAAAGTAACTTGGATGCTTTAGCTGGTCCAGTTAGTGGAACACTGGGAGCCATTTCATTACTATAGCATGTACCTGGGCTGGTTGCTCATAG
>NW_020769354.1:7918267-7929735 GCF_900518735.1 Pseudonaja textilis
GAGGGAGGGAGGGAGGAAGGAAGGAAGGAAGGAAGGAAGGAAGACGACCAACTCTTTAATTACACCCACCTTTCTTTTCCCCCAGCCTGTCAAGTTGCAGCGGCTTCCCCCTTTTTCTTCTTTCGCAAACAGAAAAACAAAACAAAACCAAAACCATCCCACGGGTGAATTTAGGGATCTCCTGCCAATCGGTACAGAAAGCCACCTCCGGGTTGGGGTGGGGGCAGGCGGAGGGCGGGCGGGCGGGCGCCGCTCTGGGTCTTCCATCCAAGTGCCAAACGGTCTCGTCATTCCGAGCTTGCCGGATCCCTCGCCGGCCTTTCGAGGAGCGCCTCTGCCTCCGCGGAGCGCGATCTGCACCGGGCAAGGTGAAGAAGAAGAAGAAGAAGGGAGAAAGCAAGGGAAAAGCCCAGCCGCGGCCGAGCGCGGCAGGCGCGTCGGGGCGGCCAAGGCAGCACAACCCGCTCTCGATCGGGCGGGATCGGTGGCGGGGCGGAGAGAGCCCTTCCCTGGGCTCGGGAAGGCCACCTTTGCTCCGGGCTGCCCATCCATCCGGCAACCTCCAAAGCTGGCGCGGCCGAAGGACGAGATTGCCAGGTGTGACCCGAAGGTCACCAGATCCCGAAGTCGCACCTGTCTGCCGAGCCGCCTTCTCCCTCTCGCGGCGCCCCGTTTTAGCGAGGCAGGAGAAGAGGAGCGGCGGCGGGCGGGGGGAAAGAAGGGAAGAAGCGCCGGAAAGAGGCAGGGCTGCCCTGCCTCGCCGCCTTTAAGAGCTCTCCTGCCCACGGCCGGCGATTTGGGGGCGCTGGGAAGAAATCCCCCTTTCCTTGACCATGTCGCAAACTTCCGACAGGATGCGGTCCAACAGGGCAGGGATCCGAGCTGCTGTGGTGCTCATAGGGTTGTTGCACAAGTCCAGAAAGCAAAATAAAGAGAAAAGGTAATGCACCTGCCTTTTGGGGGTGTGGGGGTGTGGGGTGTGTGTGTGGGGGGTGATGTATTCTAGGCTGCACGCTTTGGGTGGGTCATTTCTCCCACCCCTCCTGCCTGGGATTTGGGGCAGGGAAACAGGGGTGGGTGAAAGGGTGGGATTGTCAACATTGGGTGGGAGGAGGGGGGTCGAGATGTCAAACGAGCATTGGGCAGCCTTAGCTGTGGTGGTCTTAAAACTCCTCGTCCCGTTATCATTCTCAGAGGCGTGGGAGTGACCAAAAGCAGATTCCAATCTTGCAAAAAGTGTCTTGAAGCCAGATTTCACCCTCTTGGACTCTTAAAAGTGGCACTGAGTTCCACTGGCACTCAGCTGACTGGCATTCAAAATTGAGATGCAGGACAGCCATACATATCGGCTTGTAAACCGCAGTTTGGATAAGCTGCCCTGACAAAATGGATGTTTCAGAACATTTTGCTGGGGATGATGACACTGAGAAAAGTTAACGAGGCGGGAGGGCAAGAGCATGATTTTAAAACGCTTTATTCAGTAAACAATTTGCAGCGTGTTGTCTTCAAAACCTGAAAAACGCTCCGCTTTTCCTTTTGAGCCTTTGGTAATCATTCAGAATGTAGTTATTATATGGGATGGCAGGTGTAATTTACTTGAATTTCTCCCTTCCTCTCCTCTCTATAGGATTTAAAATACTCAATCTGAGGCCTTCAGATTTTCTTACCTGGCTAATTCTTTTTTTTTTTTTTAGCTTTCCTTTCCAGCTAGACAACAAACGATTCAAAGTGAAAATAACAGGCACAGTTCTGGCATGATTGTGGGGCTGAGAGAAAACAATACAGTGGAAAAGTTCTTATGATTATGATTATAATGATGGAAGTTGGTTCTGGTAGCCACCAAGTTTCGGGAAACATCAGAACTCTTGTTATTTTGAAGTCAGCTCAAATGATTCCCTGCCAAAATGAGAAAGGACTGTTTAGTAGGAAGGGGTGTGTTTGACAAGGTAGCGTGGACAGGCTCCTGTTTATTTAGTGCATGCCACTTTAGGAAGCTGAATAGGTTATTGCTTCAAGGAGATTCACTCAAAAGAGTCTGGTGAGGGTCAAACAAATTATTTCAGCCAATATGTACTTTGGCTTGACAACAGAAAGGGACAAGGACTGTGGTCTAAGCTCTTGAAAGTAACACATTTCAGGTAAACTAGTAATGCAACCTTTGGGTCTACTATAAAACTGAGCTTCTTTGTGCTTGTTATCAGCGACACTTGTAACAAGAAGTGCTAATGGAACTTTTTAAAAATAATATGTGGCTGTAATCCTAAGGATTTTCCAGCTGATTTGTGTGGCTTATTATCTTTTTTATTTTCCTCCTTGTATTTATGTATCCCACCTCTCCCTTTTCCTCTCTGTAAATTGTCCTCAGTTTCTGAGAATAACAATACCTACAAGTGGTTAATTGTAGTTTGTTCTCCGAATGTAAGTAAACACTTAATATTTGTCACTGGCTCAGCTCACATCATACAAGGACGCTTCACTGGGTCCTGAATTAACCTGTTTGTTGGGTTTGCATTGTGTGTTGACCGATAAACCAATCGAACAGGTCAGGTTCTTTTTAAGAGAATTAAAAAATTGATATATGACTAAGATAAGATTTTTAAAAGGCTAGTGTGTACTGCGGTTGTAGATTGGATCAGGTCTTCAAATGAATTGGTGTGTATATTCTATGAATGGTAGTGTTCCTCTCTGGCTTGAAGTTTTCTATTTTGGATCAAGAGAAGGAAGACTTGGGTTCAAATTTCCATCCAGTCATGAAAGAATAGAATGGAATAGAATAGAATAGAATAGAGTAGAGTAGAGTAGAGTAGAGTAGAGTAGAGTAGAGTAGAACAGAACTAAACTGAACTGAACTGAACTCAACTGAATTGAATTGAATTCTTTATTGGCCAAGTGTGATTGGACACACAAGGAATTTGTCTTTGGTGCATATGCTCTCAGTGTACATAAAGGAAAAAAATACACTCATCAAGAATCATAAGATGCAACACAGTGATAGTCATAGGTTACTAATAACCAATCAAATCATACTAGGAAACAAATAAAACAATATAAGTCATTGGATATTCGTAGATTTGGGGCTGGGTTTCTCAGCGGCATTGCAAGAATTAAAAGATGAATCATGATGATAATCCCAACTTGCTTTGGAGGTGTAAAAAGGCAGTAAATAAATACTATATTTTCCCAATGCAGGAAGCCTTGTCCTATCTCAGTGGCCTTGTCAGAAAGTTAAAAAAAAAAAAAAGCTTTTATATTTCTGTTTATGATAAGCGTGATTACAAATAACACCATTACTTAGCTCAGAGAGTTTTAAAAGTAGAATCCGTGAAGTGTAAAATAAATGACTTTGATGGAAATCCTTCTTAAGATTCCTGGGGTGGTGGTAGAAAAAAACCTCACAATATACCAAGTCAGACAACATAAACATCCCCAATAAAGATGTGCGTAACAGCTGGTAGCCACCAGCAATCATAGCCATCTATGTTTCATTAAGCCCTTCCAGCTATTTGTCTTTCCAAGTATATAGCATTTCTAGCTGTTCATTAAGCAGTAGCTTGTAAAAACAGTTATTTCCGGATGAATATAATATTTGGAAGCCTAATGGTGGTCTACTTTGCTCTCTCAGATGCAGAGGGGAGAAGGTGACTGATTTTTCTCTCTCTAATGACTGAGATAGGTTGGGAAATCAGCCCAATTGCTCAACTATTTTGGGGCAAATCCAAATCTTTCAACGGCCAAAGCATCTGTTTTCTCCTATGAAAATGGGCTCCTATTTGTCAGGAGTGATTTAGAATTGCTTTCGAGTATATTTATTGTTGCAAAGGAAAAAAAATGAATAGCCTACTGTAGGGGGCATGACTCCCCTACCACTCGGACTCTCACTGAAGGCTTCGAAAAGACCCGTGATTTTTGGAATGACATCATTTCCAAGAATTGAGGTCATCACCCATTGCAGGTGACTTCATTGCAAGTGATGGCAAAGAGGCGATTGTCATGTTTTCCCCCCTCTTCTAGACAGGAATGACAATGACTCAACAGACGCTTCCTCTTTTTCTCATCCACATCTAATTCCCCATCTGAACAACTACCAGATGTATCGCATTTACAGACAGTCCTCAACTTAACAAGGGTTCATGTAGTCTTTTAATGGGCCCGTAAGTCCCTTGCGACAGGGTGGAGTCAAGGAGTCAACCGAATGGAGCTGAGTGTTTCCTGGCCGGATCCCCTTCCTGTCACCAATGCAGAGTTCGCTGCTGATATTTACACGTTGTGTCCAGAGAGAGAAATATCTGCCGCTACCTAGGATCGAATTCACAGCCTCCTGATTGTGAGGCGAGAGCTCCACCTCTAGGCCACTGCACCACTCACAAGGGTTCACTTAGTGACCATTCAAAATTGCAACCACACTGTTGAAGCATCAAGGGAACTGAATCTTATTTACGATGGTTGCTGTGAGTCAGGGTCCTGTGATCAGTTTTGCAACTTTCTGACAAGTAAAGTCAATGGGAAAGCCAGATTCACTTAACAACCGGGTTAGTAATTTAATAACTGCAATGATTCACTTAATCACCGTGGCAAGAAAGATCATAAAATGTGGCAAAATTCACTTTTAACCACTATCTTGCCTAGCAACAGAAATTTTGGGCTTGATTGTCATATTTCAAGGACTTGTTCCTGAAACATTGTTTCTTAATCTTGGCCCCTTATGTGGCCTCCAACTCCCAGAATGCCTCAGCCGGATGCCTTTGCTTAGAATTCTGGTCATTGAAGTTCACGTTGGAAGTTGCCCTGGTTGCAAAATATTAATTGTACAGGTCGTCTTCAATTTGCAACTATTTATTTAGCGACTATTTGAAGTTACAATGGCTCTGAATAAACTTATAATTGGTTGTTGCACTTAGGACTGTGGCACCATTTCCATGGTCACATAATCAATATTTGGGTGCTTGGCAACCGATAGGAAGAGTATTTACAAAGATTGCACTCTCCCTGGGTCATAATGATTGCCATTTGTAACTTTCCCAGACGGCTTCCAACAAGCAGTGGGGGAAGCCAGATTTGCTTAACAACTTTATGATTTGTTGAACAATTGCACTGTTTTGCTTAACAAAATATCATAACATTGAGCGGGACCCACTTAACAAATGCTTGCTTTTATTTGCTTGTTTTGCAGTGGGAATTCTGGTCTTGATCGTAGTTGTAAGTTGAGGACTACCTGTATGTTACCATTTAGCAGTATCACAGTATTATCTCTCTTAGATTAATTTAGTGCCTCATTCCAGTGATCCCCAACCTTTCCAGCTTGGTGACCTGTCAGCTCGGTGTGTGTGTGTGTGTGTGTGTGTGTGTGAGAGAGAGAGAGTGGCAAACACACAAGCACGAACACAGCTCCATTTGTGCAAGTGGCACATCGCACACCCTCCACGTGCACAAATGAAGCTTTGTACGCAAGCCGAGGGTGCTTCATGCACGAAGCTGCACTCACACGCGTGGCAGTCACTTGTGCTCACTTGAAGCTCCACTCACACAAGCAGAGGGCGCTTGTGGTCATGGGCAAAGCTCTAGTGTGAGTGGCAGGCACTTGCGTGTGAAGGGAGCTTCGCATGTGAGCATAAGAACCTCTGCTCAAGAGCCTTGCAGTTGCATGAGTGGAGCTTCACGTGAGCACACACGTGCCCATTTCTTCTGCCGCCCGGTTTGAAACAGGCCGCAGCCCGGTGGTTGGGGGAACCCTGTGTTATTCCTTCGGTGGCCATCTTGGTGTTTTTTTGGAAACTCACATGCAAAGTAGAAAGGCAGTCTGATGGTTTCCCTCCAGCTCCATGCGTTTTCTGAGGGACTGCTTCTGACAACAGAAGTTCAGCTGAAGTCCCAAGAAAATGCACAGTTTGTTTGCTCCTTTTTGGTTACTATCAAATGGCAACTATGGCCATATGGCAACTATGAGCCTTGGTGGCGCAGTGGTTAGAATGCAGTACTGCAGGCTACTTCTGCTGACTGCCGGCTGCCTGCAATTTGGCAGTTCGAATCTCACCAGCTTCAGGGTTGACTCAGCCTTCCATCCTTCCGAGGTGGGTAAAATGAGGACCTAGGTTTTTGTGGGCAGTTGGCCACACACCACTAGCCCCCTCCCCAGGGTCAATCACAACCCTGATGCAGCCCTCAATGAAATTGAGTTTGACACCCCTGTTTTAATGGCTATATATGGCTGAGGCAAACTGTCCACAGCCTGAAGTTCGATCCTGACAGGGCACCAGATTGACTCAGCCTTCTATCCTTAGAAGGTCACTAAAATGAGGACCCAGATTTGTTGGGGGCAATATGCTGACTGTGTAAACAGCTTAGAGAGGGCTGTAAAGCACGGTGAAGCAGTATATAAGTCTAAGTGCTATTGCTGTTGCTATGGCAACAAGAAAAGTGATAAAATGGGGGCGAGACTCACTTAATAACTGTCTTGCTTAGCAATGAGCTGTATTGTGGTCATAAGTCAAGGACTACCTGTATGTAAAGAAAGAAGCATTTTGAGGCCATTCCTCCTAATATATGCATTTTTGTATAGATGTCCCCCAATTCTGTTATTTTGTAGAGATTTTTGCGCGTGTTGGGGCTGGAGGTAGATAATCTGTTTGCCATAATCCAAGGCTTTTTTGTGTGTGCACTTGTTTCCCTGTGGATTTTATTGTGGTGCACAATTTTCCCCATTATGCATTTTTGTATGTGTTCTTTGAGTGATAAATTGCATTGCCAATTTGCAGATATAAATATATAATGTCACTTTACACTGTAGGGAAAACCCATTTCCCCAGAAGAATTTAAACGGGGGAGGTGGGAAATCATTTCTGCAGTTCTGATTTCTCAGGAGTAAAAAAAAAAATCTATGCATTTGTATAGAAATATGTGTACGTTGCCCCCAGGGGTAGGATTCAAATTTTTTAACAACCAGTTCTGTGGGTGTGGCTTAGATGGTGGGCATGGCTTGGTGGTCATGTGACTGGGTGGACATGGCTCGGTGGTCATGTTATTATTGGCTGGGCGTAGCCAGCTCAATATCACTCACATCGAGGCACGCATCTCCTCGCCTGGCCTCTCATGACTGTGGGGATGCTGCAATAGTCGTAAGTGTGGAAAATGGTCATAAGTCACTTTTTTCAGTGCCATTATAACTTTGAATGGTCACTCCACACAAGCGAAATACCAGCAAAGGAGGGGGGGAAAATTCCAGAGAAGTTCCTGAGACAGGAAGTCTAGTCCTGCCAAGAATGTAATAAGGGTTAACGGAGAGGCAGTTTCTGTAAGCAACACCAGAATGTTTCCTTCCTGCCTTCCTTACAGGATTAGGCCAGTAATTTCTTCTAACAACTGGTTCTCTGAACTGCTTAGAATGTTAATAACCATTTCTAGCCAGGTGCAAACTGGTAGAATCCCACCCCTGCGTCACCCTAATCAAAAGGCTTGAGTGGTTCACAACAACAACCAGGCCAATGCATCCTAATAAGTAAGACCTAATAGCACTTAGCACTTATATACCGCTTCACAGTGCTATACAACCCTCTCTATGCGGTTTAGAGTCAGCATTAGTGGTGGGATTCAAAATTTTTTACCACTGGTTCTGTGGGCAGGGCTTCTTGGGCATGGTGTGGCTTGGTGGGTGTGGCTTGGTGGGAGAGGCAGGGGAAGGTTACTGCAAAATTCACATTCCCTCCCCACCCCACTAACCTGCTTTCTCCTGTACAGGGCAACAAAAGAAGACCCAGCCAATCAGCTGGGACTTGGGAGGCAGATAATAGATGGGGCCTGTCAGAGGTGGCATTTGCTGGTTCTCCAAACTACTCAACATTTCCGCTACCAGTTCTCCAGAACGGGTCAGAACCTGCTGAATACCACCTCTGGTCAGCATGTTGCTGTCAAGAAATCTGGGTTCTCATTTTAACGACTTTGGAAGGTTGGACGGCTGAGTCAACCTGGAGCCCCGTCAGCATCAAACTCCAGGCTTTGGACAGAGTTTGCCTCAGTCGTATATAGCCATTCAAACTGGGGTGTCAAACTCAATTTCATTGAGGGCCGCATCAGGTTGGATTGACCTCCAAGGGGGGATGTGGCTGACTGGGTGGGTGTGGCCAACTTGATACCACTCACTGGTCATGGTCGACTGCGTGGGTGTGGCCAGTTTGATGCCACTCCCTAAACTGCTGGCATGTTTCCTCTTCGCACTAGGTAGACCGGGCCGAAGTGATATGGGCTGGTCCCTTACATTTTCCAGGACAGCTTTGTGGGTCGGATCTGACCACATAATGGGCTGGATCTGGCCCACGGGCCTTGTGTGGGAAACCCCTGCATTAAAAGCATATGAATAATCATAATCATGGAAGCCCTAAAACCGGATATACATTTAGGAACAGACCCGTTACAAGTAGTCCTCAACTTATGACCACAACAGAGGTCCAAGTTTTCATTGGTAAGCAAGACAGTTGTTAAGTGAATTGTGTCCCCTTTTTATGATCTGTTTTTGTCACAATTAAGCAAATCACTGCCGTTCTTAAGAGAATTGTGTGGTTGTTAAGTGACTCTATCAGAAGTGAGGTTACAAATGGGAAGGTTGCAAATAGTGATCACTTGACCTTCCCAGGACAGTGCAACTATCATAAATACACCGACCATGTATTTGCGTGACCATGGGGAAATACTTCAGTTTTTTTCATTCTGTCCCTCCTTTTGCATCCTTTCTTGAATGATTCTATTCCACCATTTCTTTGATAACAATGTGACTCTTGTCCCCCAGCGAGTTGTCCTATTGCGAGTTGGCCATAGTGAGTTGCCCAGTGGCAAGTTGGCTATGGTGAATTGCCCAGTGGCAAGTTGGCCATGGTGAATTGACCATGGTTAATTGTCCAGTGGTGTGTTGGCTGTGATGAGTTGGCCATGGTGAATTGTCCAGTGGCAAGTTGGCTATGGTGTGTTGGCCATGGTGAATTGTCCAGTGGCGTGTTGGCCATAGTGAGTTGGCTGCAACGAGTTGGCTGTGGCAAGTGGTCCCATTCCGCGTTCAAAGACTGTGTGGTCCTTGATGGCCCTCTGAGCTTGGTGGTTTTCTTGCAGACATTTCATTATCTAGCACTGTTGATGTTCCCTAGATGGGTAATGAGACATCTGCAAGTAAACCAGGACCTCACAGTTTCTATTTCCTGCAAAATCCTTTTTTAGCAAAACCATGTTTGGAGAAATGGGTAAGGAACACCTCAGTTAAAGGAATGAATTGCCTCGGTTTGTCTATAGAGCAAAAGGCCCTTTCATTCTCCTTCATTTTGAAGAAAAAGAGAGCAGCTGAGAGTGAGGGTGAAAGAGAAAGATTGATTTCCTCCAGCGCCTCTTAATTCTATTTGTTTAGATGTGTTAGTGCCTGTTGGTTTGATTCATAGTATCTGCTACCGTTTTGTGAGACACGGCAATCTCCATATTGCAAGGGGTGAAATTCTCATCTGAACCAGTTTCACATGGGCTCATTCATTTATATCTCTGAATATATGGTACCATCTTCCTATCAATCTCTGTGTTCTTTTTTTTAAATAAAAAAGCAATAGAATAATCTCTCTATATAAAAGCGAAATACCACTCGCGCATCATCACAAAGTCTCCAGAACTGTAAAGCCTACAAAATTGAAACTTGGCACGTATGCTCTTCTTGGCTTCTAGGGGCTCACTAAGGAAGGATTTTTTGAAATGAGCATCAGAGCATTAATACTTCGTATATTATTATTAACATGCTCTGATGCTAAGGAGTTCTATTCCCCTTCCCCACCTGGAAAGAAAGCTGTACCAAATGCAAAACACAAGCAGAGGAGAGGAGTTTCAGTTTCAGTTTTAGTTTCATAGCACCAAGCAGCTTTAGTACAGAACAGTTGAGTTAAGCCACGCCCAGGCTCCTTTCAGTTTCCAAACAGCCCTCAATTCTCTCACACACTGACATGACACTGGCCAGATGAACACCGATGAATGCTGATAGGCAGAGGCAGAATCCCCCCCCCCTATTTTTGAGTAGTTCGGAGAACCGGCAAATCCCACCTCTGACTGGCCCCACTCCCATCTATTCTCTGCCTCCCAAGTCCCAGCTGATTGGCTGGGTCTTCTTTTGTTGCCCTGCACAGGAGAACGGAGCTGAAAAGCAGGTTAGTGGGGTGGGGAGAGAATGGGGATTTTACAGTAACCTTCCCCCAGGAGTGGGCAGGGAATGGAGATTTTGTAGTATCCTTCCCCTTCCCCTTCCACGGCCATCAAGCCACGCCCACAGAACCGGTAGTAAAAAAATTTGAATCCCACCACTGGTCCAACCCACTTCACAGGGATTCTTGTGTGGAAAATAGGAAGAGGAAGGAACGTTATATATTATTCTGCCTTTATTATTTTGATAAATATCCTTGGGTTATTTAAAGAATAATGGAGGCAGGATAAAACTAAATATAAAGAAAAATTAGTGTTGTATTTCAACTCTTTCTCTTCATTCTCCTCTGAGGAAAAAAAAATCACCTATTTTATCTGTTGTTACCTGGACTACAACAGCTGTAAATTCTTAAAACAGATGCTCTGTATTGTTTTTGTACTTGGAATTTCTCATTTTTACATGAAGGTGAATCGGGCTGCAATGTGAATTGAGGTAAGCTATACAAATTGCATTAACAGTAGTGTCTTAATGAGTTATATATTATTTATTCATTTAATCAATGTGTATGATTGCCCATCTTTCCAAGTGACTCTGGGCAACAAACAAAGTTAGATAAAAATAAAAACAATTACAGCCATAAACACAAAAATTAAAATGCCTGGCAGCCGAGGAAGATGCCACAATTGAGTTGCTAGTATAGCCAGGAGACAGATCCTTCCATATACTTGGCCCCTTGAATCTGGATGCAAAACCAGACAGAAACAGATTGGATATATATCTTATTATTATATACAACATAAATATAATTTACTTAATTATAAATAATTGATAAAAAAGAAGCAATTTGAATTTGATCCAGGCTAGAAACCAACAGATGGTGAGTTCCAATTCCACCTTAAGCATGAAAATGGGCTGGGTCACTGGGCCAATCACCAGGAGACTGTGAGTTCTAGTCCTGCCTTAGGCATAATAGCCAGCCGGGTCACTTTGGGCCAATCACCAGGAGACTGTGAGTTCTAGTCCTGCCTTAGGCATAATAGCCAGCTGGGTCACTTTGGGCCAATCACCAGGAGACTGTGAGTTCCAGTCCTGCCTTAGGCATGATAGCTAGATGTGTCATTTTGAGCAAATCACCAGGAGACTGTGAGTTCTAGTCCTGCCTTAGGCATGATTGCGAGCCGGGTCACTTTGGGCCAATAACCAGGAGACTGTGAGTTCTAGCATATCACCAGGAGACTGTGAGTTCTAGTCCTGCCTTAGGCATGATTGCCAGCCGGGTCACTTTGGGCCAATCACCAGGAGACTGTGAGTTCTA
>NW_020769354.1:7934866-7957809 GCF_900518735.1 Pseudonaja textilis
AGAAAGAAAGAAAGAAAGAAAGAAAGAAAGAAAGAAAGAAAGAAAGAAAGAAAGAAAAGAGAAAGGTGGGGGATTGTTAAGTCCTATTATACTGTCATGGCTGCCATGCATTTTCCCATTGCTCTGAAACTTAGCTAAATCAGCGAAGGAAGATAATGCTCTACCCATGAGGCTTTTATCAAAATGCTCTCCTTATTTGAAATACCTCTTCGAGACACTTGAGCATATTTTTGTTTCTTTCCCAGAGTCTTTTCATTTTCCTGCAAATCTACAGGAGAGCCCATGAGCGCAGAGGCTTGACCAGCATGGATTATACTCAGAATTAAACTACTGTACTCACCTTCTCTTCTAACCTTTTCATTTCCTTGAGTCTTTATGATTGAAAATCAATTCATTTCAGTCTACCTGAGACCACGGGGGTTTCTTGGAATTTGGGAAATATGTCTGCCTGCACCAATGGCAAATTATGGCCCTCTTTTGTGTCTGTAGGTGATTTAAATCTTGCAATTAATGTAGTCCCAGATTTACAGCAATTCATTTAGTGACTGTTTGAAGTTACAATCGCACTGAAAAAAGTGACTTAACAAATTCCACAGTTGGATTACTTTTTTTTTTTTTGTTTACTTATGAACACATTGATGACCACTAAATCGGATGGATTTAAAAGACCTGTAAATTTATGAAAGTTAGGTCTGTAAAGAAATACCTTTTTGAATTCTTAAGGTTACCGTCAGCTTTGGAAGCCAGAGTGAGATCCGATGCTCCCACGCTGCCACAATTGAGCCTGGGAAAGTGGGAGGGGGGAATTCATTGGAGTATAACCAGTTAGACATAATAATATTCTTTTTCTGATTCAAGGTCAGGTCGTGTTGCACATAAGTTGGGATGGATGGTGATTGGTTATGTGACGCAGTGATGGGTGCAGGGGATGGATTTGTAGTTTTTACTTATTGTAAGGAAGCCTGGAACTTTCAGATTCGGGATTCCACATTTGTGCCAGTTACTATCCAAATAAAAAGAAACCTTTGAGAAGATGTCTGTCTCGGAGTTATTGGGCGGAATGGAGGTTTGCTGGAACGCTGACAGTTGCCTCAGAATTGGGAGTAGCATGCCTGTCCATTTGTTTAGTGACTGTTAGGGGCACTAAAAAAAGGGACTTATGACTGTTTTTCACACATGACAGTTGCATCATCCCCATGATCGTGTGATCCAAATTCAGACGCTTGGCAACTCATACAGGTGGTCCTCGATTTATGACCAAAACTCAGCCCAAAATTTATGTGGCTAAAATGAGGCATTGGTTAAGTGAGTTTTGCCTTCTTTTACGCCTTTTTTTTGCCACACTTGTGAAGTGAATCGTTGTATTTGTTAAGTTAGTGATACCGTCGTTAAGTGAACCTGGCTTCCCCTTTGACTTTGTTTATCAGAAAGTCACAAAAGCGGGTCACAGGGCCCCGGGATGCTACGAACGTCATAAATATGAGCCAGCTGCCAAGCATCTGAATTTGGATCACGTGACCCTGGGGGTTGCTACAGAGGGATAGAATCAAGATCACGTGAAGTGTTAATGCCACTTTATAATGCCTTACACCTGCATCCAGTTTTGGTCACCATATCCTAAAAAGTTGTAGAGCCTCTGGAAAGAGTGTGGAGAGGAGCCACAAAGATGATTAGGGGGCTGGAGGCTAAAACATATGAAGAATGGTTGAAGGAGTTGAACATGGCTAGTCTAGTGAAAAGAAGGACTAGCAGTGTTCCAATAGAATGGAATGGAATGGAATAGAATGGAATAGAATATGGAATGGAATGGAATAGAATAGAATAGAATAGAATAGAATAGAAATTCTTTATTGGCCAAGTGTGATTGGACACACAAGGAATTTGTCTTGGTGCAAATGCTCTCAGTGTACATAAAAGAAAAGAAACATTCATCAAGAATCAAGAATCATAAGGTACAAACTTCATGATAGTCATAAAGTACAATAAGCAATCAAATCATGCTAGGAAACGGTCAATATAAATCATAAGGATACAAACGAGAAAGTTACAGTCATACAGTCCCAAGTGGGAGGGGATGGGTGATAAGGAGTGATGAGAAGATTAACAGTAATATTAGTGCAGACTTTGTAAATAGTTGGGCAGTGTTGAGGGAATTATTTGTTTAGCAGAGTGAAGGTGTTTGGGGAAAAACTGTCCTTGTGTCTGGTTGTTCTGGTGTGCAGTGCTCTATAGCGTCATTTTGAGGATAGGAGTTGAAACAGTTTATGTGAGGGGATGTGAAGGGTCTGTAAATATTTTCACAGCCCTCTTTTTAACTTGTGCAGTATACAGGTCCTCGATTGAAGGCAGGTGGGTAGTAATTGTTTTTTCTGCAGTCCTAATTATCCTCTGAAGTCTGTGTCTGTCCTGTTGGGTTGCAGAACCAAACCAGGCAGCTATAGAGGTGCAGATGACAGACTCAATAATTCCTCTGTAAAACTGTATCAGCAGCTCCTTGGGCAGTTTGAGCTTTCTGAGTTGGTGCAGAAAGACCATTCTTTGTTGTGCTTTTTTGATGGCATTTTTGATGTTAGTTGTCCATTTTAGGTCATGTGTTATAGTAGAACTTAGAAATTTGAAGGTCACTACTGTTGATACTGTGTTGTCTAGTATTGTAAGAGGTGGTAGCATGGGAGGGTATGGGAATATTTGAGGGGCCCCCACAAAGAAGAGTGGGGGTCAACCTATCCTCCAAAGCACCTGAAGGCAGGACAAGAAGCAGTGGATGGAAACTAATCCAGGAGAGAAGCAACATCGAACTAAGGGGGAACTTTCCTAACAGCGAGAACAATTAATCAGTGGAATAGCTTGCCTTCAGAAGCTGTGGGTGCTCCATCACTGGCAGTTTTAAAGAAGAGATTGAACAACCTTTTGTCTGAAATGATATAGGATTTCCTTCCTGAGAAGGGGGTTGGACTAGAAGACCTCCAAGGTCCCTTTCAACTCTGTTATTCTGTTCTAATGACAAAGCACTGGCATATTATGTACTTGAGTAGTGAGAATGACATCGCTCTGCTGGCCAATGTGCTGCTAAATTGCTTTTGTGTACCTTTTCCAACCCCACCCCCCCCAAGCAGTTTGATTGACAGGCTAGAGATGAAAACCTCTGCCCCTTTCTAGCCTGACAAGTGAATTCTCATCATTCTTAAGTCTGTTTTAGACATTTATTTACTTGTGAATTGATGTAGTAATTACAGATATATACGCCTGCCCCTTCAGTCATCAAGAGTTTAGCTCCAAGTGGCTGATGAACAAGAAAATTACTCTCTTCCATCCATCCAATTTACAGTGCAGCCCATGTCCATGACCAACTCTGGGTGGCAAATAGAATTAAGATAGAATAAAAGCAATGATAAAAGTTTAACATTCAGGCAGCAGAGAAACGTCCACATGATAATATTGGCAAATAAATCATTATATACTATAAGAACTATAGTGACCATTAGCTCAAATCAATAAAAATACCTAGCAGCATCCTCACTGTGTGATTCCCTCGACTTTAAAGGCTCGCTGAAAAAGTCACTTTTAAAAAAATGTTCTGAATGTTCTGTGAAACAAGATAACTAGAGGAAAAGACACTAATCAAGGAGAGAAGCAACTTTGAATTAAAGAGAAATTTCTTGACAGTTAGAACAATGAATCCGTGGAACAACTTGCCTCCAGAAGTCGTGAATGCTCTGACACTGGAGGTTTTTTAAGAAGAGACTGGACAGTCACTTGTCCAAAATGGTATGAGCAGGGGGTTGGACTAGAAGACCTCCAAGGTCCCTTCCAACTCTGTTACTCTGTACAGGTATAGGTCCTCAGGGTACGACCCCAAATTGAGCCCAAAATGTATGTTGCTAAGTGAAACTTTTGTTAACTGAGTTTACCCCATTTTACGACTTTTCTTGCCATAGTTGTTAAGTGAATCATTGCATTTGTTAAGTTAGCAACATGGTTGTTTAAGGGCATCTAGGTTCTCCATTGACTTCGCTGGTCTGAAGGTCACAAAAGCTGTTCATAGAATCCCCTTGCCAAGCGTCTGAATTTTGATCACCTGACCACGGGGGGAACGCTGCAACGGTCGTCAGTGTGAAAAATGGTCCTAAGTCACTTTTTTTGGTGTCCTAGTAACTTTCAATGGTCACTAAGTGAACTGTTGTAAGTTAAGGATTACCTGTATTTTATAGGAGGGCCAGGAACGGTTTGCTTCCAGGGCTCCTCCATGCTGCATTTTGCCACGAAGCGCGGGGACTCTGAGAAAGCTGGCATCTCTTTACAGATTACAGAATAACAGAGTTGGAAAGGACCTTGTAGGTCCATGATGCCGAATCTATGGCACACTTGCCAGAAGTGGCACGCAGAGCAGAGGTAGTATTGAGCAGGTTCTGACCAGTTCTGGAGAACCGGTAGCAGAAATTTTGAGTAGTTCAGAAAACTGGCAAATACCACCTCTGACTGGAGATTTTACAGTATCCTTCCGCTGCCACTCCCACTAAGCCACGCCCACAGAACCCGTAGTAAAAACATTTGAATCCCACCACTGACACAGAGCCATCTCTGCCACCATGTGAGCCGTTGCCCCAGATCAGGTGCACTGGGCATGCGCGTACGCCTCCCGCCAGCCAGCTGATTGTTGGGTATCTGCTGCGCACGTGCGGGGGTGGGGCATGCACGGGAGATGTGCGTGCATGCACAGAGTTGCAGGGGGTCACGGAGGCCGTGCATTCATGGGCAGGGGGCGGGGGGAGTGTGGGGCATGCATGTGCATGCACAGGATCACATGCACACATTGCATTATGGGTGCAGGCACACGTGTGCTCGCATGCATGCACATGCATGCACTTTTGGCATGTGACAATAAAAAGGTTGGCCATCACTGTTGTAGATCATCTACTCCAACCCCCCCGTCCAAGCAGGAGACCCTACACCATTTCTGACAAATAGCAGTCCCATCTCTTCTTGGAAGTCTTTGAGGGAAGTGGCCCTGCAAACAACCAAGCCCCAAGCCAGATATGCACTTCATAACCAGCACATTGAATGGCATCTTGAATCAGGCCAACAGGCAATGTGGCTCCCCCAGCAATGGTGTTATATGGCATTAGGCAGTTACAGGTAGTCATTGTCTTATGACTGGTCAGTTAACATTCAAAATTATGAGGAAATCCCTCTAAGAAGGTACATACAATGTAAGAGCCGTGGTGGTGCAGTGGTTAGAGTGCAGTACTGCAGGCTACTTCTGCTGACTGCCGTCTGCTTGCAATTTGGCAGTTCGAATCTCACCAGGCTCCAGGTTGACTCGGCCTTCCATCTTTCTGAGGACCCAAATTGTTATGGGATCGAGCCCCGTTTTCATTCCGTAGCAAAGTTTTTCATCATTATAAACTGGAGCAGGTGAGACTGAAATGCCAAAGTACTTTTTCTTCCCCAGCGACGGCCCTGTGAAATGTGGAGAATAATTACCTCTTCATCCATGCATCCATCTGAGAGTCACGCCGAGGGTCATACATACCAAAATTTGCACACCATAAAACCCTTGAGCTTTTTTGAGGGTGCAGAGTAGGGACAGGCACATTGAGGTTGCCCTTGTAGACTTTTCAAACTTTGGGGGTCCCCTGAACAACAAAAGTGAGCAGTTTTTGCAGATAACAGATAATCTGAGTTGGAAAGGACCTTATAGGTCAACTAGTCCAACCTCCCACCCAAGCAGGAGACCCTACACCATTACTGACAAATGGCAGTCCAGTCTCTTCTTGAAAGCTTCCAGTGATGAAGCTCCCACAACTTCCAAAGGCAACTTCTGTTCCATTGATTGATTGCTTTCACTGTCAGAAAGTTTCTCTGTATTTCCAGGTTGAATCTCTCCTTGTTCAGTTTCCATCCATTATTCCTTGTCTGGCTTTGAGGTGCTTTGGAGAATAACTTGACCCCTTCCTCCCTGTGGCAGCCCCTCAAATATTGGAAGACTGCTATCCTGTCTCCCCTGGTCCTTCTCTTTACTAGACTAGCCAAGCCCTGTTCCTGCAACCGTTCATTGTATGTTTTAGTCTCCAGTCCCCTAATCATCCTGGTTGCTCTTCTCTGCAGTTTTTCTAGAGTCTCAACATCTTTTTTATAGTGTGGAGAAACAGATGTCACGTGCTGTCCTATTTCTCTGCTCTCTTCTCATTAAGACGCGAATCTTGTCTTTCTGGAGCTGTTGGCAGTTGCTGTTTTGCACCTCCACAATAGTGTGAGATGTGACAGTGCAATAGGAGTCTCCTTAGTATTATCCTATTTTCAGAATTACAGGTCGCCCTCAACTTACAACTGCAACGGAGCCCAACCTTTTCATGGTGAAGTAAGTTTTGCCCCATTTTACGACCTTTCTTGCCACAGCTGTTAAGTGAGTGGCTTGCAGATGTTAAGTTAACAATACGGTCGTTAAGTGAATCTGGCCTTTGTTTGTCAGAAGTTCATAAAAGGTGATCGCATCACCCCGGGACACTGCAACCGTCCTAAATATGAGTCAAGGTGTCAAGCATCCGAATTTCAATCGTGTGATCATGGGGATGTTGCAACAGTCATGTGAAAAACAGTCATAAGCAGGGGTGGGCTTGAAAAAATTTAGCAAAGGGTTCTGTGCCTGGCTGCTGGGTGGGCGTGGACATGGTGGGCGTGGCCTAGTCAGCTTCCTGCATCACAAAATGGCCTCCCCAGGCTCTGGAGGTTCTCTGGAAGCCAGAAACGGGCCCATTTCCGGCCTTCCCAAACTTCCAGGAAGCCGGTTGTTCACCCTCCTCGAGCCTCCACACGCACCCTGCACTTACTTGCATCCAAAATGGGGGCGCAGGGGGGCTCCTAGGAGGGAAGGGGTGCGGTGGGCGGGGCCAACCAGGTATCAATGTTCCAGAAAACCTCCACTCCCACAAATAACTTCGAGACCGACATCCTCTCCAAGGTTCCTTTTATGAGAGCAGTAAAGTGGCACATCTGGGAAATCCTGAATCTGAAAGTTCTGGATTTCCTTGCAATAGGTAAAAAAAAAACTACAAATCCACCTCCTGCCCCCATCATCGCATCACATGCCCCAATCACCATCCGTCCCAACTTGAGCCGTCCCCTCAACCAGATGCAGAAATAACAGGACCTTGACTTAGAAGAAGAATGCTATTAGGTCTAACCACGTGAATTGGAATAGAGCGTGGTAACAAGGTCAGCCAATGAATAGGCAGAGCAACTAAATCAGCCAATGAGGACTGTTTGGAAACTGAAACTAGAAATAGCTTAAGTGTGGCTCTATATTAAGCTCTGCAGCTATGTTGAGCTCTGAGTCTGTCTATTGAAGATTGAAACTAACTTGCTTGCCTTCTTGCCTGCTGAACTAAAGTGAAACTGAGGTCTGTATCTGAGCCCCTGAGTTGCTACTGAAGTTGCTTGCAACATGTTTCTGTCTGAGTTTGCTCCCTGTTGGAGAAATCTACAACTGGTTTGTAAAACCTACTTATTGTGTTTATAAAGATGTTAAATGAAGCATCAGCCATCTGTGTTTATTTTTCTGGTGCTGAATTAACGCTGCAAAACTCTGGACACACATACACTCCAAGAAATTCCCCCCTCCTCCTATTTTCCCAGGCTCAAGAATGTGGCAGTGTGGAAATGTCTGGTGCTAAGATGGCTTCCAAAGCTGATGCCAGGAGTGGGATTTGGGGGTGCACAGAATCTTATCTAGAGGACCTCCCGAACCCCTGCGAACCCCCAGCAGCCCAACTCTGGTCATAAGTCATGGTTTTTAGCGCCATTGTAACTTTGGAGGCTCCCTTATCAAACTTGCAAGTTGAGAACTACCTGTATGTAGACACGGCCTTCCTTTGCCCTGGAGCTGAGAAAACATTTCTTTCCATCTTTGTCACTTGTCTCTTTTTCGTCTTGTTCTCTATCCAAAGAAGCACAACAGATTGAGCCTTTCTCCCTCCTTTCACAAATTGGTTGGTTTGTTTCCCAAAAGCAGAAATGACTAAGGCCTGGCTGGGTGGGAAATAAATTTTACAATTCTGTCTGCCTCCCTTTTCTTTTGTATCTTACAGCAAATTCTATGAAGCCTTCTGCCTGAAGAATCAGCCTCTCTTCCCCTCTCATTTAGTATGTTCCCTTTTGCAGTCTGATAAATGTTCCATCTTTTTCTGATTTATTTACATCGGAGCTTCCAGAATAGTTAGAACCACCCCTTTCTCTCTCTCTCTTTTTTTTACCAATCTGTACCAGCCTGTAAAAGCCTGATTTGAATCTCATGATGAAGAAGCTGTTTAGAAAAACACTTAGTTTCCGCCCCCCCCATCTTTTCAGAAACAGGGCAAAGTTTGGGAGACTCCAATTTCTCAGCCAGAAACAAAATGATGGAAGTTTGTAACGTTGCAACATTTTTTTAAAAAAAGGGGGGTGTCAACTCATAAACTATTTCTATGGTCTTCTGGAAGTTTGCTTCGAGACTCATGATTTAAATGGGGGTAACTGCGGGAATTCTGACAGGGGGATTAATTTAAGGAAAAGAAGGGAAATTAGGTAAAAGGACTGAGATTTATAAAACATACGGATGATTGTCTATGGAGATTCTTAATCATTCAGATACGGTTGTTCCAAAGGTGCTTTTCCAAAAGGCAACTGGACTTCCTTGTTTTTTTCCCCTTGAAAACATTTGGGCTTCTCATTCAAGAAGTTTCTTCAGTTCTTCATTTCATGTGGATGAATGTTTTTCTTCATTTCCAATAATACTAGAACCCAATGAGATTTAACCTGGAAATAAGGAGAAACTTTTCTGACAGCGAGAACAATCAAGCAATGGAACAGAAATTGCCCTCGGAAGTTGTGGGAGCGCCATCACTTGAGACTTTCAAGAAGAGATTGGACTGCCATTTGTCAGAAATGGTGTAGGGTCCCCCGTTTGGGGTGGGGTGGGGGTGTTGGACTAGATGACCTATAAGGTCCCTTCCAACTCTGATTATCTGTTATCAATGAGTAGTCAAATAGCAAGACATTCAAGATAGAATTCTGGAGGTTAAACCATATAATTGAGAGAAATGCATAGGTCTAGTCTAAAGAAGAGATAGACTAGAGGTGATAGGATAGAAGTCTTCAAATATTTGAGACGCTGTCACAGAGAAAAGGGAGTTCACCTAATCTCCAAAGCACCAGAAGGCGAAGAAATAACGGGTGGAAAATCATTAAAGAGAGATCTCACTTAGAACTAAAGAGAAATTTCCTGAGAGTGGTAACAATTAGTCAGTGGAACTGTATGCCTCTAGAAGTTGTGGGTGCTCTGTCAGTGGAGGTTTTCAAGAAGAGATTGGACAATGATTTGTCTGAAATTGTATAGGGTTTCTTGCCTAAGCAGGGGGTTGGACTAGAAGACCTCCAAGGTCCCTTCCAATCCTATTTTTTATGCTATGTTCTACATAAAAAGGAAAACAGCTTCACAGTGAAATCAGTTCAGAGGTTTGGGACTGGTTGCCCAAGAGAGATAGCAGTGCAATCTTGCACAAGAGCTTACACAGAGTCTCAGGAAGTTGGTTTTCTAGGTTTTTTTTTCTGAGCGAGATTGAGGTTTCAGCAGGTTTGTGTGTGATCTTAAGAGAATGCACATTTTTCACCTCAAAAAAGAATGTGAAAATTAAACATATCAGTCTGGGGACTGCATAGCAGATTTGGGAGAGATAGGAAAGACCATGGGATTGAATATATAGGTCGTCCTTGAACTACAACTTCAGCTGAGCCCAAAATTTCTGTGGCTAAGTGAGACAGGTGTTAAGTGAGTTTTACTCCATTTTACAACCTTTCTTGCTACGGTTGTTAGGGAAATCACTGTAGTTGTTAAGTTAGTAACATGATTGTTACGTGAATCTGGCTCCCCCATTGAGTTTAGAATAGAATAACTGAGTTGGAATCACAGATGGTGAATTCAGCAGGTTCTGACCTGTTCTGGAGAACCGGTAGTGGAAATTTTGAGTAGTTAGGAGAACCGGCAAATCCCACCTCTGACTGGAGATTTTACAGCATCCTTCCCGCTGTGCCCACCAAGCCATGCCCACAGAACCGATAGTAAAAAAAAAATGAATCCCACCACTAGTTGGAAGGGACCTTGGAGATCTTCTAGTCCAACCCACTGCTTAGGCAGGAAACCCTATACTATTTCAGATAAGTGGTTGTCCAATCTCTTGTTAAAAACCTCCAGTGTTAGAGCATTCACAACTTCTGGAGGCAAGTTGTTCCACTGATTCATTGTTCTAACTGTCAAGGAATTTCTCCTTAGTTCTTCTCTCCTTGATTAGTTTCCACCCATTGCTTCTTGTCCTGCCTCAGGTGCTTTGGAGAATAGCTTGACTCCCTCTTCTTTGTGTCAGTCCCTGAGACAATGGAACACTGCTATCATTTCTTCTCTAGTCCTTCTTTTAATTAAATTGGACATATCCAGTCCCAGCCACCGTTCCTCATATGTTTCATCCTCAGGTCCCCTAATCATCTTTGTTGCTCTTCTCTTCACTCTTTCTAGAGTCTCAACATCTTTTTTACATCGTGGTGACCAAAACTGAACACAGTATTCCAAGTGTGGCCTTACCAAGGCATGATAAAGTGGTATTTAACACTTCAGTGATCTTGATTTATCCTTCTGTTTATGCAGTGTAGAACTGTGTTGGCTTTTGGGGCAGCTGCTGCACACTGCTGGCTCATGTTGAAGTGATTGTCCCCTAGGATTCTAAGATCCCTCTCATAGTCACCACTACTGAGCAAGGTACCACATATACTGTACCTGGGCATTTTTTTTTTCTTGCCTAAATGTAGAACCTGACTTTTTTCACCATTGGATTTCCTTTCGTTAGATAGCTTGTTCATCAGAAGCTCACAAAAGGTGATCATATGACCCCGACATATTGCAACCAGTTGCCAAGAATGCAGATTTTGATCACATGGCCATTGGGGATACTGCAGCAGGTGTATGTGTGAAAAACAGTGATAAGTCACTCTTTTCGGTGTCGTCGTAACTTTGAATGATCACTAAGCAAACTGTTTCAGCTCAAGAACTACTTGCATTTGGTGATACTATATATTACTGTTTAGATCCTTCACTAAGGGCTAATTCAGCCACATATCCCAGGTCTCAAGCTTGGCCAAAGTCTAGATTTTTAGGGCATTATGGAAAGCCAATTAGGCTGTTGATTTGGCTATTGATTTCAATGGAAGACCCCTCCAGACTTTTCCTACCTGTAATTCCAGCCTCAACTATTCAAATGCAGTGAGATATTCAGGCTTCCTACTACAGTATTACCATTAGAAATAAGGCCTGTCAGATTTCAAACCTCTTGTAGATAATATTCCTGTTTTGAAAGAGATTAATAATACCATTAAAGGAGACACATCCTTATCAGATTGTGATAGTTTTGAAAAGGAAAATAGAATTGCTTTTCCTTTGCTTAGAATTACTTTGTTTTGTTTTCTTATGGGCAAAAAAAAAGAGAGTTCAGGAATGCTTTATGTTCTTGGAAAAGATGGAGTTAAGATACGGAGAGATGGGGACTTATAAGTTTTCTTGAGATCTTGAATAGCATTTTGCTGAAAATTTCTCCTACATTCTTCTCTTATCAGTTCCTCTTTAATTCAGTGAAAAAGGATTCGCTTTTGAAAGGAGAGAATGATTGTACATTTCTTATGAATAAAGCATGGCGTTCTTTCACTTATTAAGTTACTGGGTGAGCAAGCATGTGTGTGAATGTTCTGCCTTTCACTGTAAAATCATTTCTTCATCAATCTGGAGAGTTATCATGAAGTCATTTCATTGGGGTTTTTTATCCTGGAAAACATAGAATAACAGAGTTGGAAAGGACCTTGGAGGTCTTCTAGTCCAACCACCTGCCTAGGCAGGAAACCCTATACCATTTCAGACAAATGGTTATCCAATCTCTTCTTAAAACCTTCCAGTTTGTGGCAGCCCCTGAGATATCAGAACATTGCTATCATGCCATCCCTAGTCCTTTTCATCAAACTAGACATACCCAATTCCAGCAACTGTTCTTTATATGTTTTAGCCTCCAGTCCCCTAATCATCTTTGTCTCTCTTCTCTGCACCCTTTGTAGAGTCTCAACATCTTTTTTTTATCGTGGTGACCAAAACTGAATGCAGTATTCCAAGTGTGGTCTTACCAAGGCATTATAAATTGGTATTAACACTTCATGTGTCTTCATGTTTTATGAGTTGACACTTGATTCTATCCCTCTGTTTATGCAGCCTAGAACTGTGTTGGTTTTTTTGGTAGCTGCAGCACACTGCTGACTCATATTTAAGTGATTGTCCACTAGGACTCCAAGATCCTTCTCACACAGTTACTACTATTGAGTGAGGGAGCACATATGCTGTATGTAGTGTGATGGGAAGATACCTGACAGAACATGACAAAAAAATTGTTGAGCACTCCCTCATTAGGAGCATGGTGGCTCCAACTGTTGGGATGCTAAGTTGGAGGTTAGCAAACCCATGTTCAAGATCCAAGATCTGCTGTGGGGCAGGGTTGAGCTCTCATCCTTTGCTCTAGCTTCTTCCATGAAACTTTCCCCCAACTGGGACCCCCAGGACAATGGTGATGTTGCCAGCTAATCCTTTCAACCCGGAAGCTCCTTGTGTAAAAAACAACAATGAAAAAGCACCTGTCAGCCTTGGAAGCCATGTTACATGGAAACTTCAAGGCTGCCACATTTAGTGCCTGGGAGGGGGAATTTCATAGAGAGGTGGAAGATTAGACTCAACAACATTCTTTCTTAGAAAGTCAAGGTCATGTTTCTCTGCACCTGGGAGGGGAGTGACTGGGGGAAGGTCTCCAGTCCTGGGACGACATTTTTGATTGGGCCATATGATGGACTGATGGGTGCAGAAGATGGATTTTTGATTTTTTTGTGGGGGAAGGGAAAATCTGGAACTCTCAGATTCAAGTTTTCCCAGATGTGCCAATATGACAACTCTAATAAAAGGGAATTTTGAGAAAATGCTTGACTTGGAGATTATCGCTTTGGAGTTCGCTAGTTGGAATGCTGACCATACCCTCATAGCTTCCAAAATTGGTGGAAATTCAAAAAACACCACCAAGAAAACATTGAAATAGATCTCAAGCATCCTAAGCCTGTGGTAGAAATATAGAAGCCTCTTTGCAGAGGAAGCAGTGGCCTGAAAAACCGCAAGGTTGATTCTCATTCTAGCATTGAGTCAGGAATCGATCACATTCAAGCTACCTTCAGATGTCATTATGTTACAGTGCTCCTCAGACATAAATCAGATAGCAGTTTGTCAGTGATAGAAGAGACCCAGGTTCCACCAACCGACTCTAAATGGCCCTCTCCAATTTTCAGTGACCCGTGCTTGTTTTTACGGCAGAGTTCTGATTAAAATCAGAAAGAAAAACATTTTTACTTTGGTGAAAAAGAATGGAGTCGTTTCTTTTAGTAATAGTAATGAAGTGCTGTATTGCACTGTAAAACAAAATGATAAAGAAACACATTGAATGATCAAATAGGCAAGTTTTCAGGCTAAACATAGGTAGATCTTGATATATGACCATGATTGAGCCTAAAATTTCCTTTGCTAAGCAAGGCAGTTGTTAAATGAATCTTTTCCCACTTTTACCACTTTTTTGGCCATGGTTGTTAAGCAAATCACTGCAGTTGTTAAGTGAACCATCTGGTCATTAAGTGAATCTAGCTTCCCCTACTGACTTTGCTTGTCAGAAGCTCTCTAGGAATGTGGCAAATGACAATCCCAGAACCTTGGGATCCTGCAACCATTGTAAATTGACACCGGTTGTCAAACACTCAAAATTTCATGATGTGACTATGGGAATGCTGCAATAGTCATAAGTGCAAGAAGTGGTCATAAGTCACTTTCTTCATTGACATTGTAACTTTAAATGGTCATTGAAGGAATGGTTGTAAGTCACGGACCACCTCTATATTTATTGGAAAAAAATTATAAAATTGAGTTTAGTCATACAGTAACCTGCTTAATGATTGCCACGATTTATAATCTAAACTGTGGGCTCAACTGCAGTTGCAAATTGAGGAGTACCTGTATCATATTTTGTCAAAGTGCGCACAGTGTGACTAGGTGAGACAACCCAGGAGCAAATACGTACACAGGTTTGTATTTACATATAGTGGTTTTATCCCTACAAAAGCAGATATACATACAAGTACTTTGATACAGGCCTTGTATAAACAGCAATACAGTACTTACAGCATGCACTGAGAGAGAGAGAGTGATAGCCCTCACATGGCCTCTCTTATATTACAGCCTCTTAAAGCGGTAGCAGTCAAATAATCCTGCTGACTCATTGTTACCATTGCATCATCATTATATCATTACAGTATTACAGCATTACAGCATCTGGTCAGCTATTACATAATAATTACCCTGACATATTTTTAATTGGACTTCTTTAATTTCTGAGACTCCCCTTTTCATAGTAACATTCCTATCCTATTCCAATAGTGACCTGGAAGTAAGCAAGTTGTCCAAATCTCTCCACTACTCACATCCTTGATTTCTTACTCAATCCTTCATTGATCAATTGTTACATGCATGTCAAGTGACCCAAAAATGGTGACAAGAATAATATGTCCCTTGACATAATGTCTATGGAGATTCTCAATCATGCAGGTCATGATTATCCCAAAACTGATTTTCTAAAAGGCAACTGGACTTTCTTGGGGTTTTTTTTCCCTTAGAAAACATTTCACTTGTCATCCAAGAAGCTTTTTTCAGAAGTGAAGAAGTTCTTAAGAAGCTTCTTGTATGAAAAGAGAAATGTTTTCCCCCACCAAAAAACCCAACCAAAACGAAAACCCCCCAAAATTCCAGTTGCCTTTTGGAAAAGCAGTTTGGGATAACCATGACATGGCATGATTGAGAAGCTCAACTGCCATTGTGTCAAGTGTCAAATTATTGTTCCTTGCCATTTTTCTAGAAGGTGCCCAAGAAACAAAAAAAAAAAAAAGTTTTTACAAGACAAACACATTTGAGCTAACACAGAGACTTAACGTGGTGTGAAGAACAGGAAATAGAACAAAAGCTGTGAGATATTCTTTTATTGCCAGTGACAGATACCATTATGAAATTTAAAAGAAATCATTATCTGATATGATTTTCATTTTAAAAAAGAGCATGGCTGCAGGAATCTTGGTGTCCTTAACACAGATGTTTTGTTTCTGTTTTAATACTGTAGGAAGTTGCTTTATATGAATCAGGCTGTTAGGTCTGTCTGTGTAACTCAGAGGTCTCCAGACTTTGCAACTTTAAGACTTGTGGACTTTAACTCCCAGAATTCTGTGGCTGGAGAATTCTGGGAGTTGAAGTCCACAAATCTTAAGGTTGCCAAGTTTGGGGATTCCTGGAGTAACTCAAAAAAACTCAAATCCATCTTGACAGATTCAAGGGAGAGTGATCAGCACCATGGACAGCTACCGCTTGTCCGTTTATCTGAGCTAAGGCAAAAAAATTTTTTTTGCTTCAACAGGACTAGAATCAAATGAGGACTTCAGCAAATAGCTGCACTGAAAAACCTGTTGATTTAATTCAGGGATCCACTCTTCAGAAATGGCCATGTCAGAACAGATTGTTCTAGAACTTGAGGACAGATCCATCAGTCCTGAAAAGCAATAGCCCACCTCCTTTTCCAATGTCTATGCGGATTCTCAGTCATCCAGGTCACGGTTGTCCCAAAGGTGTTTTTTCAAGAGGCAACTGGATTTTCTGGTAATTGTAAAATACCAGAATGTCCAATTGTCTCTTGAAAAAGCACCTTTGGGACTCCTTTTCCAATGTGGTGTTTTATGTACACGAAAATGAAGCATGTGGCAAACGGAGCAGGAATTGTAGTACTGGTTTTCAGAAGGCTCTGAAATTGAAAAGAAAAATGATTAAGACAAAAGGTAGATGACAGTTATGATTGTTATAGATTCCATACCTTCTGTTGCTGCCTTGGTTCTTTGTATTTGACTAGTAGGAGCAATTTCAAGGTTCATAGACCCAACATGGTACCTCATCAGACCAAAGAAGGTGATGCTGAAGTCTACTCCTGAAGGAAAAAAACTTGGGATATGTCTTTGTGCTGGCATTAAAGGAGCAATATATGGGTGACAATGAGTGAAGTATGTTCTTTCAGATATTGGCGTATTAAGACATATCTACTTATAGCAAGAATAAATCCAGAGGTCTTCTGTAGGCAATCCTTGTGGATAAGGGTACAGTCTTTCCCCAAGGAACATTCATCTAACAATACCCCTTTCTGCCCTTAATAGCAGCAGAAAGACTGTAATAACCCACACTGTTTCCACAAAGGGAATTGCAAATAGCAGAGCCACTATACTTCCAAAGCACCAAGGGAGTATTTAAGAAGATTAGACACAAAGAATCAGGACTACACACAAAATTGCAGTTAAGCCAATTCATTGCTCATGGCTGTATATGAGGGTTCATGGGTATCCAGTTAACTAACAGCACTAAAATGGCACTAAATAAGAGTGAACAGAATTCAAGAGGGGTTGAATTTAGACTTTGTGGGAACATAATGACTCTAGGCTGAACCTGCAGGTCTGCTGTCTGCTCTTCTACATCCATGCTATTTAACACAATCCATCTTGTCCAGGGGTGTCAAACTCGATTTCACTGAGGGCTGCATCGGCGTGGTGGGGGCCTGGGGTGGATGTGGCCACGGAGGGCATGGTCAGATGGATGTCACTCATGTCGTGGCCCGAGCGCTTTGCCAGCCAAAACAGGCTCCCGAGCTCCGTTTACTGCTGCGATGGCCTCCTGCAACCCTCTGCCAGTGAAAATGGAATTCCGGAGGGCTGCATGTGGCTCTCCCGAGCTCCGTCTTCTCTGGCAGAGGCACTGCGGGGCAATCCTTCACTGTTTCCAAGGCGGCCCCGCAGGCCAGATCTAAGCACCCCATGGGCCAGATCTAGCCTCCTGGGCCTTGAGTTTGTCACTCCTGATCTCGTCCAACATTCTGATTCATACGATAGTTATCCAGATCCTTATAGAAAGCAGAGAATATTGTTGCTATTCTATATTGCTATTCCCTCCAGTAGAAATATTCTGAAGACATTAAATGACAAGGGATTTAAAAAAAAAAAAAACCCAGACAATCTAGTAGCCATCCCCACAGCTTATGAAAATTCCATAATTCATTTCTTTAAAAAAAACTGTCATCTTTTCTGAACCAAGCGCCAGTCATGTTCAGCTTTCCAGAAGTGACAGCGATGTCATTTCCCCCGAGGCTGCTTTTTGGTAACTAGCAGCAAAGCTTATATTTCCCTTACTGACCAACTTTCTGCCAGGCTATTGCTTTTCCATTCAGAGGCACCCCGGGCAAAACATTAACTTTTGCTCCGATGCTTCCGGGTACTGAGAATAGCAAATTAAGTCATACCATGTCTGCAGAAAGGATGGAAAACCTATGGCCCTAGAAGGTATCAGCTCAGACAGCAAGCCTCGTCCCTTCCATCATAGTTTGTCACATGGAGAAAGGAGAGAAGAGAAGAGATGAAGAGATCAGAGAAAGAAAATGAACTTATATGATGGTGATGAATGGGGGATGTCAGTAGAACGGACCAGTGGTGGGATTCAGAATTTTTTAGTACCTGTTCTGTGGGTGTGGCTTGGTGGGCTTTGTTGGGCATGGCAGGGGAAGGATATTGTAAAATCTCCATTCCCTCCTCACTCCTGGGGGAAGGTTACTGCAAAATCCCATTTCCTCCCCAACTCACTAACCTGCTTTCCAGCTCTGTTCTCCTGTGCAGGGCAACAAAAGAAGACCCAGCCGATCATCTGGGACTCGGGAGGCAGAGAATAGATGGGGGCGGGGCCAGTCAGAGGTGGTATTTGTTGGTTCTCCGAACTACTCAAAATTTCCGCTACCAGTTCTCTGAACTACTCAAAATTTCCGCTACCGGTTCTCCGAACTACTCAAAATTTCCACTAACCGTTCTCCGAACTAGTCAACATTTCTGCTACCGGTTCTCCGAACTACTCAAAATTTCCGCTACCGGTTCTCCGAACTACTCAAAATTTCCACTACCGGTTTTCCGGACTACTCAAAATTTCCGCTACTGGTTCTCCAGAACTGGTCAGAACCTGCTGAATCCCACCTCTGGAACTGACCCTGAAACTGATTGGAATGGAGAGAAGGAAGTGGTTGCACAGTGCCTAATGAAACTGAGTAATGAACAGAATCATTACTCCAGAATGTGATGCCCACTAATACAGGTGGGTTTAAATAATTAAACAGTGGAATCCATTACTCCAGAATGGGTTGATTGATCACTAATTCAGATGGGTTTAAAACACCCATCAATTCATGAAAGTTTTGTCTGTAAAGAGATACCTGCTTGAAGACTTAATTTACTTCCGAATTGGGGGTAGCATGCCTGACGATACAGGTCCTTGGCTTGCAATAGTTTATTTAGTGACCATTCAAAGTTGCAATGGCACACACACAAAAAATGTCTTATGGCCATTTTTCATATTTAGCAACTGTTGCAGCATCTCTAAGGTCAAAATGATCAAAATTCAGACACTTGGCAACTGACATTTTTGATGGTTGCAGTATCCCAGGTCATGTGATAACCTTTTGTGACCTTCTGACAAGTAAAGTCAGTGGGAAAACCAAATCCACTTAACAATAATGTTACTAACAACTGCAGTGATTCAACTGCAGTAAAAACCATGGCAAGAAAGGTAATAAAAGGGGGCAAAACTCACTTAACAAATGTCTCATTTAGCAACAGATATTTTCAATTGTGCTCTTAAGTTGAGGACTACCTGTCATGCTACGTCTCATTTTCTTGCTTGCAAATTCCCCAGAGATGACACTTCAAGAAACCTAATGCTGGACTAAGAGGGATCTTGGTTTGGTTCATCAGTAGCGCTATTCTTAGATTCACCCAATACAATACAGTACGAGAACAGAATATATTATCATGAAACAAATGGCAAGTGATCCAAAATTCAGTCTTCCTTTTTTTAAAAGGAGACGGTGTTTATTGAGTGCCCCAATAGCAAAGTAGCATTTCGGACAAAAGGCTGGACTGAACCAGTGGGATCATTGGGCCTGACTCAGTGGTGGGATTCAGCCGGTTCACACTGGTTCAGGCAACCCGGTTGTTAAATTATTCCCCCCTCCCCCCGCTATCAAGGTGGATCCTGGGCAATGGAGAAATGGGCAACGCAATGGCCAGCACAAGGGAAGGAGAAGCCCGCTTTCCCTCTTTCTTCTCCCTGCTCCTCCTCCTTCCCTCATGCCAGCCACTCTGTTGCTCGTTTCTCCATTGCAATGCAGCGCAGTGCCCAAGATCCACTGTGATAGTGGGAGGAGGTAATCTAACAACCGGTTCTCTGAGGGTCAGGTTGGCTGTCATGGAAGGCTCATCCCACATGTGTGGTGGAGCTGGAGGATGGGGATGGGCCACACCTCCCATGACAGCCAACCTGACCCTTGTTATTTGAATCCTACCACTAGACTCACTCAAGATGCCCTCCAGGTAATTTTGACGACAACGGCCATAACTGCTTGAGGTTTGCCGTGCTGGCTGGAGTGCAAGAGTGCAAAACAAGTACAGAACACCAGACTGCCTACTTCTGCTTTTAATTGTGGTTACATAAAGGCTTGTCCGATCCCAGGCAGTTCTGAGCCATTGCTAGAGAGAGCTGCCTCTTAATCCCAGATTTCATCTGAACATTAGCAAAATCCTTCTAATGGGAAAAGCTGCCCAACAATGGATCAGTCTGAGCCGGGATCAAGCCAGTCCACTTTCGCTGCCATATTCTAGCAGATGCCACATGGGCAGTGGTAGGATTGTGTCTGCACGTGTTTTACTTTGTTTTGAATTATTTCTAGGCTGTTTATCACTTAAGCAGTACGTGGAATAAAACACACTCAAGCACGGAACAGGACCAAAGCATTGCGATCCAACAGGGACTTACAAAAGAAATCTTTACCGAGTGTTCCCAGAGCAATACTCTGTAACAACCTGTCAAAATGAGGTCACCTGTGAAATTTGCACTACAGTAGTGGTTGTAATGAACAAGCCTTGAAAGGAGGAAATGGGCTTTCAGGTATCCCGCTTAGCAGATCATAGGTGAACAAAGGTATTATTTGTTAGACAGCCTTCAAAGTTAGCCCCATTTCATTTCATTTCATTTTGGGGGGTTCTATAATCTCCTGGGACTTGAAATCGATGCTTAACATTAGAACCATCATTAAAGAGGCACAACAGAGAAGTTCAGACAGCCCCAGGAACTGCTAATACAAATTTAGGGAGGAATTTTTGAATCATTTATACTTCAATAACTGTCTGGTTTGCTACAGTAATCAAACAGGACAGCTACAGATTTGAATGGATAGTTAGGATTATGGGAAAAAAACAATAGCAAAGTTCACTTAACAACCTTAGTATTAACCACTTCAGTGATTCACTTAACAATCCATTTCGGGTTAGGGTTAGGTTTAGGCTTAGGCTTAGGTTTACACTTAGATTTAGGCTTAGGTTTAGGGTTAGTCTTAGCAACAGAATTGTTGAGTCCCAAAATTCCATTGCTAAGCAAGGCAGTTAAGTGAGTTTTGCCCTGTTTAATGATGTTTTTTTGCCTTGGTGCTTAAGCAAATCATTACCGTTGTTAAGCGAATCGTGCAGTTGTTGAGCGAAGCTGGTCTCCCTAATGACTTTGCTGGTCAACATCTGGCTAGGAAGGTCACAAAAGGTGATCACATGACCCCAGGACAGTGCAACTGTCATAAATGCATGCCAGTTGCCAAGCCTCCACATTTGGATCACATGACAATGGGAAGGATGCTGCAGTGGTTGTGCGGAAAAAATCAACTCATTAGTCATGTTTTTCAGGGTCATTAAACAAATAGTTGTAATTTGAGGGCTACCTGCAAATCTTGTGATCTGTTGCTTATGCTCCTGTTAATGCACCCAAGAGAACACCTGACTTTTCAGCGGCTACATTATATTGCTGGCTTTTTTGATAAGATGCAGAGAGGTAGATCAATAAAGGGGAATGAAGTCAGAACTTTTTAAATTGCTGTTTTGCATGTATCTTCTCTCAGCATTGTGTCTTCTCGCCTTTTTCCCTTTCCTGATTTGCCACTTTGCATGTTATAAGAAAAGTTGGTTGGATCCAGCCAAGGGAAGGAAGACATGAAGGCCATCAATATTGTTGGTTTGTTTATTTCTATATTACTCTTCTTTCCGGAAATGATGCTCATTTAGCACAAACAACCATCATGCAACAATTAAAACTTCATTAAAACATAATTAAAAACAAATCTAGGAAACAGCATCGAACCAGGAAGCTAATTTTACGTACCACTGGTATGATGGAATAAAACATATATTTGGCAGCTGGTGGAAGGATCATAAAAACAAAACAAGCAAAAGAAAAAGAAAAGGAGAGGAGAAATGGCCTATTCACCTCTGACTGGATTTTTCAAAGTTGAGTGTTGTAATGACGAGGCAGTCGAGTTGTTTGATCATGAACAACTGAATCATGATGATCTTTATTGGAGTCTAGTCTTGCATTTATACACATTTTTAGTTATCCTCCATCATTGGTTAACTTTGGTTACTGCTTAACTTTCGTTCCTGTTTAGCACAGTAATTAATACAATTAATTATCTCTAGTTAAAGTCTAACATATGTTTACTTCCTCTCTCTAATCCTCCTTCAGATTAGTGACTTTGTTTGCCTGAGTTGTATTTGCTTGGAAACATTCTTTATCTGAGGTTTGCCATCCGAGATTGGAACATTCCTGCAATTACAACTCTACAGTTGAGGAACAATTATTCAATTCATTTGTCAGATTGGCTTTGGATGAAGGAAAAGCCCTTTCTGAATGCTTCAAATCCAAATGAAAGTGCCCTTTTTCATTCTGGGGACTCCTTGCTATCATTCTCCAAGGAAATCAATTTCATCTTCTTCTATCATTAAGAAAAACAATCTTGGGAGAGCTATCCCCGTGGCTTAACCAACGATTGCAAGGGGGCATCCCATTAAATACAGGTAGTCCTTCGACTTACGACCACAATTGAGCCCAAAATGTATGTTGCTAAATGAGACATTTGTTTTGCCCCATTTTATGATCTTTCTTGCCACAGTTGTTTAAGTGAATCACTACAGTTGTTCCGTTAGCAACACGGTTGTTAAGTGAATCTGGCTTTCCCCATTGACTTTGCTTGTCAGAAGGTTGCAAAAAGGGATCCCATGACCCCGGGACACAGCAATGGTCATAAATGTCAGTCAGTCGCCACACGGCTGAATTTTGATCACGTGACCATGGGGGAAAACGGTCATAAGTCACTTTTTACTGCGATGATGTAACTTTGAACGGTCACTGAATGAAACATAGTAGGTTGAGCACTTACATGCAATTCCTGCATCAATTTCCTTAGCCTCAGAATCTCTCTGGTCATACACTGTGCTTTCGTAATGCAGTTGTTGAAAATCAGCCATTTTTCTTGATGTTATATGAGTAAAAAAGCTGGCATATGCAGTAATTCGGGCCTAAGAGGGGGAAAAGCCTCCTTCACCCTAACCCAGTGGTGGCTAACCTTTTTGGGCTCCTGTGCTGAAAATTACGCATGTGCACATGCTCACATGCCAGCACCCAGAAGGCAATGCACACAGCCCGCCCCCATTCCCTCTGCACGTGACCCCCATGTGCCATGCATCTCTGCGCATGCACGTGCGATCCCCCCCGTGCCGTGTATCTCTGCGCATGCGTGCACATCTCCCACGCACCCCCCACCCCCCGCGCATGTGTGCCAGGTACCTGACAATCTGCGTGGCACTTCTGGCCTAACCTGATCTAAACCATTTTATTTTATTTTATTTTATTTTATTTTATT
>NW_020769354.1:7966000-8040223 GCF_900518735.1 Pseudonaja textilis
ATAGATAGATAGATAGATAGATAGATAGATAGATAGATAGATAGATAGATAGATAGATAGATAGATAGATATGGAGAGATAGAATTAGATGGATAGATAGATAGATAGATAGATAGATAGATAGATAGATAGATAGGAAGAATTAGATGGATAGATAGATATAATTAGATGGATGGATACATAGATAGATAGACAGACAGACAGTAAAATGATAGATAGATAAATAGTAGAAATACTATTTACAATGGTATCTTGGTTCTCATAATTAATTGGTTCTGGGAGGTGTGATGAGTACCAAAAATGATGAATACCAATCAATTTTTCCCCATAAGAAATAATGTAGTGAGTCACAAGGCAGCAGACACCGACAAATTCTAACTTGTGCGTTGAGCAGCAAACAAATGATGAGTATCAGGACAGAATTTTCACATCAAAATGCATTAAGTACCAAATTCGATGAGTTTGATGGAAATAAATGTTAAAAAAAAAATCTATTAGCATATACCATGTTAATAAACATAGAATCTCAAACTTCGTTTAGACTGTTGAGGCCTTTCTTTTAAGCAGCAGGTATGGAATTAGAGTAGCAACTATACACAGAAACATACTGGGGGAGGGAGGGGAGGAGAGGGAGAAGGAGAAGGGGAGGGAGGGAGGGAGGGAGAGAGAGAGAAAAGAAAGAAAGAAAGAAAAAGAAAGAAAGAAAGAAAGAAAGAAAGAAAAACCCCTACTTTTGTATGAGGTATTATGTTCCATCATGTTGGTGTCTATGCTTAGCAACTAAATAGAGAGACCTTCAGTAGAATGGAGTGTTCCCAACCTGCTTCTTCAGATCTTATACACACAAACACACAAAGAGAGAGAATGGGGAGGGAGGGAGAGAGAGAAAGAGAGAAAACTTACTTTTGTAGGATGCATTATGTTCCATTGTGTGGTGTCAACCCTTAGCAACTAAACAGATAGACCTTTACTAAAGATCTATCACTACTGAATGGAGTGTTCCCAATCTGATTTTTCAGATCTTCTAATGGTGCATCCATCGTCACCCTAATCAAATTCATCTACTTTACTGCTGACTGTCTTCCCCTTCTCTTCCCTTTTCTGGTTATCATGAACTTCTCAAGAGAGCTCGGTCTTCTTATCATTTGTCCAGAATAGGAATCTTTTGAGCTGGGTCCCTAGTACCTTGGGTGCAACAAAGCATATTCAGATAAGGAGTGGAGTTAGCAGAAATTACTTTAATGATAGGACTGCATTTTGGAGAGCATTTGAGCATAAAGACATTGGGCTCATCTACTTTTGAGGTAGTCAGATAACAGATAATCAGAGTTGGAAGGGACCTTGTAGGTCATCTAGCCCAACCCCCTGCCCAAGCAGGAGACCCTACACCATTCCTGACAGATGAGAGTCCAATCTCTTTTTCGAAGTCTCAAGTGATGATGCTCCCACAACTTCCGAGGGCAACTTCTGTTCCATTGGTTGATAGTTCTCACTGTCAGAAAGTTTCTCCTTATTTCTAGGTTGAATCTCTTTGTTCACTTTCCATCCATTATTCCTTGTCTGGCCTTTGGCTGCTTTAGAAAATAGCTTGATCCCTTCCTCTCTGTGGCAGCCCCTCAAATATCGGAACACTGCTATCATGTCTCCCTTGGTCCTTCTCTTCACTAGACTAGCCATGCCCAGTTCCTGTAACCGTTCTTCATATGTTTTAGTCTCCAGTCCCCTAATCAATCTGGTTGCTCGTCTCTGTACTTTTTCTAGTCTTTCAACACCATTTTTATAACATAGTGACCAAAACTGGATGCAGTACTCTAAGTGTGGTCTTACTAAGGCTTTATAGAGTGGTATTAGTACTTCCTTGATTTTGATTGTATTACTTTGTTAATGCAATTTAGGATTGCATTGGCTTTTTTGGTTGCTGCTGCACAATGCTGGCTCATGTTTAGCTGGTTGTCCACTAAGACTCCAAGATCCCTCTCACAGTTACTGCTATTGAGCCTGGTTTCACCCGGTCTATATGTGTACTTTTGGTTTTTCTTGCCTAAGTGTCCTTTCCTTTTGATTTTGTTTGAATGGTAGCCGATAATATTGTTTAGTGTGGAAGAGCCTCCAAAAAAGCAACTAAGTGTATGTGGGTAGTCCTCAACTTATGACCACAATTGAACCCCAATTTTTTGTTGCTAAGTGAGACAGTGAAGTGTATTTCTTGCCACAATAGTTAAGTGAATTGCTGCAGCTGTGAAGTTTAGTAACACTGTTGTATAGGGAATCTGGCTTCCCCATTGGCTTTGCTTGTCAGAAGGTCGCAAAAGGGGATCATGTGACTCTGGGACACTGTAACGGTCATAAATATGAGCCGGTTGCCAAGTGTCTGAATTTTGATCATGTGACCCATCACAGGGATACTGTAATGGACCCAAGTCCCTTTTTTTCATTTTAACTTTGGAAGGTCACTAAATGAGCTGTTGTAATTCGGGTCCCAAATGTTCTTTTTCAAGAGGCAAATGGACTTTCATTGTTTTTCCTCAAAGACGTTTCATTTCTCATCCAAGAAGCTTCTTCGGCTTTGACTGGGTGGTGGGGAATGGAAGGATTTATACTCCTTGCAGACAGCTGGTCATTTGCCTCTTTTTACTGGGTCGTTAAGGTCACCTGGAGGTTTATCTGTGTCCTCAGGGTCACCTGAGTGCTGCAAATAGGTGTGGAGCCTTCTTGGAACTGTTGAAAGGACTGTGTTCTAGATTGGAGATAGATGATATTGTATCCTCCTCCCTCTGTTGAGATAGTCTATTCAGTTATCTCAACTATGTCAAGATGGCCTCTTTGACCCCCTCCTTCAAACCAGCAGTCTTCTATGTCCAAAAAGTGGACCTTGCTATCTTTAAACAAGAAACCAGAAAGTCCAGTTGCCTCTTGAAAAAGCACCTTTGGGCCAACCATGACCTGGATGACTGAGAATCTCCATAAACATTGTAACTCCAGGACCAGCCGTAATATTGAAAGTGGGTATACCAAGCCGCCGCACTCTTCAAAATACCTCTTCTCCTCCAGTGGTGGGATTCAAAATCCTTTACTACAGGTTCTGTGGGCGTGGCATGGCTTGGTGGGCATGGCAGGGGAAGGATACTGCAAAATCCCCATTCCCTCCCCACTCCTGGGGGGAAGGTTATTGCAAAATCCCCATTCCCTCCCCACCCCACTAACCTGCTTTCCAGCTCCGTTCTCCTGTGCAGGGCAACCCAAGAAGACCCAGCCAATCAGCTGTGAGAGGTCAGAGGTGGCATTTGCCGGTTCTCCGACTACTCAAAATTCCCACTACTGGTTCTCCAGAACTAGTCAGAACCTGCTGAATACCAGCCCTGTTCTCCTCCTTTCTGATGCAAGTTGATCAGGCCTCTGGTAGAACTGACAGGCTGATTTTGAGAGGGGGTGGGGGAATAGTTGTAGACAATGAGGTCTGAAACATTTCCAGCTACATCCCCCCTCTCCACCCAGACATTAGAAACAATCACGAGATGGTATTTGTCCTTCCAAAACTACATAGAACATTTCATGTTGGTTCTGGGGAAGAAGAGATACTGCAGTTCCCTAGCAACTGGAAATACCCCACGCTGTCACCCAGCCCCGATTGAAAATAGGGTTACCATCTGGCTGTTTTTTTTCTCCGCTCCATATGGGAGCTGAAGCTGAGTGCGTGGTGTCTGCATCCAGATGTTTAGACTAGCTTCCCACTTATTTATTTATTTGCTTGGCCTGTTTTTCTGTGCCCCGATGCCATTCGCAAAGCCAAATCCAAGGAAACCATCCCAGGGATAATCCTTAATCCACATTTTTTTTTTTTTAACTTGGCTTGACACATTTCCAGCAAAGAGACTCTGCCTAGCCTCCTTCGTATACCAGACAGTTGAGAGACAGTAACCATAAATACTGTACGATGACATTAACTCAATTATAGCTCATTTGAAAGGCTGTATCAACATCGGAACAAGCATAAAAGAAACCAGCCCTGTTGGTTAACAATATCCAGTGCCAGTCAAGTTATAGTCCCTTAATGTATTTTTATTTCAAATTTCATTTCAAGAGTTTTCTGAGCCAGACCAAATATGCAAGGGAAGAAAAATGAAGAATAACCACGAGGCGTCATCATCAGTCTTCTTTGAGAAGATAACTGGATATTTATTATACTGCTTGTTTTTTCTTCTTCCAACTTTTCTATTCCTCTTTGCTGCAGAGAAAGAGTTTTATTTCACTTTTTTTTTTTGAAAGGCTGACAGGATTGCAGAGTCATTTTCATGAATGAGGTGCAGTGATGTCAGATTCTTTCTCTATCAACTGCAGTCTTCTTCTACCCCAGTGTTTTTTAACCTTAGCAACTTGAAAGTTTCACTAAGAATAGAGCTGGAAGGGACCTTGGAGGTCTTCTAGTCCAACCCCCTACTCAAGCAGCATACCCTGTAACATTTATTATTTGTTTTATCCTACACCATTTATTATTTTTAAATAAATTTATTATATATTATTATATTATACTCTGTACCTATTGTTTCTTTTTATCTATCTTGCCCCATTTCTGGAGTTCCTTGACTCAAGTATGTTGTTTCCTTATATGCAAATATTGATGGAGGACGATGTTGACTGAAAAAAAGGGAAATTGCATGGCCCATTATGAAAGAGATTGGAAAATGTAGCTTAGTCAGAGGTAGAGGGTCACATTGGTTCTTCACTTTACAAAATAATGTAGTAATGTCAGTTTTCAATAGAGATTGAGTAGGTTTTTCCTACACTTGGAGAATATTTAGTGAAAAGACCTCCAGGTCAATAACGTGAAGATGAAAAGCGGGAGGAAATTTAATTTGCCCATGCTGCTTGGCTGGCTTTCAGGTAGGGGTACTTGAAGATTTCCTTGATTCATAGTTCTGAAGTGAATCAAATATCGGCAAACGAATTTGCAAGGTGAAACGCCATTATCCTTTCAATTGCCCCATCCTGCAGATTTCGCAGCGCCACTCTCGGCTCAAAAAATGCCCCCCAAATGCATACAAAACAAAACACAACACAACACACAAAAAACCAAACCAAACCAGATTCAGGCCTAACCAAGACATTTTGATAGCTGAGGTAAAAGATTAGATGGCAGTTCTCTTCCACTGATTAACTGATTATGTGCTATCAATTTATTATTGACTCCTAGCAGTCCTGTAGATCAGAGGTGGGGAACTATTTGGGACACACCCAGGGGGATAGAGGGAAACAGGGTCATAGGTTATAGTTAACTACGTATCTCAGAGTTGGCTTCATACGGTTTAGGTTTAGTGCCAGACATGTTGCTCCTAATAAATCTTTTGGATTCCTTTGAAGCTTGGCTCGAGACTCGTGATTTAATGAGGGCAATCGTCAGAACCCTGACAGCAAGCCTTCTTAATGTCAACTCAGAAACAGGCATAGGAATGATTTGTGGACTTCAACTCCCAGAATTCCCGAGCCAGGCATGCTCTGGGAGTTGAAGTCCACAAGTCATAAAAGGGCCACGGTTCCCCACCCCTGCGGTAGATAGATTTTCTTCATGGTTATTTGTCTCTAACCCTTCTTGGAAAAACCACCTCAATATGGAGCCCTGGTGGCGTAGTGGTTTGAATGCAATATTGCAGGCTGGCTCTGCCCACTGCCAGGAGTTCGATCGTGACCAACTTAATCCCTCCTTCCGTGGTTGGTAAAATGAGGACGTAGATTGTTGCGGGCAATATGCTGACTCTGTAAACCACTTAGAAGTGCTGTAAAGAACTATGAAGAGGCATATAAGTCTAAATGCTATTGCTATTTGAGCACCTCCATGTGATATGAATAACATTGAAACGAATTCTCACTGGTCATAGTAGATGCACAGAGGCCCTCTATAGACAGGGCAAAACACCACCACCAAATTGTGACTGGGGGCCAGGGGTGGGATTCAAAATTTTTAACAACTGGTTCTGTGGGCATGACTTAGGTGGTGGGCGTGGCTTAGTGGTCATGTGATTGGGTGGACATGGCTTGGTGGTCATGTTATTGGCTGGGCGTGGCCAACTCAACATCACTCACATTGAGGCACACATCTCCTCACCTGCCCTGTCATGACTTTGGGGATGCTGCAACAGTCGTAAGTGTGGAAAATGGTAATAATGGTTTAGTGCCATTGTAACTTTGAGTGGTCACTCCACACAAGCAAAGTACCAGCAAAGGAGGGGGAAAAAACTCCAGAGATGTTCCTGAGACAGGAAGTCTGGTCCTGCCAAGAATGTAATCAGGGTTAACGGAGAGGCAGTTTCTGTAAGCAACACCAGAATGTTTCCTTCCTGCCTTCCTTACAGGATTAGGCCAGTAATTTCTTCTAACAACTGGTTCTCCGAATTGCTTAGAATGTTAACAACCGGTTCTAGCGAATAGATGCGAACCTGTAGAATCCCACTCCTGTTGGGGGCCCGAAAAACAAACTATCCAACATATAGTGTCAGACTGCCAAAATAAGGCCTATAATGGAGATTTCACTGACTTCCTGCCTGTGACAAATGAAGTAAAAAAAAATATATTGGCAAGTTAGATATATGTTTCTAATCTTCCTGTTAAGATTTCAGGTTTTTATTTTTATTTTCTGGTTTGTATTTTACCCCTGTGTTCTTTTTTACTGAAATATGATGTTAACGTGCCATACAATAAAGAAAACAAGTGTCCCTAACCCAGGGGTGGGCAATTAATTTTCCCAAGGGGGCCACAAGAGGGTGCAAGCCGACTGAAAGAGCTCACAGGGACTGTGCAGAGTTCTACCTGACTGAGTTCTTCTCTCACCCCCTGTGGCGCACTTATTTATATCTGATTTCTAATTTTCAGTTAACCTCACCCAGTTAGACAGGGACAGTCAAAGGACCAGATGTAGCGGTGGGGTGGGGCGTAAAATGCCCAAGTTTGTCCTAACCTGTTGATTCTGCTCTCTCAGTGGTGCACTCACTCTCACTGTAATATCACGTTCCTTCTGGACGTTCTCTTCTTTTTCCTTCCACTTCCCCCAACATCAGACCCATTTCCAGAAAGCTGGCTTTGCATAATGTATCCAACACGGGATAATCTAAGGTTGATCATTTGTGCCTTGATGTAGAACTCCTGGTTGATTTGTTCAATCATTCATTGGTTAGTTTTCTTGGCTGCCCATGGTAGTCTTCTCCAGCACCAAAGTTCAAAGATGCCAGTACTTTTCCTATCCTGCTTCTTTAAAGTCCGATTTTTGCTTGTCTGTAATTGATGAAGGATGTATAATAATGATAATAATAATCTAAAAGTAGGGTTGTAGACTCCCAGCAAAAGGAGGTCATGTCCTTTTTTAAAATCTTTATGTTTTTTATTTATTTATTTAGTTAGTTATTATTTGTATCTCACCTTTATTATTTTGATAAATAACTTAAGGTGGTGTTTATGAACCTTGGTGGCGCAGTGGTTAGAGTGCAGTACTGCAGGCTACTTCTGCTGACTGTCGGCTGCCTGCAATTTGGCAATTCAAATTCCACCAGGCTCAAGGTAGACTCAGCCTTCCATCCTTCCGAGGTCGGTCAAAATGATTGGGGGCAATAGGATGACACTGTAAACCACTTAGATAGGTCTGTAAAGCACTATGAAGCTGTATATAAGTCTTAAGTGCTATTGCTATGTAGATTGATTCCTTATTTAGTATCCTATGACTATCGCTAAGCGTTGTATCTTACGATTCACGATGAATGTATTTTTATGATGACTATGATCATGATTTTTCACTTATGGCTTTTACGTACAATGGGAACCAGGCTTAAAGTTGCCAAGGTTGGAGAGCCCTGATTTAAATGTTAGTCTAACGATATGGGAAGGTAGAGAAATTCTGGGGCCATGGCTACATGGATCTCACACTGCTTGGTTTCGAAAAGTTAAGGTCAGCTCCATCAAAGATGATTTGAGAAATTGACATGGATCAGTCAGAGGCTGATCGAGTTCACCTTATTCTCTGATGTGCTCTGTCCATGTTTAGAGTCCTTTTTTTCATTCTGTTCCAACACGTTTATGCCAAGAAAACAAATTACAAATACAGTGAAGACATCAGTCGCTATCTCTCCCATAAGAATAATACTGAACTTTGGAAATTTAAACCCACAAAGATGGATTAATGCAATTTTGTTTTAGTGAGGTCTCCAGATTGGGAGAATCAGTGATATGTTTTCTTCAGTTGCAATTATCTCAATTTTTCAAGCAGGCCGATATGCTGCCTTCAAAACTGTGTCTGTATGTTGTAGCGGGGGAAGGGGGGAGGAGAAGGGGGGGTAACAGCTGGAAATCCTGGCTGCTGTAGAATTTTCTTTTCCTTTATCCCTTTTTTTTCTACTCTGCTTAATGGTTTCTTTTCAATCTAGATTTCATCCCCTGGGCTTGAAGATGATATTGGAACATGATCGTAGAATTGCTAATATGCTTTTTGCTGTAGTGCAAAGAGATTAGTGCTAGCAACCATATGGGAAAGATGTAAACAACAAGAAGTCAATGACAATAATAATAATAATTCTTTTTACCTCTGGAAAAAGAATTTTGTACGGTACTTTTTTTCAAAATTTTAACTTAATGGCAATAATTCTAAGAGTTTGTGAATGCCCCAAATCACATATATGGAGATTCTCAACCATCCAGGTCACAGTTGTCCCCAAGGTGTTTTTCCCCCCACCAAACTGGATTTTCTTAGTTTTTTTCCCCTCTGGAAACATTTTAATTCTCCTCCAAGAAGCTGGAGCTGAAGTAAAGAACGGAAGTTCTTGGATGAGAAGTGAAATAATTTCAAAGAAAAAATCCAAGAAAGTCCAGTTGCCTTTTGGGTACCTCAAATCACGTTATAAACATTTCCATAAGATAGTCCTTCTTACAACTGTAATTAAACCTGGAATTATGATTGTAAGTCATTGTGGTTGTAAGTCAAGGAATCCATGAGGCTGGAAGTAATTGTCCAGCCTTCATTTTTTTGCTGGTTATTAAGCAAACAATATGGTTGTTAAGCAAATATGTTGATTGTTAAATCCATTCATTTCAATGGGCTTTTTAAAATTGGAAACTGGTTGCCAGATGACCATGGAGAGGCTGCAGTAGTCTTCAGTGTGAGAACCAGTCAAAAGTGACTTTTTTTTCAGTCTCTTTCAACTTCGAATGGATGCTAAACAAATGTCTGTAAGGTGAGGACTGCCTATATTTAAAATCCAATTTGCTATTTATACACTATAATACTACTGTACCTCTGAGTGTAATTGGCTAAACTGACCACCAGGAGGCAGCACATGAACAGTTGCATCCTTATTGGGAATCATCAAATACAGATACTCCTCGACTTACAACCATTCATTTCGTGATGGTTCAAAGTTACAACAGCACTTATGATCATTTTTCACACTTACGACAGTTAGATTTAGATTAGATTAGATTCAACTTTATTGTCATTGCCATGGATACAGGCAATGAAATGCAGTTAGCATCCAACCAGAGTGCAAGACAGCAGTAAAAAATAAATATATGTATGCAAATATGTATGCAAATATGCAAGGCATCTATGAATATGTCAATGGAAAACACAACAAAATGTATGTACATGAGCACACAAAGATAAGTGTGATTGCACCTATATGAACATATACAACTGTACAAAATGTTTATGGACACGTTGAATAAAAATACAAATGCACAGGGAATTATACAAAATACATCATATATAATCAAGGGAAGCATCAGCATATGTGTGGGGGCAAACGAACTGAGGAGTTCAGCAAGGAAACGACCCCTGTATGGTAAAAGCTGTTCCCTAGCCTGCTGGTCTTAGACTGCAGGCACCTGAACCTCCTCCCAGATGGAAGAAGAGTAAACAGTTTGTGGGCTGGATGGAAGGGGTCCTTAAGGATGCTGTGGGCTTTACGCAGACATCGTTTCCTCTGAATGTCCACAATGGCAGGAAGTGGAATCCCTATAATGTGTTGGGCGGTTTTCACCACCCTCAGTAATGCCTTTTTTTCTTTCGTAGTGCAATTTCCATACCAAACTTGAGATACAGCTAGTTAAGACGCTCTCAACTGTGCAGCAGTAGAAATTAGTCAGAATAGTTGAGGAGAGGTGATTCTTCCTCTGTAATCTCAGGAAGAAGAGGCGCTGGTGAGCTTTCTTTTTCAGACTAGTGGTGTTAATCTGCCAGGACAAGTCCTCAGAGAGGTGGATCCCCAGGAACTTGAAGTTGCAGCATCCTCAAGGTCATGAGATCAAAATTGGGACGCTTGGCAAGTGGTTCCTATTTATGACGGCTGCAGAGTCCCAGGTGATCACTTTTTGCAACCTTCTGACCAGCAAAGCCAATGGGGAATCCAGATTCACTTAACAACCATGTTACTAGCTTAACAAATGCTGCGATTCACTTAACAACTGTGGCAGGAGAAGTTGTAAAACGGGCCAAAACTCAACTTAACAAATGTTTCACTTAGCAACATAAATTTTGGGCTCAATTATGATCGTAACTCGAGGACTACCTGTATACATATCCAGAGCTGAAGGGTTCAAATCCCCTCTTGGGAGCGGAACTCATGGACTGATGCATTTTAGTGGACTATATGCCGTGAATAAGCTTAAGGAGCTATACAGCTGCGGTCCCTCAATGGGGCTGCAGGAAGGGACATATAGAGAACTGTCAGAATGGTGTGTTTGTGTGTGTGCTTTTTTGTGTGTGTGCTTTTTCTCAAAGAAGTAAAGGAGCTTTCTTGGTAATGGTATACACATACCGTTTGGATAGATTTGAGTATAATTCTGGCATAATTGTTTGTTAAATGAAAGGTCTGCAGTAGCTGTGTTAGGCAAGAGCAAATGTCTCTCTTTTAACAAAACCATTAACAACAAGTAGTAGAATAGAATAACAAGTGCCTATGGAACACGGCCAGAGTTTTGATTTAGGAAGAGCCTTTCCTCCTGCAGCTGTGCAGAGAAAAACCGTTTAACACAGCATTTCTCAGTGTTGGCAACTTTAAGACATGCAAACTGGGGAATTCTGGGAGTCGTCTGGGGAATTCTGGGAGCTGAAGTCCACATGTCTTAAAGACACGCCAAGTTTGGGAATCACAGCTTTAACAGCAAGACCAAATGATTCCGGAGAAAATGTACTTTCTCCAAACGAGAAGTAGAGAAAGAGAAAGAAAGAGAGAGGAGAGGAAAGGAAGGAAGGAAGAGAAAGAAAGAGAAAAGAAAGAAAGAAAGAAAGAAAGAAAGAGGAAGAGAGAGAAAGAAAGAAAGAGAAAGAAAGAAAGAAAGAAAGAGAAAGAAAGAACAAGAGAGAAAGAAAGAAAGAAAGAAAGAGAAAGCGAGAGAGAAAAAAAGAAAGAAAGAGAAAGAAAGAATGAAAGAGAAAGAAAGCACAGCAACAGATAGCAAAGCTCAATCCAGTTGCAAAGTGACATTTTTGCCTGCTTGGGTTGAAACCCAAGTGGGTGGTTATAGACCTCCAGCCCGTCTTTCTCTTTTGCCACAAAATAAATATTTGGGTTCATAATGAGCCATATTGTCAGTCTGCAAAAGGACCAATTAATCCTGGCAAGAAGTAACCTGTCATTTTTGTCAACTCTTTCTTGTTTTCTTGGGGGATTCTTAATCGCTTTATCTGAATTTTGGGCAGGATGCCTGGTGAGGAGCTTTCTTTGAAAACTGGTCTGCCAACTCCCAGAGGGCAAAAGGGGGCAGAGTGGAAATCAGGTGGACCAGAAGGTATCTCTGTTCATGTAGATTCTCTAGATTGCAACCTGTTCGCAAACAACCAAGTTCGGCTTCAAGGCATCCAATCGATAGGTTGTCCTTGGCTTACAACTATTCGTTTAGTGGCCATTCAAAGTTACAACAGCAGTGAAAAAAGTGACTTAGGAACGGAAGGTACTTTTTCAAAAAGCAATTGGACTTTCCGGGGTTTTTTGGGTTTTTTTTGTAGATATTTCACTTCCCATCCAAGAAGCTTCTTCAGCTGAAGAAGAAGCTGAAGAGCTGAAGAAGCTTCTTGGATGAGAAGAGAAATGTCTTCAAAGAAAAAACAAAACCAGAAAGTCCAGTTGCCTCTTGAAAAAAACCACCTTTGGGACAATCATGACCTGGATGGCGTAGGACAGTGGTGGTTAAACTTTTCGGCACTGAGTGCCTTTTCGGCACCAAAAAGGCACTGAGTGCCAAAACGTATGTGTGCATGCATATGTGTGTGCCAAAAACCAGAAGAGCAGCTTCCCTCACCAGGCACCTGGTCTTCCGGTTTCTAATGCGCATGCGTGCATGAAGTCCAGCTGGCCAGAGCGTGCATGTGAGCTGGTGAGGTGCTCTTCCAGTTTTTGGCACTCCCGCGCATGCAAAGCCCAGCTGGCTGGTGTGCATATGCACACCAGAACCCGGAAAAGCAACAAGTGATGGCTGGTGTGCCCTGAGAGATGACTCTGCATGTCACTTCCAGCACGTGTACCATAGGTTCGGCATCGCAGACGTAGGATCTCAGAGGTGGTATTCAGCAGGTTATGACCCGTTTTGGAGAATCGGTAGTGGAAATTTTGAGTAGTTCAGAGAACTGGCAAATCCCACCTCTGACTGGCCCCGCCCCCATCTATTCTCTGCCTCCTGAGTCCCAGCTGATCAGCTGGGTCTTCTTTTGTTGCCCTGCATAGGAGAACTGAGCTGGAAAGCAGGTTAGTGGTGTGGGGAGGGAATGGAGATTTTACAGTATCCTTCCCCTGCCACGTCCACCAAGCCACACTCACCAAGCCACACCACACCCACCCAGCCACGCCCACAGAACCAGTAGTAAAAAAATTTGACTCCCACCACTGGAGAATCTCCATAGATGTGATTTATGACCATTTTTCGCATTTACAATCTCCATGGTCACGTGATCAAAATTTGGATGCTTGGCAACTGGTTCATATTTATGACGGTCACTGTGTCCCTGGGCTCATGGTGATCCCCTTTTGTGACCCTTCTGGCAAGCAAAGTCAATGGGGAAGCCAGATTCACTTAACAACCGTGTTCCTGACAAAACAAAGGGAGCGATTCACTTAACACTTCACTTTCTTGTGTCAAGAAAGAGTGTAAAATGGGGTAAAGTTCACTTAACTGTCTGGCTTAGCCGCAGATATTTTGGGCTCGGTTGTGGGCGTAAGTCGAGGACGTCCCATATCGTTGAGCAGCAGTAGAAAGCAAGGGTGGAAAGCCAACCCATTCAGCAAAGTCAACAGGGGTCCTGGATCTGGCCTCCTTTTTTTCATGTTTACAGGAGGAATTTCTATACGGTCTCCATGACTGACCCATTTTTCCATTCACAAAGGACATTTTCAGGTGATTTTTGCCCTGGGTTTTTAACAATAAGCTGTTTTTCTTGTGAAGTTGGATGGAGAGCCAACATCCCCAAACATTTCCCCCTCCCCTCCCCTCTTATCTCTTCACTGTGTTTATTGGATGGGACGGTGTGCTAATATTCTCATTTCACAGATAAGATTACTGATCTATATACCCAGAGGCTCCATTGGTTGGTCACGCCTCTTGGATGACATGAACGGGTGAGGTGCCAAAAATATCAGTTCAAATCCCTGCTTAAATATTAGGATTACTTACCTGGCTATTTCTTAGCCTAGCCAACACAGGTGGGTAATTGGAAGGATGGAAGAACCTAAGACAAAATGGAACACTATTTTTCTCATTTCGGGAGTGGAAAAGCTGGCTGGGGAGTTTTGTGAGTTCTGAGCAGCCCAGTGTCCTAGAGGGTGAAAACTCTCGCTTCCCACTCGGAAGGTTGAGAGTTCAACCCTAGGTAGCAACTGGTGTTTCTCACTCAGTGTGAAAAGAGAATGTATCTGCTGCGAACTTCTCATAGGCATCAGGAAGGGCATCTGGCCAGTAAATGCTCAGCTCCATTCAGTACCATCCCAAAGCAAGGGATTACGGGTTATAAAAAGGAAAAAGAAGTCCACACATTTTAAATAGCAATAGCACTTAGACGTATATACCACCTCCTAGTGCTTTACAGAACTCTCTGGTGGTTTATAATGTCAACATATTGTCCCCAACTATCTGGGTCCTCGTTTTACTGACCTCGGAAGGAAGGAAGGCTGAGTCAATCTTGAGCCCCGTCAGGATTGAACTCCAGGCTGTGGGCAGAGTTAACCTGCAATACTGCATTTTAAGACAATGCGCCACCGGGGCTCCTTAAAGTTGTCAAATTTGAAAAACTCTGATTTATAGTGAATTCATTAAGATGGGGTCTTGGCAGTATTTGCAATGCTTCTTCCTGGATTTATCTTAAACCAGGTTAAGGTGTCATTTATTTCCATGAATTTGCTTTCTATCTCTTGCTTGTTTGTGCTCTCTTCCCTTCTTTTTATAATCTTTCACATGTCTGTTTTGTGAATGCAGCCAAGGACTTTTGGCAAGCCAAACAGCAGTGCTTGAATCACACTGCTCATTTTCGTTTCTCCAGAGATGAGAACTGTGGGTCATTTACTGGGAAAACTTAAAATTAATCACATTAATCAGGTGATAATGGCTTTTCTCAGAGATCTCTATATCCTGTCCCGGGAATCTCTGGAGAAAAATCTTAATTATTCAAGATGCAACCTTGGAAATTCAGAATGAGAATGAATTTCTGCCTTGCAGAGTAGCATAGTCTTTTGGAATTCTCTCTCTGGACAAGACAGAGGGGGCTTCTCTGGGCAATAGATTAGCTCTTTGCAACTCTCTGTCCTTGGTGACCTCTGAGGTTGGTGGTTTCCTCACAGACGTTTCATTATCAAACCAGGCAGAGGTGGTATTCAACAGGTTGTGACCAGTTCTGGAGAGCTGGTAGCGGAAATTTTGAGTAGTTTGGAGAACCAGCAAATACCACCACTGACTGGCCTCGCCCCCATCTATTCTCTGCGTCCCAAGTCCCAGCTGATCGGCTGGGTCTTCTTTTGTTGCCCTGCACAGGAGAACGGAGCTGGAAAGCAGGTTAGTGGGGTGGGGAGGGAATGGGGATTTTGCAGTATCCTTCCCCTGCCATGCCCACCAAGCCACACCCAGCAAGCCACACACACAGAACCGGTAGTAAAAAAAAAAATTGAATCCCACCACTGAAACCAAGCAACATCCTCAGTACTTCTGTACTGAAGATGTTATCTAGTTTGGTAATGAAATGTCTGCAAGAAAACCCACCAAGCCTGGGCAGTACCCAGGACCCTTTAGTTCAACCCTGATCAACAAATAATTCTCTTTTGTTGATACTTTTGCAAAATCTTTTCACCATCATCAGGCACCAGGCTAGAATTCACGGAGACCATGAATTCTAGTCCCACCTTGGCCATGAAAGTCAGCTGGGTGACCTTGGGCCCATCATCGCACCCTCTCTCAGCCCAACTCACCTCACAGGATGGTTGTTGTGGGGAAAATACTAGTCCCCCCGCAGGGACACCTTTACCTTTTTTTTTTTTAAAGGGTAGTGTGTATGAGCTGATACATTTGTGTGTGTGTTTGTGTGTGTGTGTGTCCACTGACCTGGTCATTTCATTAACCAAAACAGCTCTCGCTGATCAACGTTGTTCGGCTTTAAATGATCCTGAGCAGAAAGAAAGCAAAGGGCCCGAGCACCCCATTGCTCCCGTGGAAAAGTCTGGAAGACTTAACCTTTTATTTTTTTATTTATTTTTAAAAAGGAAACGATTTGATGATTGCAATAGCACTCAGAGACACAGGCAGGCCGGCAGGCTGTTTGTGGCATTTGTAGAGAGCTGAGGGTCAGCTTTGAAATTCAGCTGCCACATTTTTTTTTAAGAGAGTTAGAGGAGTTGAAAAGTTCAAGGTTATTCTGTATGTCATATTAAGAATTTCCAGTTGCAGTTAATTGGTTCTTGTGATTTATGAAGTGTAGAAGTGGGAGGAGAGAAGGGAGGAAAGAGGTGGATTCTGTGTAAGCTGAAAAAACTTTCACTTGGGAAATTGCTTTTGACATGCCAGATCTGTTTCTAATAAATCAATTGGAGAGATAACATCTCGGAGTGATTGATATCATGGATACTTTCTGGATGCCTTACACTGAGTAGAACCAAGCCTTCTTCTTCACAGCTGATGAGGACAAGCTGCTTCTGGGAATAATGGGGATAGGAAATTAGGACCTTGATGTGCAAGGAGTGGTTAAAATATAAACAGCCGGAGCAGTGAGAGAATGGCATTGTCTGCCCCTTAGCTATCTTTCTCCAGCCTTCTCTTCTCTTGCTGATGCTTTTTCCGGGTGTGTTTTATTCACAAATGCATTGCATTATGGATTGAAATGGTTTAGCACAGGGGTGTCAAACTCAAGACCCGGGAGCTGGAGCCAGCCTGCGGGGTACTTAGATCTGGCCTGCAGGGCCACCCTGGAAACAGCGAGGGACCGGTCTGCACAGGGGTGGGCTGCTGGGGGCTTGTAGGCATTCAGGAGATCCTTTAGCTAAGATTCTGTGCAGTTTGGAGAAACCCCAAACCCCACTCTTGGCTGGCCCCGCCCACCTCACCCTGCCCCTCCCAGTAGTCTCCACGCAGCTTGTTTTGGATGCAGGTAAGTGCACAGAGGCTTGGGGAGGGCGAAAAACTGGCCTCCTGGAAGTTCAGGAAGGCTGGAAATGGGCCTGTTTCTGGCTTCAAGAGAGCCTCTGGAGCCCGGGGAGGCTGTTTTCGCCCTCCCCGAGGCTTTCCTCAAGCCTCTGGAGCCTTCCCACAGACCGTGCCTTGTTATCTCCTTGAATTTGGTAATTACTTATCCTGGTCCGTTGCGGAAATATCTTCATTGTAGTTTGTTTGGTTTTTTTATTTCACCTCTATCTGCTCATTAAGTTCGGACTGTATTGCTTTCTTTTGGAGACTATTTTTGAGTAAGTTTTATCTCCAGCTGAGAATTATTGAACAGCGGGGCCAAGTTGGAGGCATTAAAGGACATTTATTTACGTTTTGGATTTTGTTACATTTTTGTTCCACTCCAGGTCATCACACCTTCTGACAAGCAAACTCTACGGGGAAATCTAGATTCACTTAACAACCGTGTTACTAGCTTAACAAAATGCAATGATTGACTGAACAACTGTGGCAGGAAAAGTCATTAAAAATTTCGCTTAAACATGTTTCACTTAGCAACATACATTTTGGGCTCAATTGTGGTCGTAACTCAAGGATTACCTGTATTCCATCTTTATCTTGTGCAACGTAAGGTTATATCCACAATGTTCTGCTTTATTATTTTCCCCTGTAACGACAACTTTGTAAGGTGTGTTGGACTGAAAAACAGAGGGACTAGCCCAGCTGGTTCTGCATCTAAGGCAGGACTCATGGTCTCATGGTTTCTAGCCTTGTGTCTTTGATCACTGCACCAAACTGGCGTTTGCTTTATGTCACCTTTATATCGACCCCCAGGAAGGGAGCTGGAAGTCATGTCAAAACTGCATAAATGAGAGGTGTAATGGATGTAACCTCTGCATATCTTTGGCTTGAGAGCTTGAGAAAGGGAGGATGAATTGAATGCACATTCTTAAAGACAGATTCTTTTTTCTCATCTCTTCTGGTTGATAGAACTTAAACTCAAGAAGAAGTAAAGAAAAGAACAAAAAAAAAACAGCTCCCAAAATGATGTCTTTTCTTATCCTCCCAGGAATATAGAACAGAGTTGGAAGGGACCTTGTAGGTCATCTAGTCCAACCCCCCTCCCAAGCAGGAGACCCTACACCATTTCTGACAGATGTGGAAGCAGTCTTTTCTTTTTTTTCGTAAAAAGTTTTTTTTATTTTTTTTTCTCATTTCAAAAACATCTTTTTTAGTGAACAGCATGATTCCAGGTTTTCACACATTTCCATACAAACATGACCTTGGTTACATATTAATCTTTCACATTTGATTTCATATCCTATCATTATTTTCTATACATTTTCTCAAGTATGTTTCTCAAACTTCTTTTATATATTTTCTATTCATTTCTTAACCTATTTCTTTTTACTTTAAATAATTCTCATATCTTCATATTCATTATATGTTGTAATGACGAGGCAGTCAGGTTGTTTGATCATGAACAACTGAATCATGATGATCTTTATTGGAGTCTAGTCTTGCATTTATACACATTTTTACTTATCCTCCATCACTGGTTAACTTTGGTTACTGCTTAACTTTCGTTCCTGTTTAGCACAGTAATCCATACAATTAATTATCTCTAGTTAAAGTCTAACATATGTTTACTTCCTCTCTCTAATCTTCCTTTAGATTAGTGACTTTGCTTACCTGAGTTGTATTTGCTTGGAAACATTCTTTATCTGAGGTTTGCCATCCGAGATTGGAACATTCCTGCAATTACAACTCTACAATTATACTTCATACTTTTATCTGTCAGGTTTGCAATTTCATCACATATTCTTATTTCGTCATTTCAAGAATTTCATCCCAATTCAAACAATTCAAAAAGAAAATGAAATCCCCCCACAATTACCAATTTGAGTGTGCCACTCCTTTACCTTATACAAGTCCAGTCTTTCCTTGAAAGCTTCCGGAGATGAAGCTCCCACAACTTTTGAAGGCAACTTCTGTTCCATTGGTTGATTGTTCTCAAAGTCAAATTACAGACCCCGAATATTCTTATTTAGCCAGTTTGGTCAAGTCAGTGGTTAAGGCACAAGTGTAGAAACTGGGAGTTGGTGAATTCTAGTCCTGCCTTCGGCATGAAAACCGGCTTGGTGACTTTGGGTCAATCATCAGGAGACTGTGGGTTCTAGCCTAGAGTGGAAAGGTGACTTTGAGCCAATTACTTGGAGACTAGCCTTGCCTTAGGCATAAAAGTTGGCAGGGTGACTTTGGGCCAGTCGCTCCCTCTCAGCCCAACTCACCTCACAGGATTGTTGTTGTGGAGAAAATAGAAGGAGGGAGGAATATTAGGAATGTTCACCACCATGAATTATTTATAAAAATAATAAAGGCAGGGTTTAAAAAAAATTAAATAAAAATAAAACATTCTACTTCCTTTGGTGAGATAAAGAAAAAAAAATCAACTTTCTGGTCCCTTTTGAGGATTCAAAGAAAGATGATGTACACTACATCCTGTTTGCTCAGGGGTTCTGCAAGAAAATCTTGTGCACAGAAATACACATCCTTTTATTTGCGTACAGCTTGTTCCTCAATGATTCCTAACCTTCTGTAGCACAGTCAGTGTAAAAAAATATCTGACTAATTGTGGCATGTGTTTATTGGTGCTCAAATGATTGCATTATGCCAGTGTTTCTCAACCTTGGGTACTTTAAGATGTGTGGACTTTAACTCCCAGAATTCCCTCTGAGGCTGCCTGAGGAATTCTGGGAGTTGAAGTCCACACATTTTAAAGGGGCCAAGGTTGAGAAATACCTCATTATGCCAAGCATTTTTTATTGGCTTTGTTTTGAAAAAGAGGTGCCAGGACATCAGCAAGGAAGTCGAGAAATAGAAGAGAAACATTTGACAACGACAGGTAGTCCTTGCCTTGTGACTACAATTGAGCCCAAAATTTCTGTTGCTAACTGAAACATTTGTTAAGTGAATATTGCCCCATTTTATGACCTTTCTTGCCACAGGTAAGTGAATTACTTCAGGTGTTAAATTAGTAACACAGTTGTGAAGTGAATCTGGTATACGGTTTCCTGCCTAAGCAGGGGGTTGGACTAGAAGACCCTTCCAACTCTGTTGTTCTGTTCTGTTCTGTTCTGTTCTATTCTGATGATCAGGAGGCTGGAGACTAAAACATATGAAGAACAGTTACAGGAACTGGGCTTGGCTAGTCTAGTGAAGAGAAGGACCAGGGGAGGCAGGATAGCTGTGTTCCAATATTTGAGGGGCTGCCACAGAGAACAAAGGGGTCAAGCTATTTTCTAAGGCACCCGAAGGCCAGACAAGGAATAATGGATGGAAACTGAACAAGGAGAGATTTAACCTGGAAATAAGGAGAAACTTTCTGACAGTGAGAACAATCAAGCAATGGAACAGAAGTTGCCCTCGGAAGTTGCGGGAGCTTCATCACTGGAGGCTTTCAAGAAGACATTGTCAGAAATGTAGGGTCTCCTGCTTGGGCTGGGGGGTTGGACTAGATGACCTACAAGATCCCTTCCAACTCTGTTAATCTATTCTGTTCTGTCTTGGTTTCCCCATTGACTTTGCTAGTCAGAAAACTGCAAAAGGTGATCAGATAACCCCAGGACACTGCAACCGTCATAACTATGAGTCAGTTGTCAAGTGTCTGAATTTTGATCACACCACCATGGGAATGCTAAAATATTCGTAAATGTGAAAAACGGTCATAAGTCCCTTTTTTCAGTGCTGTTTTAACTTTGAACGGTCCCTCAAAGGAACGATTGGAAGTCGAGGACTGTCTGTATTCAAATTATGCACTAGGCTTATCTGTCTGAAAGTACGATGCTCCTTTTTAGTTCCTAAGAGTTTTCTCTCTCTTGTTTTTCTTCCTTCAATCTAAACTCCCTGATGAGATTTTAATTGTGTGAGTTGATGCTGAATGAGTTGTGAGTGTCTCTGCATGTTATTATGAGATCTCTTTAAAAGCAGAACACAAACAGCTCCCCAAATTAATCCCAAGGTAGAATCCCCTGTATCTGAAATTTATGCACTTCATTTTAATTGGGTTTTTGACAGAAAACCAAAATTGTAATGATCTTCCAAAGGGAGAGCCAAATCCGCTCAATGAACTGCATTTTAGCTTTTTATTCGTTCCTGATAAATCTTGAGAACATCCCATGCCCACGAGAGGAATATTACCCACTCAAGTGGTTTCCATTAATATTTATTTAAATGTGCACCCTGTGGTGTTTTGAAAGACCAAGGCCAATGTTTGTCTGCATGGCTCGGTGATTTTATTGATTATGTGCTCTCAAAACTATATAGATAGATTATTCCCAGGATGGAACCCCAACTTCAGGTCTTTCAATGGTGGACCAATTCAAATAATAATATAGTTTTGAGCAGGCTGATTGATTGATCTATTCATTAGGTGCCATCATGTCAACTGTTGTGGAGTGGCAGCAGATACTGAGATGGACACAGGCTAGACTTTTTAAAAGACTTTATTCGCTCGAATAAAGGGTTGCCGCGGCTGCCGAGGCTAACTGGCAGTCAGCTAGCGGCAACAGCTGATGCCGTTTGACAGCTCCTTTTATAGCCAGCTGTCAAACGGCATCAGCCAATGGGAGGGGTCGGTGCTCCCGCTCGGGCGGTGGACCGGACTGAGGACCGTCGTCAGTCTCTGAACACAGCATCAACCACATAGATTTGTGTCAGAATAGACCTGGAAGGGGCCTTGGGGGTCCTTTAGTCCAACTCCCTGTTCAAGAAAGAGACCCCAAGGGTCTTCAAACTTGGCAAGTTTAAGACTTCTGGACTTCAATTCCCAGAGTTCCTGAGCTAACATGACTGGAGGAGGAATTCTGGGAGTTGAAGTCCACAAATCTTGAAGCTGTCAAGTTTGAAGACCCCTGCTATCCCATGTCAGACAAGTGGCTGTCCAACCTCTTCTTAAAAATCTCCAGTGATGGAGCACCCACGATTTCTGAGGGCAAGTTGTTCCACTGGTTGATTTTTCTCATTGTCAGGAAGTTTCTCCTTTGTTCTAGGCTAGATAAATGCCCATCTGTTACTTCTTGTCCTGCCCTCAGTTGCTTTGGAAAATAAGTTGGCCCTCTCTTCTTTGTGGCAGCCCCTTAAATACTGGAATATTGCTACCATGTTCATCCCCAAGTCTTCTTTTCTCTGGACGAGGCTTTCCCAAATCCTGCAACCGTACTTCGTATGTTTCAGTCCCCAGGCCTTTAATCATCTTAGTTGCTCTTCTCTGCACAGATTCCAAAGTCTCAACATCTTTTTTGTTATGAGGTGACCAAAATTGGATGCAGTATTCCAGGTGTGGTCTTAGTAAGGTTTTATAAAGCGATACTAATGCTTCACATGATTTTGATTGTAAGCTTCTGTTTATACAACCAACTGGCTCATGTGGATTTCCAGAATGATCAGTCTTCATCATGGTCCATCAGAGGGTGTAACTTATTACCACTGTAGCCAAGTTCATCCATCCTGCCATGGGTCAGTCTCTTCTTCTGTCTCCCTCCATCTTTCTCAGTATTAAAGACTTGTCAGGAGAGGTAGGCCTTCAGATCAAGCATCCAAATAATGACAAGATGGATTAACACAAGGGTGGCAAACTTGATTTCTCTGAGGGAGGAATCAAGGTTGTGTTTGATCTTGGTGGCCCAGCGGGGTGTGTGTGGCCCAGCGGGGTGGGATTCTACCGGTTCAGACTGGTTATATAGAACTGGTTGTTATGATTCTGTGCAGTTCGGAAAACAGGCAAATTGTGTCCCTGGCTGGCCCCGCCCCTCCCCGCCCAGTCAGTCCTTATCACGCATGCACAACATCGCTGACTGCGTTCTCCCTCACCCAGTCACTCCCTAAGGTATTTCTCCCCCTCTCCTGATGATCAGCTGTTCTGATGATCAGCTGTGCCGGGATCCCCCCCCCCGCTTCACTCAGGAGGCTTCCCTGAGGCCCAGGAAGCAGAAAGGGGCATGCAGCATCCCCGGCGCTGTTTTTTGCCTTCCTGGGCCCCAGGGAAGTTTCCTGGGAGCAAAAACGCCCTTCCAGAAGGCTTCCCTGAGGCCCAGGAGGCAAAAAAATGGGGGAGGGGTTTGAAGAAGAAGAAGAAGAAGAAGAAGAGGAGGAGGAGGAGGAGGAGGAGGAGGAGGAGGAGGAGGAGGAGGAGGAGGAGGAGAAGCGGCGGCCATGGCCACCTAGCCACACCCACCTAGCCACACCCACAGAACCAGTTGTTACAAAATTTGAATCCCACTCCTGGCATGGCCACTCAAAGTCACTCATGTCAGGGGTGCCAGTGGTGGTCTGAGTGCTCTGCCAGTGAAAATGGAGCTCCATTTTCACTGGCAGAGGGTTGCAGGAGGCTGTCGCAGCTGAAAACGGAGTTCAAGAGAGCCATACGCTCCATTTCTGCTGGCAGAGGTACTGCAGGGCGGTCCTCCACCGTTTGTAGGGCGGCCCCGCAGGCCAGATCTAAGCACCCCTCAGGCTGGATCCAGCCGACAGGCCTTGAGTTTGACACCCCGGACAGGAGTGTCAAACTTGATTTCATTGAGGGCCACATCAGGGTTGTCTTTGATGTCGGGGTGGTGGTGGCTGGCATAGGCATGGCCAGGGGAGGCGTGGACATGGTGGGCGTGGCCAATTCAATGTCACTCATGTCAGGGGCACCTATGGTGGTGAAGTGCTAAGGCAGGACTTCCCTCAGACCTTCCCTCTTATTATAATCTCCCTTCCTTCCTTCCTTCCTTCCTTCCTTCCTTCCTTCCTTCCTTCCTTCCTTCCTTCCTTCCTTCCTTCCTTCCTTTTACTTCCCTCTTCATTCTCCTTCCTTCTTCCTTGCCCTCTTTCCTTATTTTTCCTTCCTTGCTCTCTTCCCATCTTCCCTTCTTTTTTTGTTGTCTTTCCTTGTTCCCTTTTTCCTTCCCTCAAAGGAAATGCTCAAGTGCGAAAGGAGCAACATTGCTCCTTCTGTTTTGCTTTTAGTTTTTTTTGCTAGCCACCTGCCAGTGAAAGTGGAGTGGTGGGGTGGCATGTGTGGCCCTCCCGACCTCCGTTTTCCCCTGTAGAGGCACCACGGGCCAGTCCTTTGCTTTTTCCAGGGTGGCCCTGCAGGCCAGATCTAAGCACCGCCCAGGCTGCATCCAGCTGGCGAGCCTTGAGTTTGACACTCCTTGTTGTCGGGAACTGCTAATTTAGGAAGTCAAGCTTATTTTTTTATTAAAAAGCGTTCTCAACTTCAGTTTTCAGCTGAATAGCCTTCCTTACTGTTGATTCTTCTCACATGTGAATAAGACTATATAATCTGGTGAAAAGGAGATTAACAGCCTATGTCATGTTGCAAAGAAGGGATTTTAGGATCTTTTCCATGGGGAGCAAGAATGAGTACAAAGGAGCCAAAGAAGTCAAGATAATGCAACACGACTGTGTAGATCAAGGCCTTGACAAAAGTACATAGCTTAGATTTATGACATGGTCTTTTAAAGTAGACGCTCTACAAAAACAAAGTTAACTTACTAAGATATTGGTAGTCCACACTTTTCTTCTTTGTCTCTGTCTACCACCTTGTCTTCTAACCAGCAGACTACTCCAATCGTCATTATTATTATTGATTTCTTAGACTTGTATTCTCCCTTTCTTCCATGAACTCAAGGTGGCGCATTTGGGACTCCTAATTTTATCCCTAGAAGGTCTACCTTATTTAGGTAGATTGGCCTGAGAGGGAACGACTGTTCCAAGGTCAAGAACTGGGTTCAAATATCTGTATACTCCTAAACCCCCCAGTCTGTAAACTTTAGATAAGCAAACTGTGCGCTGTAGGGCAACATTTTTTGAACCAAGGTAGCTCAAATGGTCATCCAAAAACATAATGAAGATGGCTTAATCACCTCTGGGCTTCTGAAGATCCTTTAAGCTCTAATTATGCCAACGGGCCTAGCAACCTCAGGGGACAGGTGAACTGGTGAAGTGGGTCCATTACTATTAGTATCCTAATTTTGTTTTAACTTGTGAGATGGGCAACGACAGTGGCGCAGTGATTAGAGTGCAGTACTGCAGGCTATTTCTGCTGGATGCTGGCTGGCTGGCTGCAATTTGGCACTCCAAATCCCACCTGCCTTATGGTTGACTAAGTCTTCCACCCTTCTGAGGTGGGTAAAATGATTCCCTCCAAGTTAGTGGGCAAGTATTGAACTTTTCAATTGAAAGATCAGTTGATTTGGATCAAGCAATTTAATCCACTGAGAAAAACAATCAATATTAAAACATCAATTTACACCTAGCTTTCAACCGTCTAATTAAAATAAATTCTAGAGGAAATAGATGAATAGGCTGCTAAATGCATCTCAGTATGGGGAATTGAGGTTTGGTTCTGTGTGAAGGGTACACCTTTTACCTGCTTAAAAAAAACAAAAAACCATTGTGTTCTTTTCCCAAGAAGGACATTAAAGATGAAACCAGCAAAGATCTCTCATGTCGTTTTTAAAAATTGCAAGTTTTCAACTGATGGGATAAATTAGTAACATGTTGTATTTATCTAAGGTAAACATTTAGGAAGCAGGCTGGAATTTTTCTGGACAAAGATATCAAAATCTGGAAATCATGTCCTATGGTTGTTTCTTTCATGCAATATGTGCAAAATTTGGAACTTGGTACTTGCCCTCTGTTTCTGTTGCAAGGAAAAGGTTGCTTTGACTGTTAAGAGGTTTTGAAATTAGCTCAAGAGGTTAGTGGTTTCTGTTCAGAGTTCTTGGAGATCACCCAGAAACTTCAGCTGGTCCAGACTGCAGCAGTGTGCATGTTAATAGGTGCACCTGGGTTTGCCCATATATTACCTTGGTTGTGCAAGCTGCACTGGCTTCCATTTTCTTTCCAGGTGCAATTCAAGGTGCTGGTTATCACTTTTAAAGCCATATATGGTGCAGGGCCAGCTTATCTATGGGTTTGCCTTTCCCTAGAGATGTCCATTCATTCTACCAAGTCAGACAGAGTGCAGCTCTGCTCTTAAAGTGCAGTATTGCAGGCAAACTCTGCCCACAGCTGGAGTTCAATCCTGATGGGGCTCAAGGTTGACTCATTCACCTGTCCTTCTAAGACAGGGCTGTCAAACTCCTGGCCCACGGACCAGAGGCGTTACGCACTACCCACGGCCAGGTTGATGAATGGAAAAAAGTCCCGATATGTCACGTGCCGATGCCCTGACGATGTGAGTTTGACACCCCTGATCTAAGATCACTAAAATGAGGATCCAGGTTGTTGGGGGGCAGTATGCTGATTCAGAGAATGCTGTAAACTGAAGCACCATGGGGTGGTTAAAGGTCGAGGTAAAGGTTTCCCTTGCACATACGTGCTAGTTGTTTCTGGCTCTAGGGGGCGGTGCTCATCTCCGTTACAAAGCCAAAGAGGCAGCGCTGTCCGAAGACGTCTCCGTGGTCCTGTGGACAGCATGACTAAATGACGAAGGTGCACGGGACGCTGTTATCTTCCCACCAAAATGGTCCCTATTTTTCTACTTGCATTTTTACATGCTTTCAAACTGCTAGATTGGCAGAAGCTGGGACAAGTAACGGGAGCTCACTCCATTATGCGGTGCTAGGGATTCGAATCACCAAACTGCTGACCTTTCTAATAGACAAGCTCAGTGTCTTGGCCAGTGAGCCACCACGTCCCTAAATATTGCCATACGATGGGACCCAGGAAGTGTAGCTTTTCCATGGCAGTCCCTGCCCTACAGGACACTCTGCCTCCCTGAAGTTCAGCCGGGCCTTTCTGCAAATCTTGCAAGACCTGGCTTTCTCTCAAGCAATGAGATAAGAGACTGTATGACTTGGCCCCAGGTTTTTTGTTGTTTTCAATGGGCGTGGTTTTATAGCCTTTTTCATTTTGATTGGGAGCTGTCCAGAATTGGTTGTAACATGGGCAGTTATATTGCTAGCTTCAGTAAATAAAATGCCATTATGTGATTTGGCACGAGGTTTTGAAATTGAGAGAGAGAGAGAGAGAGAAAGAGAGAGAAAAATAGGCAGCACATTCATCCCAAAATGCACCTGGCCCATCAGGACAGGAAGGCAGGGCATGTTATGGATCCCATCCATCCCGTCATCTAGTATGAAGGGACTGCTCGGTGGTGGCTCCCTCTCTATGGAACATCCTTTCCTCTGAAGTATGGTTAGCCCCAGTGGTGGGACTCAATTTTTTTTTCTACTATGGTTCTGGTGGGCTTGGGCGTGGCTTGATGGGTGTGGCAGAGGAAGTATACTGCAAAATCCCCATTCCCTCCCCACCCCACTAACCTGCTTTCTAGCTCCGTTCTCCTGTGCAGGGCAACCAAAGAAGACCCAGCCGATCACCAGGGAGGCAGAGAATAGATGGGGGTGGGGTCAGTCAGAGGTGGTATTTGCCAATTCTCTGAACTACTCAAAATTTCCACTACTGGTTCTCCAGAACTGGTCAGAACCTGCTGAATACCTCTGGTTAGCCCCTACCCTGTTGTTTTTCTGAAAGTCCTTAAAATGTGGTTTTGTCCGTGGGTCTGGGGACCACAATTGAAGATAGAACCAATCAAGTGACCAATTTGATTGTAATTGTTGCTGCCATGGGGTTTATTTATGCATTTTTTAAAATTATAGGGCAGTTTTTAAAAGTTTTGTAAACAAACAAATAAATAAATAAATACTACTACAAGTCCTATCAGTAGAAATGATAGAAGAAATAAAAAAATGCACAACGGTGGCAAAGGCAAACAAGCATAGTACCAATAGTAATAGACGCCTTGGGTACAATCCCAAAACAACTGGAGCACCACTTGAACATCCTTGGCATTGACAAATTCGCCATCAGTCAATTGCAAAAGGCAGCTTTACTTGGAACAGCTTCCATCCTGCACTGCTATCTGTAACACTGTCAAACATCCAGATTTGCCTGTGGTAAGGACTCAATAGGAAGGCAAAAATGCCAAACCCAGTCTGAACATCTGGCTGACTGTACGATGATCAACAGCAATATCATCATCATCATCATCATCATCATCAATAATAATATATTGGAATATTTCCCAAGTTGGCTATTAAAATGAGGTGGGGTATACAGGCTTTCTGAGCCAGGCATCCCGTTACCGTCTCTTAGCTGGAAAAGAAATGAACAAACTAATCATAAAGAAAATGTGACGGAATGAAAATAAATAAAATAAACCCACTTACTTCCACATTGTCATCGGTAGATTTATTTTGACATTCTTGCTTGAGCATCTCAAAGCATAACATTGCACACCAACCTTCAATTCCCCCATTCCAATTAATAGGTATACCACCTGTTCCAGTAAAAGGAACACCTTGTAATCTTTCAACAAACTGACACATTGCCAATGGCAGAACAACGGTGCTTTATTGGAATATATGGCCCTTCATTAAATGTATTTAATTGTTGTGTTTTATATATCCCGCCTTTCTGTGTCTAGAGCAGCATTCAGATAAAGGGCATAGCTCAAGTAATTTGAGGCTTCCATTGTCACGATGGTTAATTGTGTCTCTGATTTTGGGAGCCAACTCAATGCGCCTCTGTTAAAATGCATCGGCACTCTTGAAGTGTGGCATTAGGAGTAAAAAACGGAGGCTAATCATGATAAATTTTCATACAGTTTAAACTCACGGCATGTTTAAATTCAAGCTGCCTTTTTTCACTAATGCTCCCTATCTCCTGATACCAAAAAAAAAAAAAAAAAAGGTGTGGGGGAGGAACAAATTACATTCCTCATTCATTTGGAAAGAAACACTTCATTTTAATTCTAAATAAGGAACAGCGCCTTGAAATAGGAGACAGGTGACAACCCAGCTAATTAATAACCTCTTGCTTCTGACACTTGCATTAAAAATTATGTTTGCTCTTTTTTCTTTTCTTTCTTTTTCCCTCCCTCCCTCCATCTGTTTTCAACACAAACCAAAAGTCTCATACACGTATGCATGCATTTCTCCAGAATGTTTGCTTTCCATATTAACATGACTCTTATACAATGAGGTGCCTTTGATCTCGTTCCAAACTCGGGAGAGTTGCCAAAATAAAAAAATAAAAAAAGGAACTACCACTCTTTGCTTCTTTGCCTGAAATATTAAAACCATATTTCCTGCACAACCTGTTTTGGGTGCCCTCCCTACTGGATTTGCCACGCCCATTACACCTGTAAAACTGCCAGCTTGCGAAGTGTTCCTGAGGGAAAATATTAACCAAAGTTGGTTGGAGAACAAGTCGAAAGCACTGGCTATATGGGTGACCAGAACAACCTCTGGATTCAGAGAAGTTCCTCCAGAAAACAACAAGGAGTTTTGGATGCCTGTAGCTCTTTCTTAGCTTTCTGTAAGGAGCAACTTATACAGAAAATGATGGATCTCTTGAGTAGCATTCTGGTGAGTAAGGGAGAAGGGAGACATGAAAAGTATGTTGGCCTCAAGATCTACTGTCAACTAGTTGGTTTGATGCTAAGTTAGTGAAGGTTTTCCAGTTAGGCAGGTGAAAATTACCCCCTTTCAAAGTCAGGCATTATTCTGGAGGTTGGGCTAGATATGGCTTCAAGCAAAGATTGGACAATAATTCCTGCTCTAGGGAGGCTCAGATTAAAAGATCTCTTAGGTGCATTCCAACTATAGAAGTATATAAGGCTAGGGAAATTTGAAAGGAACTTTCAAGCATTCTGAAACCACTAAGGAAAGAAGTGCCTTTTGAAGAAAGCAAAACTTTGAGAGTCACTGCAGTCTCAAGTAGTTCTCTCAAACTTTGTTCTGGTAACAGAAAACAGACTCTGGTTTCTGCCACTGAGGATCCACCTGAGGATCAAGGGGAGGGGATAAATTATAGCATGATAATATGTAGACCATCCTTCTTGCTAACCCTACAAGGTAGTCCAGACAAGAAGAACAAACTAGGCCTTGGAAGCCATTTTTTACTTGGAAGCTTCAAGGCTGCCACATTCAGTGCCTGGGATTTTGGGAGGTGGGGTTCATAGTGAGGTAGAAGATTAGACACAACAACATTCTTTCTCAGAGAGTCAAGGACATGTTGCCCTGCACCTGGAGGGGAGTGACTGGAGGGCTGTTTCCAGTTGGGATGCAGATTTGATTGGGCCATGTGATGGACTGATGGATGCAGGGGATGGATCTTTGATTTGGGGGTGGGGGGGAAGAGAAAACCCGGAGCTCTCAGATTCGGGTTTTCCCAGTTGCCAATATGACAACTCTAATAAAATGGAACTTTGAGGAAGTGTTTGTCTCAGAGTTTATTGGTTTGGAGTTGGTTAGTTGGAACACGGGCACCAGGTTTGCTAGCTTTATCTTTATTATAAGCTAACATTATGATTTGATTGCTTATCGTACCCTGTGACTATTATTAAGTGTTGTACCTTATGATTCTTGATTCTTTTTTTTTAAACAAATTTTATTAATTTTCAAAGACAATACACAAAAAAACAAAACATAAAACATAAAAACATAAAACATCTTTTCTGAAAGCTGCTTGATCCCGGGTTACATCTCTTCATACAGACACAAATTCAAATTCATGTTCATTTTATGTACCATTCCATATCTTACCATTTTCCATTTTCTATATAGCTTCTCACCTCTTTTAACTTTCTTAGTTTTATTTTATTTATCTCATCTCAGTTCAGATCATTATGCTTATTATTCTTTGTCTGTTCTGTTTCCAGCTATCTATTTATATTTTCTCTTTAAACAAGATTTCTCCTGTACCCTAATTGGAGTGTGATGCCTTTAACTCTTTCCCCTAAATTTATAACACTTAGTATAGTACATAACTTCCATTGGGATTCTGTTTAGTACATTCTAAAGTTACACATTATATTTTTAAAAAAGAAAAATTTATAAGTATGTAATATAATTAAAACAACTATCCATGCCAATTCAAATCTATCATTAATATTAATATTCATTTAAATCTTAAACATTTTACACATTAATTTTCAATTAAATATCATACTTTTATGGGAACACTTATACTTTCCATAGTTATTTCCCCCCCACTTCACATCACTTATATTTTAAATCATTGTATCATTAAAATGTTCCCATTTCCTCCTACTTCAATTCTCTCATTTATTTCATTGCCTTCCTTTTGTTCACAAAAATTTCACTAAGTTACACTGAATATTTTATCCCATTTTTTGATCACATGTTGTTTCCAATTTTCTAACATTATTTCTAAGTACAAATATAACAATACAATCTTATGTACCTTTGCAGAATCACTTTTTCAGTTAAGTTTTTACCCATTATCTCTAAATGAGTCTTGTTTCTTTACATCTTGCTCCACACCATTGAGGCTTCTCATCCCTCCCTTCCTCCCTTGCTTCTTCTTCTCTCTGCCCTTTTTACTCCCTTGTTTCTCCACCTCCCTTTTCTTCTTCTGCATTCCCCCTTTCTGTTATTTTCTAACATTATATCCATTTTTCATCTTATTTTTCTCTTTTTGGTTGTTTTTTTAAATCTTAAAGTCCCCTTTTTCTTTTTCTCCTTCTCCCTTTCTTCCCCAAATACAGTTACTTGTTCATCAAAGATGGCTTCTTCTTTATCCCAATCGTCTTGTTGCACCGTCAGTTTCTCATAGGTGCAAATCGCCATTTCTAAGAATTGAAAAAGAGTGCCAAGAGAGTCTTTCCCTTCTTGTATCTTCTTCTTTGTATTTTTTGAATTCAATTTTCAATTTATCCACAAGTGATGCCATTGTAGAAAGAATTTTTTTTTCCAAAACAACCACCCAAGTGGTTTTAGTCCTTCAAAGATAATTTCCCAAAGTCACCAAACAGTCCAAATAAGCTGTTTCTTTTAGCACTTTCTTCTTTCTTCACTTTCTCTTTCTGGGGTTACTGTTTAGTTGCAAAGTTCCAGTTAAAACGTATCTTTTAGAAGTCTTGTTAGTATTTAATGATTCTTTAAAAATTCTAGGCAATCTCCTCCTTACTTCCAAATCCTGCTCCAATTCTTTTCCTCTCCCTTCCCACTTACAGCAAAAATTTTTTTTTAAATGTTCAGAAATCCTTATTATCCCTTTAGCTTTTAATTATCCAGTTTACCTATTGATGCCAAAGCGGTTTTTTCCGATTTCTCATGTATTTCTGTTCACTGTCAACATTAGGAAGGAGAGTGAAAAAAAAGAAATTTCCCTTTTAACTTCCATTCGCCGCTTGTAAATCTCTGGGAACGATGTATCTTTCACAAATTTTAAGTTCCAGGATACCTTCGTTGTTGCTTTGTCCCAGCCAGCAAAAAAACTTTCACTTCTTCTTAACTCCTCCTGCACTTTCTTTTCCGGCTGAGCTCTTCTTTGTGGCAGCCATTTCTGACCGCCGCTCTACTGCCTTCGGAAAAGGGGGTTTAGCCAGCTAGGGAAGAGAGGTGCGATTTCTCTCGACCCTGCCAGATCCCGCCTGTCTTCACCACCTTCTACGGAGGTAGCTAGCCCTGAAGCCAGATGGCTCAGGGCACTCCAGCGGCGAGCGCAGGCAGAAATCGCGCACGATCGCGGATTCCTGCCTGCTCCGAAGCGCTGCAAACCGGAACTCCATAATTCTTGATTCTTAAGGAATGTATCTTTTCTTTTATGTACACTGAGAACTTATGCACCAAGACAAATTCCTTTCTGTCCAATCACACTTGGCCAATAAAAAATTCTATTCTATTCATTAAAAGAATCTTGCAAGACTGAAAGTATTTCTCCCCTCCATTCCTTTTACTCTCTGAAAAATTAGGGAGAATCCCTTTTGAAATGTTTCCAAAGCTTTCCCTCCTTCTGTGGACTGAGATAATATTTACACACCAGTCGTCTAGTCTGCAGCTCTTCCTTCTGTCTCTCAAGGTCCTTCTCACATACTACTATGTTTCTCCATTCTATAATTGATCCAGAATGCAGCAGTCTAAACAGTCAGGGGCGCTCCTCATTGTATCTATATAAGCACCACTGCTTTGGGAGATGCATTGCTTAGTAGTTGGCTTCCAGGTGCAATTCAAGGTGCTGGTTGTTGCCTTTAAATCCTTTCATGTTTCAAGACTTGGATATCTGTAGAACTGCTTTCTCGTGATAACATTTTGGCCTTCTTGACTGATAACGTCCAGTCAAGAAGGTAAAAAATTACAGGCTCTCTCCATGTCTTTTAGAAGTGCCATCTAAAGGGGCTGCAGAAGTACTCCTTCTCTACCTTTCTTCCCTCCTTTGGAATAGCACCTCTGAGATATTTTAATATGCCCTTCTTTGTTCAGTCTTGTTTGTGGTTCAGACAAACTCAGTGTAGTGGGAAAAAAGAAATAACCTTGAGGAACAGAAGGAAACGCCTCAACCAAGTCACTGGTTAGATAAATGAGTCCAGGGCAGAAATGGAATTTGAGTAAGCATCTCAGGTAAGACCTTCCCTAGTTCCTACAAAGGAGAGAGAAGCAAGATCAGACTTGCAAGATCCTGTTATAGCAGGGGTATCAAACTCAAGGCCCAGGGGCAGATCCGGCCCACGGGGTGCTTAGATCTGGCCCACAGGGCCACCCTGAAAATAGTGAAAGACCAGCCCACGGAGCTTGCAAGGGCTTGCACACGGCTCTCCAAGTTCCATTTTTGCTTTCAAAGAAGGTTGCAGGAGGTCATCACAGCGAAAAACAAAGCTTTCAAGGGCCACGTGTGCCCCACCACCAACCTTCATTTTTTGCTGGCAGAGGGTTGCAGGAGGCCATTGTAACCAAAAATGGAGCTCAGGAGCCTGTTTTCACTAGCAGAGCGCTCAGGCCACCACAGATGCCGCTGACACGAGTGACATCATGCCGGCTATGCCCACCTTGACCATACCCAGCCCAGCCCCCTCCCCCCCGAGATCAAACACAACTCTGATGCAGCCCGCAATAGCAATAGCGCTTAGACTTATATACCATTTCACAGTGCTTTCACAGCCCTCTCTAAGCAGTTTTACAGAGTCAGCAATCTGGGTCCTCATTTTACCGACCTCAGAAGGATGGAAGGCCGAGTCAACCTTGAGTGGTGGGACTTGAACTGGCAAACTGCTAGCAATCAGCAGTCAGCAGAAGTAGCCTGCAGTATTGCACTTTAACCACTGCGCCACCACAGCTCTGGAATGAAATTGAGTTTGACGCCCCTGTGTTATAGTAATCTTATAATAGAAGAAGTATTAGCTTACATGACCTGATTTCTTAGTCTTACCCTTAGTCTGGACTAGCTTTGAAGGACTGACATCCTGTGAGATTGAATAAGATGTTTCTCCCTTTACTAATGAAAAGGTTTAAATTTTATTGACTTAAATTAAAGTTTTAATTGGGCAGGTGAATGGACTGCAACTACCCCCAGTTTTTCTGTTGTGTTGTTGTCATTGTGATTTCTTGACTGCAATTTTGTTTTGTTTTATTGTAATCTAAAATACTGTGTAGGAGTTGCAGGCCATTCAGTGTTACTTGTGATTGGAAAGACCCCGCAAAATCAATCAATCAATGCAAAGATTCTATATTTCACTTGCAAGAATGTCATTGAAATTTATTCATTTACTTGTGCAAAAGTCATCTTTTTCAAAGAAAGGCCAAAAAACTTTTTTTTTTGCTTTTTGATAGCAATTGATAAGGAAAAATGAAGGAGAAAATCTTTGCTTCCCATGAATGTTGACTGCTGCAAAATGATGCAAATTTGAAAATGCAACAAGGGTGGGGATTGTTTTCCAAGTGGGTGAAAAATAATTTAATAGCTTCTGAAGAACATATGGGAAAATATTTTGTTGCTGTGTAAATAGCACAGGAAGCTATAAATGTGTGGAAGTGTGTGTATTTTTGTGTATGGGAAACCAACATTTTAATCTTATAAATCATGCCTTTCTTTTCTTTTTGTCATGTCAGCATTAACATCAGTGCTTTTTGAATATAGGAACAGAAAAGTAAGGAAAGGTAAAGGAGTCCCTGCGTATTTTTACTCCCCAGCTGACTATAGTGCTCACCTCTGTTTCAAGCCCATTGAGCCAGCACATAAGACATTTCCACGGTCATGTGGCCAGCATGGTTGTCAACTCTGAAGAGTCAGTTTAATGTCAGGGTTTCAAGTAATAGACTCCTAGCAAGCAAAACTCCGAGGCAGGTAGATTCCTCAAAGTTATTGGATATATCATATTGGCACAGATCTGGTGAAAACCGACTCTGAAGGTTCCCATGGTTTTCACCCAATTAAAAGTAAAAGTTTGTTACTGTCTCAAAACAATCAGTCACATAGTCCAATCACGGCGCTGTCTGGTTGCCTGGTGACATGACTCCTCCTTCCTCTGGCCAAGTGTGAGAATGTCCTTGGTTCCCAAGAGAAAGTATTTTATTTTGGCTACAAAATCCCGGCTATCTAAAATCCTCCCTCCCATTATATGAATATCTCTGGAATAGATATACGATATATTGTAGATGGGGGGATATACCATGTGTATTCTAAATGTATTAATCTTACTTTACTTTTACTCGTTTTTATCTTTCATTGACTGTCTAATTATATATTGGTCTTGAGAAAGTTATAGATGATAACAATACATAAGGTAACATAAAATAGGTGGTAAGCTGAAAATGGAAATAATAGGGGATAAAGAATTGAAAATATATGTGAGGATGAAATGATTTTGATATTCAATTAATGAATTGAAATATGAAAGGGAAATTTATCTAAAGATTAGTTGAATGGATAATAATTTGAAGTGATATTAATTAAGAAAGTTGAAAGTGTAACTATGACTATATATAAATATTGTAATCTGGAATCATGTTGCTCATGTGAAGAGATGTGTAAAAAATAAAAATAAAAATCTTTGGGGAGAAAATAATCCTCCCTCCCTATCCGTCCGCTCCAGTGTGGCAACACTGAAGCTTCCAAAATGGCTTTGGTCAGGTCAGTGTACCTTCCCACCAAAGTGATACTTATTTATCTACCTGCACTTGCCTGCTTTTGAAGTGCTAGGCTGACAGGAGCTCAGGCCAGGATGGGAACTCACCCTATTGTGTGGCGTTGGGTCTCGAACTTGGGCGGCCAGCTTTCCAGCTGATGAACTCAGTGTCTTAATCACTGAGCCACCACATCTCCCTTATCGGAACAGAAACTGGTTTAGGAAATCTTTTTTACCTTATAGGTGAATCTAAGGACGTTGAGTGATTCTGAGAACTCATCTTTGTTCAGCATAGGTTTTGGCAAGTCACAAACTCTTTCACAGCAGAAACTCGGAAATGTCACCTACTGCTACCTATCGATAAGAGTTATAGCTGTACCTTTGTCTCCACTGAAACTTAAGAAGTTAAAAGCTGAGAAGGTCAGGCTGCAGATTTCCAGCTGTAACAAGCTTGACCTTTTAAGTCTGTTGCTGCTGGTCTTTGATTGTGGAAAAGGACTTTGGGATGGTGTTGAATTCCAGGTGTTGGGCTGAGATCAGGAAGTCCCAGGTTCAGATTCAGACAAGTACAAATTTCAGTTGACATCAGAGATACGGTTAGTCCTCAACATACAACAGTTCATTTAGTGACTGTTAGAAGTTACGACCCCGAAAAAAGTGTCTTATGACCGTTTTTCACATTTACGACCATTACAGCATACCCCATGGTCACGTGATCAAAACTTAGACACTTGGCAACTGACTCATACATTGCAGGTTGCAGTGTCCTGGGATCATATGATCATCTTGTGAAACCTTCTGACAAGCAAAGTCAGATTCACTTAACAAATACGTTACTCACTTAACAAATGCAGTGATTCACTCAACAACTGTGACGAGAAGCGTCATGAAATGGGGCAGAACTCACTTAATCAATGTCTTGCTTAGCAACAAAAATGTTGGGCTCAATTGTGGTCCGAGATTAAGGACTGCCTGTATTCTGATGTCAGCTGAAGAGACAGTTTGGTCTAGTGGTTAAGGTACCAAGCTAGAAAGCTAGAGGCTGCCAGTTCTAGTCCCATGAAAGCCAGCTGGATGACTTTTGGTCAGTCATCTCTCTCTTATCCCAATTTACTTGGGGGAAAATAGGAGGAAGGAAGGAATGTTGGATATGTCTGCCAGCCTGAATTATTTATAAACATAATAAAGGTGGGGTACACATAAGTAAAATATTCACAGGTGTTGTCAAAAGCTGACAAAAAGCAGGACTGTATCATCATGATACAAGCTTCAGCCTCTTTTACATGCATTGTGACGTCATACGCTTGTAGGAAAAGGGCTAGCAATTGCGTTTTGATGACCCAACTGCCGATTTTTTTTATTTGGACAAAATCCTCGATTGACATCTTGAAATGATAGGTTTTCATTTAAGAATGCAAAATTGAGAACAAACAATGAAGTGTAAACGCCCTCTTTCTTCTTTAAATGGCCTTCACAACAGCCCCTTGTATTCCTTGTTAATCTGTCCTCAGAACCTTCTTTCAGATCTGAAACAGGTAGTGGTAGATCTGGAGCTTTTAAAACTAAGATATATGATGGTATTATAATTGCATTTTTGTTCGGCGTCTCCACTCGTGCTGGAAAAATGAAATGAAAAAACAGAGCTCCATTGTCTCCTTAATCCATAGGAAATTATAGTTGGATTAGATGAACTTCAAGCTACCTCCACTGTCTAAAATTCCTCTGTTATCTTTTGTTAAAACAATGTTTTTATTAAAAGTTTCAACTACAATAAAATAGATAATGCAAACCAAATAGAAAAAGGGAGAGAATAGAAAGAAGAAAGAGAGAATAAAAAGAAGAAAGAAAAGAAAGAAAAAAAATTGAAAAGAAACCTAAGAAAGTGATTTCCCACCCACATTACAAATGCAAACAGTTTCACTATCTCTTCAGGTCCTCTTGATTAACAGAAAAAAAAAATGCTTCATCCTATAAAGGTAAAGTTTCTCCTGCCCTGTGACTCTAGGGGTGGTGATCAACTCCATTTCTCAGCCGAGTGAGTCAGTATTGTCTGAAGACATTTCAGTGGACATGTGGCCAGCATGTCTATGCACCAAACTATGTGGAATGCTGTTACCTGCCTACCAAAGTGGTACCTATTTATCTACTTGCATTTGCATGCTTTCGAACAGTTGGGTAGGCAGGAGCTGGGGCAGGAATGGGACCTTACTCCATCTCATGGTGCTTGGGTTTCAAACTTTCAAACTTTCAAACTTTCCAGCTGACAAGTTCAGCATTTTTAACAGCTGACCCACCGTGCCCCCTTTCCTCCCATAATGTAGCTGTTATATCTATAGGCAAGTCCAATAAGCAATGATTTTTTTCAATCTAGGTGTCAGCAAAACCCCAAAGAGCCCTAAAATTATAACATTAGTAACAAATATAAAATTCATCATTCCGTATCTCTTTAACTGTAAGCAAATCCAATACACAACTTTCCCATTCCAGTTGTCAGCGAGTCAGAAAGAACCACCCAAAATGTTAACCCTGAACAAATGAACCAACCTTATATCCTTTCCTTTTTCTCAAATCAATTGTGCTCTTTAATCCATTCAAATATTTATTGTCCCTTGCATGTCAAAACTTTAATGAGCCTCTTTTGTAGGTCTAGCAAGAAGAAATTATTCCCCTTACTCTCAAGTTGACATTTTTATTTATTTCTTCATTTTTAAAGCCTCATCCATATTTTTATATATTGTGGCAAATCCTTATTCACATTATTCTGTGCAATTATGTCAGAAAAGTTTTGTTCTATTTTTTTTTAACTGTAACATCTACTTCCGAGAACAAACCATCCCTTCGAACACAAAACAGGCCTGACATTGTTGATTCAAATTCCTCAAAAATATCTCTGAATGCCATCATAAAGTTGTCTATTTTTTTATGTCTCCAGTACCAAAAATATTTTTTTATTTTCCATGAAAATATATTTATTCTTTAAAATTAATCCATCCATCTTACTATTCAAAATCAAATATTCCAGCATTTTCTGAGCCCTTTAAAATTCCACTATGCTCCATTTACTACAATCCCATAATTCATTTTAGAAAGTTTCTGTCTTAGACTTCCTTTTAGCACTGTACCACATCCGACCTGCAGTTCCTCATATTTTTCCCCACATCCTGTGGAACAAGCTTCTGTTTTGCTACTTTACTTCCAGGGTACTTAATAACTTCCTTTGTTTTGGTGGAGTTTTTTAAATTTACTTTCTTGGATTTGATAGAAAATGCCATAGCCACGTTAATTTTCCTATGAAACTCCTTTCTATGACTTGGTAGCCTTCCTAGCTGCCAAGAGTATTAATACTGAAATTCTGTTCTCCTTGGGAGAACATCTCTCCTCAGGTCTTTCTTGGGTTTTTATGGAAGTGTGAAAACCAGAGAGAATGTAGATCAGTGGACAATATGCCATGAAAGAGAGGCGATATTCCTAGACTCCCCTCTATCCTCTTAATATTAGTGTTCTAATATTTGAGGTGGGCAAAGTATTTGGTGACCACCTCAAATATTAGGTGAAACTCCAATACTTTGGCCACCTAATGAGAAGGAAGGACTCACTGGAGAAGAGCCTAATGCTGGCAAAGATAGAGGGCAAAAGAAGAATGGGACGACAGACAATGAGGTGGCTGGATGGAGCCATTGAAGCAGTAGGCATGAGCTTAAACGGACTCCAGAAGATGGTAGAGGACAGGAAGGCCTGGAGGAACCTTGTCCATGGGGTCATGATAGGTCGGACACAACTTTGCAATTAACAACAACAACAATATTTGAGGAATTGCTACAAAGAAGAGGGGGGTCAATCTATTCTCCAAAGCACCTGAAGGCAGGACAAGAAGCAATGGATGGAAATTAATCAAGAACAAAACCAGGGGTGGGATTCTACCAGTTTGCACCTATTCTCTAGAACCGGTTGTTAACTTTCTAAGCAGTTCGGAGAACCGGTTGTTAGAAGAAATTACTGGGCTAATCCTGTAAGGAAGGCAGGAAGGAAACATTCTGATGTTGCTTATAGAAACTGCCTCTCCATTAACCCTTATTACATTCTTGGCAGGACTAGATTTCCTGTCTCCGGAGCTTCTCTGGAGCCCTGTCCCCCCCTCCCCCCCCACTTTTGCTGGTACTTTGCTTGTGTGGTGTGACCATTCAAAGTTACAATGGCACTAAAAAAAAGTGACTTAAAACCATTTTTCACACTTATGACTATTGCAGCATCCCCACAGTCACGAGAGGCCAGGTGAGGAGATGCATGCCACAATGTGTGTGATGTTGAGTTGGCCACGCCCAGCCAGTAACAGGACCACCAAGCCATGTCCACCCAGTCACATGACTATCAAGCCACACCCATCAACTAAGTCATGCCCACAGAACCAGTTGTAAAAAAAAATATGAATCCCACCCCTGAACAAAACCAACCTAGAACTAAGGAGAAATTTTCTGACGGTTAGAACAATTAACCAGTGGAATGGATTGCAACAGGAAGTTATATTCCATCACTCGAGGTTTTTAAGAAGAGATTGGATAGCCATTTGTTTGGAATGGTGTAGGATCCCCTGCCTGGGCAGTGCGTTAGACTAGAAAACTTCAAAGGTCCTTTCCACCTCTGGTATTCTGTTATCTGAACGCCAAATGGCAAGGATATTATATGTCACTCTGGTCTTTTGAAGATCTTTCGGAAAAACCATTCTCTTTCAGGAAATGAAATGAGAACCATCCAAAGAAGGATTGGAGAATTTCTCTGCCAAGCTTGGCTTCCTGTGACATTTCCTAGATAAACTGAAATTCAGGAAGAGATGGACAAGGGACGAAATGAATCAGAAGTATGCATCCGTGTGTATATGTAGAATGACCGTGACTGGAAACTAAAGGAACTGAATATAGAGAGGATCTTGATGAACAAATAAAGGTGTGATCCTCAGGTGTCCAAGTGGGTGGAGAAGATGGCCCTGTTGGCTCTATGTCCTGCCCGGCTTCTATTTTTATTCTCGCAAAGGAAATTGTGTTTGATTATTAGGAGTGTTCCTATATTTGACCGTGTCTCCCAACATTGATAGATAGCTTGTGCGTTTTATTTGTCGTTTCCTCTCTCTCTCTCTGTCTCTCTCTGTCTCTCCCCCACCCCCTCTCCAAAGAAGGCAGCTTCCTGAGAAAAATAAAATTGCAATCCAATTACCCCGCTGTTAGAAGACTGCAGGAGATGACCTTGCAAATCACTGGAAAATTCAAAATGTGGTTCAGTAAATCTCATTTTGCTTGGGTTGGCTGTTGGAAGCTGGCCACAAATTCGTCTAATAGTCCAACTCTGCCTTTTCACTGGATTAAAAGTCCTACTCTGCCCATTTTAGGGCCTTTTTTTAAAAAGGAAGGAGGTGTCAATTAGAGAGGCAGCCCTCGCCCATATGCTACCATAATCACAGGCTTAGAATGTTCACTGAATGAAATTTAGAAAGTGTTATTTGTTTCGGGAGGAGGCCATGACAACAAACCTGTGTTGGGTGGATTGGCTGAGAGAGACAGAGCAAAGTTCACAAGTGAGTTTCTTTGGCTGAAGGAGGACCACAACCTGTGCGCCCACTCTGAGTTCAGTATTGTTACCAGTACATCACAGAGGGTTTGGGGGTGAGGGAGAGTGACTGGTTCAAAGTTCTCTATGTCAGGGCTCCGGTAGTCATCTCCATTTAAATTATAAGTCTCTATGTTGTGGTTCACCTGCAGCAGGTGTGGACGGCTGAGGTCTCGGGAGAGCGAGGACTCAGATGAGGGGCCTGCATGTGATGCAGGGATGGGGCCAGGACCATCAGGGAGTGGAATGCTGCCTTCGGAGATTGTGGAGGCTAGCAGCAGTGATGAAGAGGTCCCCAAGGAGCCTGTGGCCAGTGCGCATGCGTGCAGGGCAGCTTGAAGGAAAGAGCAGATGCAGCAACTCGGGAGTAAGGCTGAAAGGTAATGGCCCTTCCCTTAAGAGATAAAAGCCAGCTGAGAAACTGAAGTTCTTTGCAGGAAGCAAAGAAGTTTTTGCACTCAATCAGGATATCTTGGTCGGTGTTTGGAGACTTTTTGTGTTTGAAATATTTTTAGTAACTTTCTCTAGTACTTTGGGCAGCCTTGCACAACCTTGGCAAGGCTCATTCTTATCAGAGACAATTAGTTTGAAACAGCCTTTTAACCGTGAAGAAACGGAATTCGTAAAGAATCATTAAAAGGTTTTGCTGTTACCTCTGTTTCATGTTTGCTTCCTTGGAACAAGGTTTGGGTCAGAACATTAGCTGTTTCTTTCAGACAGCTTAAAGAAGATTTATTAGGAGTGAACATGCTGGCACTACCTGGGTGCAGCCGAGTCTGAGACACATCATGCATTTCACCCTTGACCCTGGTCTTCCCCCACCCCCTGGGTGTATCATAATTCATATTCTCCAATGGGACACATCCATAGCCAAGAGGCATCGATCTTGCACTCCAGTAATAATCTTGTGTGCCAGAAGCTTTGGTTGCCTAGAAATTATCTATGAAAATATTTAAGGAATGCACTATTTTCCCCACTCCCTTTCTGCTATCAACCCTAAAAGACCAGAGAAATATTTTTGAGTTGACACTCTAAAGCAGGGGTCCCCAACCTGTGGACCGCGGCCTGTTAGCCACCAGGCTGTGTGAGCGGCTGGCCAGTGTGCATGAGTGTGTGCACACCCTCCCCACTCATGCTAGCATCACCGTGAATGTTCTGTGCAGCCCCATTTGCATCACTCGTGACCCCATGTGTGCACATGTGCATGTAAAGACACCTGCCCCCCCTCCCCTTCTGCCAACCCAGAAAGGTTGGGGAACTCTGTTCTAAAGCAGGAAAAGAGCAGGCTGAGCCAGAGGGTGGGGTTAAATGGGTTATCAGTTTGCAGTCATTGTGTTGCCACCAGAGACCCAAGTCCAACCACCTGTGAATTCTACTGACCCTTATGTAGTGACATGACCATTTTTTACACTTAGGAATGTTGCATGGTCACATGATCCAAATTCGGATGCTTAGTAACTGGCTCATATTTAAGACGGTTGCAGTGTCCTGTGGCGAGGGGGCATGTGAACACTTTTTGCAACCTTCTGACAAGCAAAGTCAACGGGGAAGCTAAATTCATTTAACGAGGAAACGTGGGACCAAAACTCACTTAACAACTGTCTTGTTTGGCAATGGAAATTGGGCTCAGTTGTGGTCCTTGGTGATGTTTGAGCTTGGTTGTTTTCTTGCAGACGTTTCGTTACCCAAGCTATGTAACATCATCAGTGCTAGTAGGAAGTGGGGTTTGCTCTTAGTTTATATCCTAGTGGCTTGCACCGTCAGTGTTAGTGGGGGTGGTCTTGAAAATTCTTTGGTTCGGTTCTTAGCTTATATGGCAGTTTCTTGATTGGGGTATCTCCAAGCCTTTGATCATCTTAGTTCCTCTTCTTTGAACTTTTTTTAAAGTGCACAAAGTTCTTAACAGAAGAAGAAGTTTGGCAGGTAGTATTGTGTTAGCTGTAAAGATTGGAATAATGAAATTTATTTTCTTAAATTCCTTTACTGTTATGTCTCTCTCTCTCCCTCATCCCCAATTCATATCTGATTCATATATTCTAGGTATACTTGTAAGCTTCTTTTCTTTGGGTATAGAACCAAAATGTCTTTTTGCAGATCATATCCTAACTAGAATGATTTCCTTTTTTTTTCTATGTGAAAACACAATTCAGTTACTGTTTAAGTAAAGCAGATTTTGTCAAATGAAATAATTCTTTTAAAAATCCACCCAAGTCAGACCATCTTAGAATTTTAGTCCCATTTAAGTGGATATTCAGAGTATTTGGGATTAAGAACTGAGTCGGTAAATGTATATGTGATGATCAAATGCTTTTGCACTATGGACGACATTAAATCAAAATGGGGGCGGGGTGTCATTCCCCCCTATAAAAATATTTTAAAAAAAATAAAAAATAAAGAGAGTTTTTATGGACCAGTGAGTCTTTATGGACCAGTGAAAGGCAGAATTAAGTCTGGAAATTCACAGACATTAGCAAATTTCTAGTGGAAAAAATGGAAATTTGTCCACAATGCTCTGCTATGAATAGCAGAATAGCATGGCTCTGGCCTTCTGCATTGTAGGATGGGAAAGCAGCCCATTTAAAAGCATTGTTCCGGAGTTCGTGAGTTCAAGTCTTGCCTTAGGTATGAAAGCCAGATGGGGGATTTCGGGCCAGTCACTCCCATTCAGCTCAACCCACCTCACAGGATTGTTGTTATGGGGAAATTAGAAAGAGGAAGGCGTGTTGAATATGTGTGTGCTGTCTTGAGTTATTTGTAAAAAAAATAAATAAAGCAAGGTACAAATAAATAAAATTGCAAATATGGAAACTTTACAATTGGGAAGAAAGATTTTGGCAAGAATCTAGCTGATGAGACACACCATCTCTGCTTTTTCTATTGTGATCATTATAGGCTTCAACTTTGAAGGATAATGAAGTAGCTATTTCAAAAATAGAATAGAGTAGAATAGAATAGAATAGAATAGAATAGAATAGAATAGAATAGAATAGAATAGAATAGAAGGAAAGGAAAATAGAATAGAATAGAATAACTGTGAGAGGGATCTTGGAGTCTTAGTGGACAACCAGCTAAATATGAGCCAGCAGTGTGTAGCAGCTGCCAACAAAGCTAATGCAATCCTAAGTTGTATTAATAGAGGGATACCGTCAAGGTCAAGGGAAGTACTAATATAAAGCCTTAGTAAGATCACACCTAGAGTACTGCATCCAGTTTTGGTCACCACATTATAAAAAAGATGTTGAGACTCTAGAAAAAGTACAGAGAAGAGCAACCAGGATGATTAGCGACTGGAGGCTAAAACATGCGATGAACAACTGCAGGAACTGGGCTTGGCTAGTCTAGTAAAGAGAAAGACCAGGGGAGACATGATAGCGGTCTTCCAATATTTGAGGGGCTGCCACAGGGAGGAAGGGGTCAAGTTATTCTCCAAAGCACCTGAAGGCCAGAGAAGGAATAATGGATGGAAACTGAACAAGGAGAAATTTAACCTGGAAATAAGGATAAACTTTCTGACAGTGAGAACAATCAACCAATGGAACAGAAGTTGCCTTCGGAAGTTGTGGGAGCATCATCACTTGAGACTTTCAAGAAGATATTGGACTGCCATTTCCAACTCTGATTATCTGTTAACTTTATTGTCACTTTGAACATACACAAATCGGCATATATTAAAAATGAAATTTTGTTGCATACAGCTCTCAAAGGGTCACAAAATGTACATAGTAATATTATACATAGAAAAGGTGCACAGGGTCAAAAGGCACATAGAAAAACAGAAAAGTGACAGCAGAAAAAGACATAGAGGTCCATTAAGTCTGCCCTTTGGGTTTCTTTGTTTTTTGTTTTCTTTCTTTCTTTATTATTTTTTATATATTTTATGTGATGCAATGTGGTGCAATGAATGCAACGCAATTGTTGTGGCAGTTTTTTGTGTAAGTGATCCCACACCTGAAATATTTAGGAAACACGGCAACATCCACCTGGTTTTGATTATCTTGATTTGTTTGCTGTGTTTTAGATTTTTGCATTTAATTCTACCATTGTATGCTGCTTGAATGATAGTACAGTCATCCTCAACTTACAACCATTCATTTAGTGACCATTCGAAGTTACAGGGGCACTGAAAAAAGTGACTTATGACCATGTTGCAGCCTTCCCATGGTCACGTGGTCAAAATTTGGATGCTTTGCAATTGGTTCATATTTATGACAGTTGCAGTGTCCCTGGGTTCATCTGATCCCCTTTTGTGATCTCCTGACAAAATAAAATCAATGCAAAAACCAGATTCATTTAACAACCATGTTACTAACTTAACAATTGCAGTGATTCACCTGTGGCAAGAAAGGTCATAAAATGGAGCAAAACTCACTTAAGAACTGTCATGCCCCTGTTGGAATCTGATTCCGAGGGGGAGGTCGAATAACTGACAGGGAATGGGAGTGTGGCTCCGGTGGCTGTGGAGGAAACTGGGGAAGGGCATAGTCCGGCTGGGCATTCAGAAGAAGACCCAGGCCCACCCCCTCTTCATTCCAGGGCATGCAGGGAGGAACGGATAAGGGAGCAACATGGGTTATGGGGGAGAAAAAGGCCCTGATTCCCTTCATTAGCTGCAGGTGGGAAAACAGGATATACAGGATGTTTGCGCATAGCACCTTGCTTGGAAGCAAAGCGTGCATTATCTTTGTTTGTCAAGTCTTATCTGGGTTCTGGCATCTTCCCAACTGTGTGTGTTTCGTTATCTTTGAAGTCTGCAATTCCTTATCCTGCCCTGTCTCGCTAATTGCTGCAACGTGGTGGTTTTTATTTATAATTTATATGTACTTTGGGGTCGGACTGAATTTCTTCCCTTTAAAAACTGTTTTTGGGAGAGTTTTCTCACCAACTGATAATAACTGGACATTGGGGGCCAAGTTGGAGGAATTAAAGGGACCTTACCTACTTTTGTGACTTTGTTGCTTTTGTGCCATGCCACGGTCATCAGAAGAACTCTCTCACTTAGCAACAGAATTCTGGGCTCAATTGCGGTCATAAATTGAGGACTATCTGTATAAGTAGAAACATGGGATATTCATTAAATAACAAGAGCAGCTTAATAGCTCATAGCCTTCCCTTCTCAGTTTCATCTTCCTGTTTAGAGAATCCTTTGGCACTTAAGGCTGAAATTCCTCCTTTAAAAAATTGCTGCCTTCTGTAATTACACATAATCCTTCTGGTTACATTGTCTTCTGTTCCCTTTTATTGCATTTTGTAATATTTATGTTGTAATTGCTTTAGAACTGATTTATTGCTGGCTTTTCTTGTTGCCATTTCCCTTATGTAACGATGTTTTTCTTGGGATGGATGTACAGCACCGTTTTTACAAGCTGGCTGAGAATTGGAGGTTGGAAGCTTAAGTCAGGGCAGGTCTGGCTAGAATTCAGATGGGGGCTAGACAGGTGGTCCTCGACTTACAACAGCTTGTTTAGTGACTATTCAAAGTTACAACGGCACTGAAAAAAGTGACTGACGATCATTTTTCACGGTTACCATCTTTGTAGTGTTGGAAGAAATGTCCTTCTGGGTTCAGTTCCAAGTGGGGGAAAAGGCACTGGAAACACGGAGGCTGTTTGGAAAGATGGTTTAATGGTGGACAGGACCACATGGCTTGGAGCTCCAAAGTGAAAAGGACGATCCCATGCTTCAAGGGGAAGGAAAAGATGGAGGAGGAGGAAGAGGGCTGAAAGTACCTGGGTTTTATACCCTCTGTTGAGATTTGAATTTGAGCATGTGTTCTGATTGGTTGTCAGACTCCCATGTCTTACCAGTTAATGAATATTTCAGCTTTAACCACCACAACACAAGAGCACACAACAGATATAAACTAAATGGAAACCACTCCAAACTCGATTGCAGAAAGTACGTTTTCAGCAACAGAGTGGGCAATGCCTGGAACGCACTACCTGATTCTGTTGTCACCTGCTCAAACCCCCACTCCTTTAACCTCAAACTAACTTCTATTGACCTCACCCCATTCCTAGGAGGTCTGTAAGGGGCGTGCATAAGTGCACAATCGGTGCCTACCATCCCTGTCCTATTGTCCCCAATTATTACTTCCTATTTCTTGTATTTAAACTTACGTTTATTCTTGTTTCTGTTGTATTGTAAGCTTTTGACAAATAATAATGATGATGATGATGGTGGTGGTGGTGGTGGTGGTGGTGGGGCCATGCAGGGGTAACTATGTAGGCTGTCCTGAGTGCCAGGCTTGGTTGAGCCTTGCTGGAGGATAATGCATTGAAAAGGGCTTTTGGCAATTGCTATAGCTTTACCTGGAGATCTTTGTTATGTAAAGTATTCTGGCCCAGGACTTAACGGCCCACCCATTAACAAAGGTGGGGGTGAGTTTCTACTTCTGAGGTGAGTTTCTGCTTCTGAGTTTCTACTCTTTTTAGGGGAAATATTCTGCCTTTTTAATATTTCCTAGGATATTTCATTTTTCTAGGAGAGGGGTGGGTGCTAACTTCCTACAATGTGTGGGGAACTAAACAAACATTGAAAACAAGCCATGGCAATCCACATTTGTACCATTGTGAGGAGAACCTACATGGATGCGTCCATAAAGTTACCAGGAATCAAGATTGCCCCGAGGAAGATTTTACATGGCCTATCAGAAACTTTACCTCTTTTTCAGGGAAGGAACTATGGGAGGTAAAGCATTTCAGATGAATAAATATTGGTGTCATCATCCTAAATAGCTGGGTTGAACTTTTACTCAAGCTTCAAAGTTTTGTGATAGAGAGTTGCCAACAACATCTTAAGAAATAACGATTTTTGTTGTGGACTTTAACAAAATGTACTTGAGGGGCTGCCATAAAGAAGAGGGGGTCAAATTATCCTCCAAAGCACCAGAGGGCAGGACAAGAAATAATGGTTGGAAACTGATCAAGGAGAGAAGCAATCTGGAATTAAGGAGAAATTTCCTAATAGTGAGGACAATTAACCAGGGGAACAGCTGGCCTCTACAAGTTGTGAGTGCACCATCACTGGAGGTTTTAAAGAAGAGACTGGACAGCCACTTGTCTGAAATGATATATGTTCTCCTGCTTGAGCAAGGGGCTGGACTAAAAGACCTCTAAAGTCCCTTTCAGCTCAGTCATTCTATTTTAACCGTGCAGTACAAGCATAGTTCTCTGAGCATTAGCTGCCAAATCAATCAATCAGTCAATCGATCAACTAATATTTATTGATTTAGAAATAATTTATACTGCTGCCTACTTGCACACAGCGACTCAAGGTGGCTTACAAGGACATTAAAAGCACAATATAAAAGAAATAATAAATAATAAAATAATAGCGCCCCCCTCTGACAACAACACACACATTCATACCAGCTGTTTAATGGGCTCCATCTGTCATGGATTCTCCAGGCCCACTGGCAGAACCACGTCTTCAGGACTTCCCGAAAGAGTGTTAGAGTGGGGGCCAGTCCAATTTCTGAAGGGATGATCTTCCAGAGGGAGGGAGCCACCATGGAGAAGCCCTTCTTCTGGGCCCCACCAGATGCAGGGGTGGTCTGCTGGGGGCTCGCAGGGGCTCGGGAGAGTCCTAGCTAAGACTCTCTGGGGCTCAGAGAGCCCCCAAAAACAAGCAGCGAGGGAAAGCTCTTAATAGGCTTAATTAAACTTTTGGGCGTTCAGTCAAGAGCATTTCACACTTCATAAAAGTGTTTCAGGCTAGATAAACAATCCACTCAGCACCATTGAGAACAATCAGATAACATAGCCACTAGTCTCCATGGGGATTAATTCCCAAATAATAAGAATCACGTAACTCACCAGAAACTCCACTAAGACTCCAAGATCCTCCTCAACAGTCACTGCTAGTAAGCCTGGTTTCACCCAGTCTTTTATTTAAGTATTAAATGCATGAAATAATAAACAACTTTTGGGTGTATATCTTCTTTTAGGGAATTAGGACAAAGAAGCGACATCCAGTCACATGACCACCCCGCCATGCCCACCCAGCCAGTCATTAGGGCAGAGAGCCCCTTGCTAAAAAGTTTGAAGCCCACCCCTGGCCAGATGTGTCTCCTTAGGTGATGGGACCCGCAACATGCCTTGGCTCCCCGCTCTAGTGGGACGGTTAGATGTGACCGGCAAGAGACGGTCCCTTAGGAGTTCCCTGACCTTGGACTTTGGGCATAGTATTTGCAGTGCTGGGATGGACAATCAAATAGGTATAGTTGCAATAAAACCACAGTATATATCACTAGGAAAACTTCGATAGACTCAATTATGTAGAGGTAGCCCTTGACTTTACAACTATAGTGGAGACCAGAATTTCCATTGCTACTCAAGATGGTTGTAATAATGTGAGTTGTGCCCAATTTTACAACCTCCTTCTCCACGGGTTGTTAAATGATATCACTGTAACTGTTAAGCGAAACATGCAGTTGTTAAGTGAATCTGGCTTCCCCATTGATTTTTGCTCGTTGGAAGCTGGATGGAAAGATTGCAAATGGGCCTCGCAAGATCGCAGGACGCTGTGTTGCCACGCCCCTAAACTTTGATCCCATGACCCTGGGGATGCTGCGATGGCAGTTAAGTGCGGAAAACCGGTCCTAGTTCACTTTTTCAGGGCTATTGTAACTTCAAATGGTCACTAAACGAATGGTCGTATGTTGAGGATGATACTTGCCTGCCCAGAAAGCTGTCGACATTTTTCAGATCATGAATTGGTTCCAGGATCTTCATATCCACTGGTTTTCATATCTACTGATTAAAATTTTGAGTATTAAAAAATGTAAAACTTTCTATAAGATATGTTTGGAGTGGTCATTTCATGCTGACATTCATTTCTTGCGTTTTTCTCTCTCTCTCCCCAGTCTGCAGAATTCTTTGAAATGCTCGAGAAAATGCAGGTAAGTGAAACAGTGTTTGTCTTCTAACTCAGTCGTCCCCAACCTTTCTAGTTTGGTGGTGGTGGTGGCGGTGTGTGTGTGGAGTGCAGGCACACACACCCGTGCACAGCTCCACTTGTGGGAGCAGCCTTGCATGAATGTGCAAGCAGAGGGTGTTTGCACTTATGCACGAAGCTTCACATTTGCCAGCAGAGGTCTCTTGATGAGAGGGTGCTTCATGTGAATGGAACTTTGCACGCGTGCGTGCATGCTTGCCCATCGCTCATGCGACTGGAGCTTCGTGCATGTATGCTTGTCCGTCTCTCCCATGGCCCGGTTTCGAACAGGCCACGGTTCAGTAGTGGGCCACACAGCCTGGGGTATGGGGACCTCTGTTCTAACTAGCTTCTTATTCTTTCACTGGGAAAGGGGAATTAGATATTTTGGAGAGTTGAGGCGATCAACATATGCTTTTCTTGAGGCCTGATCACTGCCTTAAAAACAGCATGCCTTAAATATCCACTCTTGGTTTGGTCACGTGACAGCAGAGGAAAGCAAGCCCTCAGCTTCACTGTATCCGTGGCACGTCATATTTCTCTCTCCCTCCACCCTCTCATTCCAACACCATTCAGTGATTGCCTCAAGGCGTGTCAAATGTGTTAAGCTTTGACACCTGGAGAAAATAGCAAATAAGTGTTGTTTGGAGTTTTGCTTTAATAATTTCTTGTGCTTCTGCAAGACTTAAGATGGCGTGAGGTCAGGCTGTCTAAAGGGCTGTCTTTCCCCAGTTTTGTTTATCTGACAAAAAGCACAGCGGCTCACATAGTTGGGAATGCTGATTAGGAGGTTAGCAAGCCCACGTTTGAGACCCACGTGCTGGCGTGGGGCAGGGTTGAACTCCCGTCCTTTGCTCTAGCTCCTGCTAGGGGCATGAAAGACGCCCCCAAATGGGTGTCCCCAGAGCAACGGTGATGTCACTGGCTAATCATTTCAACCCAGAAGCACCTTAGTGCGTCTGACACGAGTGCTGTGCTATGCTATCTACCTGGCCTACCAGGGTGGGGAAGCAGGATATGTTATGGGTTTCTTCTCTTAATTCCATATAGTGGGACCCAGAAGAAAGGCCTTCTCTGTGGTGGTTCCCTCTCTGTGGAACATCATCCCTGTGGAAATAAGAATAGCGCCCCCACCCGGACACTCTTTGGAAAAGTCCTGAAGATATGGTTTTGCCAATGGGCTTGGGGACACCGGGATGATACAGGGCCTATCAAGTGGTTGATTTGATTGTTGTTGCTAAGGGAGGAGAGATTTACTGGGTTTTGGTTTGGGGTTTTATTTCTTTAAGTTGCCTGGAATCACCAGGAGTGTCCTGGGAGGCCATATAAACTTTCTCAATAAATAAATGAGATAATCATTCAGCCTCTTAAGCCCCTTTCCCCTGAGAAACTCCCAATTTTGTGGCCCTGCAACCTCTTCAAAGGAATTTCTGAAGGAACCCCAGAGATCTAAACAAGTGCGCCACGTTAAGAGAGGCAGCGATTGTATATGGTCTATTGTGTCGTTTGTGATTAAAATGAAAAAGATGGCTGTTTCCATTCCTTGAGGATATTCTTAGCACTAAATAAAACTAGAAAGGAGAGTGCTGTCACCGACTAAAGATTCAAAACATTTGAAAACCAGTGACTTTTAACTTTCCTTCCCCTGAATTGTTTCATATTGTTAAGTATTTGCTTTGGTTTGTATTCACAGGACTGGTTCTAAATGCATTGAAAAAGTTTCTGGGGTTATTTTCTGAATGCCTTAGATTAAATGAAAATTGTTATACCATTCTCATGGGGCGAGATAGTCTTGAAAGTTGAAATGCTGTTAAATAGACAAGCAAATAAATCTTCCTCATTAAACCAGCATTTTCACAACCTTGTCTACTGGAAGATGTGTGGACTTCATTTCCCAGAATTCCCCAGCCAGCATGGGGAATATGGCTGGCTGGGGAATTCTGGGAATTGAAGTCCACACATCTTCCAATGGAAAAGGTTGTGAAAACACTGCATTAGATCCTTTCCAACGAGTAACATGAATAAACTTCAGCATAAAAACATAATAAAGAAATAAAATAATTTTTCAGCAACTTCTTCTTTGCTCACATAGCAATAGCACTTAGACATATACTGCTTTATAGAGCTTTAGAGCAAGGGTCGCCAACCTTTGGACCTCAGGGACCACCAAACTTATAATTTTAAATGCCAGGGACCACTAATCAGTTCTGTGGGCATGGCCTAATTTGTGGGTGTGGCTTGGTGGTCATGTGACTGGCTGGGCATGGCTTGTATGTAAATATTATAAATATTTATATAAATATTGAATTTTTTATAAAAAAGAGCAACTTTTACCCAAAATCAGGCAAAGCAGGCAGGCAGATTGAGTTGCTCACAGAATCACAGATTCATTCAGAGATCTATCTATCTGCCATTGGCTAGCTCAGTCTGTCACATAAAATTTGCTTGCAATCAAACTCACAAAATTAACTAACAACACACCATGCATGAAAATATTGATTTTTTTTTATAAAAAAGAGCAACTTTTACCCAAAATCAGGAAAAGCAGGTAGATTGAGTTGCTCACCATTCAGTGATCTGTCTGCCATCGGCTAGCTCAGTCTCTCAAATTTGCTTGCCATGAGTCTGCACTGAATTTGCTTGCAAGCAAACCTTCAGTCCTAAGGGAGGTTTGGCTGTGCTGAGCCGAAGATCTAAAGACTAGCTAGAAAGCAAGAAATCCAACCATTTCCTGCTTCCTAGCTAAACTAAATCTCCCAGCACAGCAGAAGAGATGATAGTCGGAAAAAGGAAAAATAGCAATTTAGCAGGCAAGTTTGCAGGGTAAGGAGTGAGTGGGCGGGGAGGGTTCCCGCGGGCCATGTGGGCGGCACAGCCTTATGTTTCTACACAGCCTGGATTAATTGCTTTGTGGGGGTGCTCTGGGGGTGAGATTTCTCTGCGGCCCACCAAAATTTTCTCACAGCCCACCAGTGGGCCGTGGCCCACCAGTTGGTGACCGCTGCTTTAGAGCCCACTCCAAGTGGTTTACAGAATCAGCATATTGCCCCCAACAATTTGGGTTCTCATTTTACCCACTTTGGAAGGATGGGAGGCTGAGTCAACCTTGAGACTGGTGAGATTTGAACTGCCAAATTGCAGGCAGCCGGCAGTCAGCAGAAGTAGCCTGCGGTACTGCGCTCTAACCACTGCGCCACCGAGGCTCTTTGGTGAGAATTTCTACACATGAAATCTAAGCAGATACATTGTAGGTATTCTGAGGTTTTTATTTTTATTTTTAACTGAGGTCTTTAACTACTTTTTCTTCATCCAAAACAGGGTCCAAAATCAGAAGAACAGAAGGGTGGAGGCCAGAAAAACAAGGTGAGAGTCAATGCAAGGCTCTTTTAACTAGCCCACAATCTTTCTGGAGTGAGGAAAAAATGCAGGGAAAAGTACAGGACTGCAGTCGGTATCCTAGGATTCCAATTTCCCCCTATTTTCTATGAGTAAATCAATATTATTCCAGACCCTATGATTCATTCTTTGGTCAGGGAATTTTCTTTCTTTTATTTTTATGGATAACTAGTCCGAAAATTGTCATATCTCAGGGGATTTCAGGTCAAAACACCAAGCTCTTTTGACATTTTTATATCTTGTAAGCTTTCAATGTAACAAATGTTGGCATTCAACAAATGCTGGATTACATTGGGAGATGGAACAATTCCCATCACCACATGTGATGCTGTGTTTATATTTATATTTAATATAAAGCTAACAACAAAATATAAACCAGAAAGATGATTAGGGGACTGGAGGCTAAAACATACAAACAACAGTTGCTGGAATTGGGTATGTCTAGTTTAATGAAAGAAGGACTAGGGGTTAAATGATAACAGTCTTCCAATATCTCAGGGGCTGCCACAAAGAAGAGGGAGTCCATCTATTATTTAAAGCACCTGAGGGCAGGACAAGAAGCAATGGGGGGAAACTGATCAAGGAGAGAAGCAACCTAGAATTAAGGAGAAATTTCCTGACAGTTGGAACAATAAATCAGTGGAAGAAGTAAATGCTCCAACACTGGATGTTTTTAAGAAGATATTAGATGACCGTTTGTCTGAAATGGCGTAGGGTTTCCTGCCTAAGCAGGGGGTTGGACTAGAAGACCTCCAAGGTCCCTTCTAACTCAGTTATTCTATTCTATTATTTATATTCAGTATATCACATCTTTATTATTTTTACAAATAACTGAAGGCTGTGAACATATCCAACACACCTTCCTCCTCGCATTTTCCCCACAACAACCACCCTGTCAAGTGAGTTGGGCTGAGAGAGAATGATTAGCCCAAGGGCACCCAGCTGGCTTTCATGGCTAAAGCGGGACTTGAACTCACAGTCTCTTGCTTTCTTGCCTGATGCCTAAAAGACTTCCTCTGTCAAGCCATCTTCCTGTAATGAATACTGTTCAAACAGGTTGCCTATTAATTTCTCGATCTTACTTGCTCAAGAAATGTGTTTCCATTTAAAGATATCGGAAAGATCTGTCAAAGGATAGTCATTAGTTACCTGTCCAGTAGAATCCTTGTAGATGAAGTCAGTGGTGTTCTAATAGCAGACCTCAAACTTTATAAGATTACATAATATAATAGTATAAAGTTCCTCAACCGTTTGTTTAGCAACTGTTCAAAATTACCATGGTACTGAAGAAAAAACGACTGATTGCCAGTCCTCTCACTTATGACTGCAGCATCCTTACAGTCTCGTAATCAAAATTTGTATGCTTAGCACCAGATGTGTTTATGATGGTTGCAGTGTCCTGGGGTCATGTGATTTGAGACCTTGCAGCAGGCTTCCAACAAACAGAGTCAATGTGGGAAGCCAGATTCACTAAACACCTGTTTCACTTAACAATAGCAATGATTTGCTTAATAACCAGAGAGGGGAGAGAGAGAGAGAGAGAGACAGAGAAGGAGAGAAGACACAGAGAGAGAGAGAGACAGAGGAGAGCGACATAGAGAAGGAGAGAGAGAGAGAGACAGAGACAAGGAAGGGAGAAAGAGAGACAGGAGAGACAGACACAGTAGGAGAGAGAGAGAGAGACATGAGAGAGAGACGAGAGAGAGAGAGAGAGAGAGGAGACAAAGAGACAGAGGAGAGAGACACAGAGAGAGAGAGAGAGACAGGAGAGAGAGAGAGAGAGAGAGGCAGAGGAGGAGAGAGTGAGACAGACAGAGCAGAGGGAGAGAGAGGAGAGAGAGAGAGAGAGAGAGACAGACAGACAGACAGACAGACAGAAGGAACAGAAGCAATTGAGCAAAAAGACAAAGTGGAAGGAAGGAAGGAAGCTATCAGGCATGTCCCAATTTCACTTTTAAAGAAATTGAATCTTTCAAAAGCAATATCATATTATATTTCCAAAAGAAACAAAGCTGCTTTCATTACCTTAAATGGTGTTTGAAATAGAACCGAGGGTGACATTTTCTTGTGTGTGTTTGTTTTTATTATTTTCCAGGAGGACTATATCCCCTATCCCAGCATTGATGAGGTATGTACTCGAGGGGAAAAAGAAAAAAGCTATTAGAAAGATTACTAAAAAAGAAAGTCACTGAAAAGTTTAAGTGGGGATCCAAAATCTTAAAGTAACCACCTTGGAATTGAAAAGTCGCACCTTTTCTATGCATGCTGCTTTTCTAGTGCAACAAAAGGAAGGGGCTACAGCCATACATTTGGGGCTGCTCTTGGCTTTTTTTGAATCCCACCCCTCCCCCAGCTCAAGATGCTTCTGATACTCTGCCAGAATATGTATAACTTGGTTTTGAATAAATTGGAAGACACTGTTGGAAGGAAGATCCATCTGGCTTTGTTCCAAGCTGAGAGAAAGACATGTTGAGACTCTAGAAAAAGTACAGAGAAGAGCAACCAGGATGATTAGGAGACTAACACATATGAAGAACGGTTACAGGAACTGGGCATGGCTAGTCTATTGAAGAGAAGGACCAGGGGAGATGATAGCAGTCTAGTCTAGTGAAGAGTATGACCAGGGGAGACATGATAGCAGTCTTCCAATATTTGAGGGGCTGCCACAGAGAGGAAGGAGTCAAGCTATTTTCCAAAGTACCCAAAGGCCAGACAAGGAACAATGGGTGGAAACTGAACAAGGAGAGATTTAACTTGGAAATAAGTGGGAGCAATCAACCAGTGGAACAGGTTGCCTTCAGAAGTTGTGGCAGTTTCATCACTGGAGGCTTTCAAAAAGAGATTGGACTGCCATTTGTCAGAAATGGTGTAGGGTCTGCTGGGTAGGGGGTTGGACTAGATGACCTACAAGGTCCCTTCCAACTCTGTTAATATGTTAATCTGTTAAAATACAACCACTAGAACAGCCCAGTGCAGAGAGAGGGAAGGAGGGAGGGAGGGAAGGAGAGAGAGAGAGAGAGTTAGTTTGTTCGTTCCCTGATCATGGGCTCCAGCACGAGTCCAAAAGCTTAAAAAAATGAATCTTTGGTCCCAGTGACCGACTCAGATTATATTCTAAGGCAACTATTCTTTAACACCACACCCTCTAAATGAGTTTCAATATGTTCTCACTGTGACTTCCTATAATTGGAGAGGTACAAGCAAAAAATATGTGGTTGGCACCAGGTTGAGGATATCCAGAATAAATATCTGTGCTGTCTGCACATAAAACAAGCAGGTTTTTTTTTAAATTGTTTGTTTGTTTGGTTTTTACTTTACAGGTATATATGGAAAAGCTTTTGGGTTTTTTTAAAATAAATTTACTGCATTCATTGCTGAAATTACATAATTTAACAATTTCCTAGACCTTTTAAATTTTGCAGCAATGTTTTTGCCAAATTTACGTTAGTCATACCAAAAAGTGCAGTGATTCCTTGTTACAAACTCTGTTTGGTTACAAAATACTGATGAGTTCATACAGTGGGTTACTGTTCAAACACCAAGTCTACATCTCTGGGTGCAAGGAACTATTCATAAGTTTACACCATTAAGTGGTACATTGAATGCCAATATGTGTTATTTTTTTAACCCGACAAGGAGGATATAAATCATTTTAAAGAATTCTTACTTGCTACTCTGAGATATTTTTTTTTTAAAAAAAGGTTTAGATCCAAAGTATTGTTCTGATGTGGAAATTGCTTTATACATTACTTCAAGCATAAAATTAAGATGAATTAAATCCTCTTTGCTAGAAATGATCAGGAACATCATCAAATTTGATCAGTACAAGAATTAGCATAGTGACGTTATCTAACCGTACAGGTGAAATTAGACAATCGGTAGAAATAATGAAATTGGTTCAAAGCAGCCTTTCTGAGCCAGATGTTTTGAGACTACTGTTCTTAAAATAAGCAGCTGATTTCCCCATTTGGGGAATTTCTGCCCAACCACATCTGGTGGATGTCATCCCAGAGAAGGATTGTGTACTTCATTTTTTTATATTGAAGGAGATCTATAAATTAATAATATTATAAATTATAATATTATAATAATATTATAAATTAATAATATTAATAAATTAATTAATAATAATAATTAAAAAAAACAGTTTTAATCATCCACCCAGAGACTGGAAACAGATGAACTCTGGAGATTTATATCTAGTTCTGCCTTTTCTCCATGCTTGACTCCACACTCCGAAGTCTTTTGTTAGATTCTTTGATTCACGTTTTGAGAATGTGATTGCAACATGGGGTTGGGTAACATTTGAGTGATCACTTTTTGTTCTACCAAGTGGGGTTGGGAATATAAAAAGTATGAGGTAGAATTTTAATGTGACACCCATGAGATGGGGTGGGAATTGAACATCTGCACCACCACAAGGCCTGGAAATGCAGTTGAACCTTTTCTTCTGGGTCCATAATTACACACAAGCCTGAGAATCGAATCTGCCTTGAAATATTTACTGGAGTTTTTCTCAACCTTGGCAAATTTTCATTGCTATATTTTCTCGTTATATTCGATAAGTACTTTGTGAACAGCATTCTGTCTGAGTCAATTTGCTTACATAACAATATTAAACTCCTAGGTTTTACCTCTATTATCCAACCATTGATAAAACAAGTCCCAAGATCGAAAATATTCTGTGTCTTCTTTATCTTCTGTCTTCAGTATTAGTCTATCCATTTCTGCACAGTCTAACTAAAAAAAAAAAACATCTTCTATGGGTGTTTCCTCGTTTTTCCAGTGTTGTGCAAATACAGTTCTTGTTGCTGTCAAAACATGTCACCTTGGCAAGTTTCAGATAGGTGGACTTCAACTCGCAGAATTCCCCAGCCAGCTGGGGAACTCTGGGAGTTGAGGTCCACACAGTTGAAAGTTGCCAAGGTTGAGAAACACTGATTTATGGAATCAACATTGACATCTAGTTCAGTGGCCTTATGCTTCAGACGAGGCAGCCCTGACAAGCCGAGCACATCGTTCTAAAGTGGCACCTGATAACCATTCCTTCCTCCCCTCCAAACAGATTTTAGAAAAAGGGAGTCCCTACCCCTTAATTATCTTGCCTCAATTTGGGGGCTACTGGATCGAAGACCCCGAGAACCTCAGCACCCCCACTTCATCTGAAAGCAGCATCTGTGATGAAGAGGAGGAACCGCTCAGCCCCAGCACTTACGGCTACAAACTGGAGTGCAAAGGTGAAGCCAAGGCATATCGGAAACATTTCTTAGGAAAGGTTAGTGGGAAAGGAGGCGTGTGCTCCATTACACACATGCTTACGCAGAGCTTAAAGGGGTCGAGCAAACTTCTCCGGCATTTGCATGTCAAGGAATGGTTGCATCTATCATTTGGGGATGGTTGCAAAGGAGTTGCATTTATAATTCTGCAAATGTAACGTTCTAGATAAGGGGGCAACTCAAACAGCAAAGCACAAAACAGGAAGTCAGATCAACAAATCAGCAGCAAGACTCACACAGGGGTGGGATTCTACTGGTTCGGATGAACTGGTAGCCCCGATGATCAGCTGGGAGTGAGCTGGTTTGTTCCGATGATCAGCTGTTGGGCTCACCTGCCCACCCTGCCTCTAGTCTGTGCTTTATTTCCAGGTTTTCCAGCTCAGCTGCTTTGTGCAGCACAGCCGGTAGCTCCAGCGATCAGCTGGGAGTGAACCAGTTCACTTCGATGATCAGCTGTTGGGCCCACGGGCTCTAGTCTGTGCTTTATTTCTGGGTTTTCCAGTTCAGCTGCTTCGCACGGCACAGCAGATTGCCGCACATCAGCTGTTTTACACACAGTTCTTGCAGCAGAAGGTGTTGCAAATGCTTCACATGCATGCAAAGCACACACTCACTGAACCAGTTGTTACCCTGGTTGAATCCCACCCCTGGACGCACACATCCGTACAACACACAGTTGGAATTTGGGTTTGGATGCATCAGCCTGTCTGACCATCTGCAACCTACACTTAACCTGTCAGGGTTCCAAGTAATCCATAGCAAGCAAAACTCTAAGGCAGGTTGATACCTCAAAGAATACTTTTATTGGGATTATCATATTGGCACATACCTGCTGAAAACCGACTATAAAGTCTCCCATGTTTTTCACCTCATTAAAAATAATTTTTTTTCTACTTTCTCAAAACAATCAGTCACACGGTCCAATCCCAGTGCAGGCTGGCAGATGGGTAGCATTGCTCTGCCTTCCTCCAAACAGGTGTGAGAATGTCCTTGGTTCCCAAGAGAAAATACATTGTTTTGACTACAGATTCCCTTCTATCTCAATTCCTCCCTCCCTATCCCTCAGCTCCAGTGTGGCAACACTGAAGTGGTCAGAAATGGCTTAAGTCAGGTCAGCTTCAGGATTGAGATCACCATCAACCCCTTTGAGATGTAGGTAATCAGCTAATGATTAAAATCTCATTTATGATGGTTACCGACATTTTTTTAGCACAGACAAATACAAGTAGTTCTCAACTTATGACCACAAATGAGCTTAAATTTTCTGTTACTGAGACATTTGTTGAGTGTATTTTGCCCCATTCTACGACCGTCCTTGATATATTCATTAAGTGAATCACTGCAGTTGTTAAGTTAGTAACATGGTTATTAAGTGAACCTGGCTTCCCAGATTCTTGTCAGAAGGTCGCAAAAGGTGATCACATGACCCCAGGACACTGCAAAGGTCATAAAGATGAGTCAGTTGCCCAGTGTCTGAATTTTGATCACGTGACCATGGGATGGCTGCAACAGTCATAAGTCATAAGTGTGAAAACTGCCCATGGGTCACTTTTTTCAGTGCTGTTGTAACTTTGAACAGTCACTAAATAAACTGTTGTAAGTCAAAGACTACCTGTAGTTCAGTCTTGTCTAGAATCTGATTAAATCAGCCTTTAGCTGTTAAAAAATTTACAAAGGAGGTAGTGTTAGTATTCATGGTTTTGGCATTTTGTCTGGACTATCTTGAAGGGCTGACATTACTGAATATCCCCCCCCCCCCAAAAATAAACCAAGCTTCCAGATTCTGGATAAAGTTGATCTATTCTCTTGTTCTAAAAAAGCTTGGTAACCATCATAACTGCAATAGCACTTAGCACTTAGACTTATATACCGCTTTACAATGCTTTACAGCTCTTTCTAAGCGGTTTACAGAGTCCGCATATTGCCCCCAATCTGGGTCCTCATTTTATTGACCTCAAAAGGATGGAGGGCTGAGTCAACTATGATCTGGTTAGGATCGAACTCTTGGCAGTGGGCAGAGTTATCCTGCAATACTTCATTCTAACCACTGTGCCACCACAACTCTGAAATTTTAAGCATTAACTGTTAATTCATACACAGTTCTGGTCCCTGTGCCTTAAATGTATATTGGAAAGACAGGAAAGGTGCATATAGTGGAGGAACAGACTGGCTTTCCCACAAGGGGCGGCATGATGGCTCAGAAGTTAAGATGCTCAGTTTGTCGGCTGTAAAGTCAGCAGCCCAGGTTCAAGACCCAAGAGTCACGAGATGGGATGAGCTCCCATCCTTGCCCCATCTCCTGCCAACCTAGCAATTTGAAAGCATGAAAATGCAAGTAGATAAATAGGTACCACTGTGGTGGGAAGGTAACAGAACTCCATGATGTCATGCTGATCACATGACCAAAGAAATGTCTTTGGACAGTGCTGGCTCAATGGCATTGAAATGGAGATGAGCTATACCCCGTATATAAGTGTAAAATCCACAGGGACTCTTTATCCCCAAGGAAAGATTTGTGGCATCTGGGCTTTTTCTACATAGGGCAAGATCTAAAAGAATTGTGTAAAAGTCTGCTCAGTCTGGAAATTACAGCTACTGTAGAGAGTTTTCCACCCACTCACCCTGACACTATCAAAATTTAGGCTCATCCATTAAAAATTATTCAGGCTCATCCATTCAACATCAATGTGAGAAGAATCACATTACTACACACCTAGAGAAAACAATATAGAGATAGCTCAGGGTTGATCTGTGGAGCCCTGTTGCTGTCTGAGCTTGGCTGTTTTCTTGGAAACTTTTTGTTTCCCAGCTAGGTAACATATTCAACCCATTGTTATTCAAAGTACATAACGAGAAGGAGAGGAGAAATAGAAAGGGCATTAATAAAAGGAAATTTTTTTGGGGGGAGGGAAGGGAACCTTGTGGGAGGAGGGAAATGAAATTTCAACAGTGTTAAACCAGAGCTGAGCATTTTATGACCTTGGAGTCACAACTGGCCCTTTGGCTGTTCCTATCCAGCTTAAATGAATTTATTTTATTTTGAAGGAGACTGCTACTTTTTGTTCAATTTATGTATGTGCAGGCTTCAATGCCTACGCACCTTCACAGCCTTATTGGTTGGGCCCTCCACAACAGTCCCAGTTTCCACTGTGACCCTTTGGGAAAAATTAATTGCCCACCCCTCAGTGGTGGGATTAAATTTTTTTTACTACCGGTTCTGTGGGCGTGGCTTGGTGGGCATGGCAGGGGAAGGATACTGTAAAATCTCCATTCCCATTCTACTCCTGGGGGAAGGATACTGCAAATTCCCCATTCCTTCCCCACCCCACTAACCTGCTTTCCAGTTCCGTTCTCCTGTGCAGGGCAACAAAAGAAGACCCAGCTGGGACTCAGAAGGCAGAGAATAGATGGGGGCGGGGCCAGTCAGAGGTGACATTTGCCAGTTCTCCCAACTACTCAAAATTTCCCCTGCTGGTTCTCAAGAACTGGTCCGAACCTGCCGAATACCACCTCTGCCACCCCTCTGTTAAACGGTGACATTCATGGTCACCAAATGTGGTGATGGCCACCGAAACAAATGCTACCAGTCTCAGAGACATCATGTCTGTTATATATGTGGATTATGATAGACGTTCTTTCAACTTTCTTGGGTAGATCCAGGGGTGGGATTCTACCAGTTTGCACCTATTCTCTAGAACCAGTTATTAACATTCTAAGCAATTCGGAGAACCGGTTGTTAGAAGAAATTACTGGCCTAATCCTGTAAGGAAGGCAGGAAGGAAACATTCTGGTGTTGCTTACAGAAACTGCCACTCGGTTAACCCTTATTACATTCTTGGCAGGACTAAACTTCCTGTCTCAGGAACATCTCTGGATTTCCACCCCCCCTCCTTTGCTGGTACTTTGCTTGTGTGGAGTGACCATTCAAAGTTAAATGGCACTGAAAAAAGTGACTTATGACCATTTTTCACGCTTATGACTGTTGCAGCATGCCCATAGTCATGAGAGGCCAGGCGAGGAGATGCGTGCCTCAATGTGAGTGATGTTGAGTTGACCACACCTACCCAATAACATGACAGCCAAGCCACGCCCACCACCTAAGCCACACCCACAGAACTGGTTGTTAAAAAATTGAATCCCACCCCTGGGTCAGTCAGTTCCTGTGTGACACAGAATGCTGGGTTAAATATTATTTATTAATAAATATTAAGTATTAAATATTCTCTGTGTTGCCCAATTTAGTTTTCCTGCTTTCTTTGGGATGGATCTGAGAGAAGTAGATCCTGGATCCACATGTCAGGGGTTTCATAAAATTCAGTGCTATGCAGCTATTAAAAGAAAAATATATCTCTGGCCCCATTTCTCTCTGCGAGAACATCACTGAAAGAGGCTGATGCTCTGAAGAGCAGCCAAAATCTTTCAGAATTGAAAGGCAATGGATGAAAATAGGTTGATGTCAGGGAGCAGAGAGAAAAATGAGAGCGTATGTGAAAAGAAAGGAAAGAAAGAGGAAGGAAAGAAAAAGGGGGAAGAGCAAGAAGGGAGGTAGGAGAGTGCGAGGAAAGAAGGAACAATTAAAGTACCTGAAGGCAGGACAAGAAGCAATGGGTGGAAACTAATCAAGGAGAGATCCAACCTAGAACTAAGGAGAAATTTCCTGACAGTTAGAGCAATTAATCAGTGGAACAGCTTGCCTTCAGAAGTTGTGAATGCTCCAAAACTGGAAGTTTTTAAGAAAAGACTGGATAAATGTTTGTCTGTAATGGTATAGGGTTTCCTGCCTGAGCATGGGGTTGGACTAGAAGACCTCTAAGGTCCCTTTCAACTCTGTTATTCTATTATTATAGGAAGGAAGGAAGGAAGGAGAAATGCCTTAAACTACCTGTAATCCTGAGGATTAAACAGACATTTCATGCTGTGTTTTTGTCCTGAAGGTCCAATAGGGATTAATTTGATTTATCTGGGCTTCTGATGGCCTACTTGGGGATAGGAGGAATAACGTTCCAATATCCATTCAATAGTTGAATGTAGAAGAAAGTCCTTGGCTTGCAACCATTCTTTTAGTGACTGTTCAAACTTACAATGTCACTGAAAGAAAAGTAATGACTTGGTCCTCGCACTTATGACCATTGCAACATTCCGATGGCCACGTGATGAAAATTTAGGTGCTTGGCAACAGACACCTATTTTGGACGTTTGCAGCACCCCAGGGTCATGTGATTGCGATTTATCACTTTATCACTTCTTAAAATGGAGCTTGACTCACTTAACAATTGCCTTCCTTAGCAATGGAAATTTGGGTCCAAATTGAGGTCGTAAGTCAAAGATTACCTGTGTTTTTCCAAGTTGGGGCTAGTCTCACCTGCCCTTCAAACCTGATTGCTCAATGGTTTCTAAGATCTGCAGTCCCTGGCATTGCATGGTGGGCAGTGGTGCGATTCAATTTTTTTTACTACTGGTTCGGTGGGCGTGACTTGGGCGTGGCAGGAGAAGGATACTGCAAAATCCCCATTCCCTCCCCACCCCACTAACCCGCTTTCCAGTTCCATTCTCCTGTGCAGGGCAACAAAAGAAGACCCAGCCAATCAGCTGGGACTCGGGAGGCAGAGAATAGATGGGGGCGGGGCCAGTCAGAAGTGGTATTTTCTGCTTCTCTAAACTACTCAAAATTCCCGCTACCGATTCTCCAGCACTGGTCAGAACCTGCTGAATACCACCTCAGATGATGGGGCCCCAACCCCCAAACCACAGAATACTATGTGTATAATGTTTCTTGTAACCCCCAAAGGATTTGCATGGTGTCCATAAACTACGGATGAGTCACTTGTGATTACTTCGGAGTGTTAAAAATGAGCCTCAGATCAACAATGAAACTATGGAAGTCAGGAAGGGCAGGTTAAATCACTAAGTTTAAAATCTTTGGGGTTTTTTTTGATCCTGATACTCTTAACACACATTCTTTCTATCTCTAGGATCATTTAAATTTTTACTGCACGGCCAGCAGCCTGGGAAATTTGATCCTTTCCATTAAGTGTGAAGAGGCAGATGGAATTGAATATCTACGGATTATTCTCAGGTAAAGGAAAGGGGTAAAGGAAACAATCTATACAGAAAACAAAAATGGATTAATTATTATGGAAGTTCTGTTCATTCATTCCTGTGGCAGCGTTTCTACATCAGTATTGTTTTAAAGAAGGGCATGATGGCTCAATAGTTAAAGATGCTGAGCTTGTCAGCTGGAAAACTGGCAGTCTGGGTTTTATTTATTTATTTGTCAAGCGATTATAAGATAATATGTATAAGTATAAACATAGTTATGAATACATGAAATGGATACATATAAGAAAAATAAAAAGAAATAAAAAGAAACAATAGAACAGGGACGGTAGGCACGTTGGTGCACTTATGCACGCCCCCTACAGACCTCTTAGGAAAGGGGTGAGGTCAATAGTAGACAGTCTAAGGTTAAAGTTTTTGGGGTTTGGAAGAAACTACAGAGTCAGGAAGAGTATTCCAGACATTGACCACTCTGTTGCTGAAGTTGTATTTCCTGCAATCAAGTTTGGTGCGGTTTACCTTGAGTTTGTATCTATTGTCTGCTCTTGTATTGTTATGGTTGAAGCTGAAGTATTCATTGACAGGTAGGTTTGAGACCCAAGCTCCTCACAATGGGGTGAACTCCCTTTCCTTGCCTCAATTCCTGCCTACCTAGCAATAGCAATAGCACTTAGACTTATTTACCACTTCACAGTGCTTTACAGCTCTTTCTAAGCGATTTACCGAGTCAGCATATTGCCCCACAACAATCTGGGTCCTCATTTTACTGACCTGGAAGGCTGAGTCAACTTTGAGCCTGGTGAGATTTGAATTTGCCAAATTGCAGACAGCCAGCAGTCAGCAGAAGGAGACTGCAGTACTGCACTCTAACTGCTGCGCCATCGTGACTAGCAGTTTGAAAGCATGCAAATATGACATGACAATAGGTGACATTTCGATGGAGGGTAACAGCATTCCATGCACCTTTGGCGTAGAGTCATGCTGGCTACAAGACCAGGGAAAATGGCTTTGGACAACGTTGGCTTCCTTGGTCAAGAAATGGAGATGAGTACCCTGCCCTAGAATCGGACACAGGACAGGAATCCTTTACTTTTACTTTTTAAAGTTTGTGTAGTAGAGCTACATAATTCCCAGCCAAGATCAGCCATTCTGACCTGAATTCTGGAATTGTAGTCCTATATCAATCTGGAGGACGTATTTTCACTAGCATTAGATTCTTACACTGGACTGACCTATAATATCACTTATTTCTTTTTGACCAAGTCAAAAAGAGGTCGTCCCCCGACTAACGGGTAATCCTTGACTTGCAACAGTTCGTTTGTTGGAAGTCTGTTCGAAGTTGCAACGGTGCTGAAAAAAGTGACTTATGGCCATTGGTCACACTTACAACTGTTGCAGCATCCCCATGGTCACCTGATCAAAATTCAGATGCTTGGCAACTGGCTCATATTTGTGACAGTTGCTATGTCCTGGGGCCACGTGGTCATCTTTTGTGACTTTCTGACAATCTTCAGTCAATGGGAAAGCCAAGATTCACTTAACAACTGCAGTAATTCACTTAACAACTGTGGCAAGAAAGGTCATGAAATGAGCCAAAATTCACTTAACAACCATCTCACTTAGCAACAGAAATTTTGGGCTCAATTGTGGTCACTGTTGATAGCCCATTGCTGTGGTTCATAAATAAGGACTCAACAGGTATGTTAAAGCATACCAGTGCCCTATGTATACCCAACTGTAGAGTTAGACTTTCCACTACACTGGAAAAAGTGCAAAGAAGAGCAACTAAGATGATTGAAGGCCTGGAGACAGAAATATATGAGGAACGGTTGCAGGAATTGAGGTTGGCTAGTCTAGAGAAAAGAAGGACTGGAGGGTGTATTTGAGAGGCTGCCACAAAGAGGAGTGGGTCAATTTATTTTCCAAAACACCAGAGGGCAGGAGAAGAAACAATAGATGGAAACTAATCAAGCAAAGAAGCAACCTGGAATTAAGGAGAAACCTCCTAACCTGTAGAGCTTGCTTTCAGAAGTTGTAGGTGGAAGAGCTTGCTTTCAGAAGTTGTAGGTGCTCCGTCACTGGAGGTTTTTAAGAGAAGACTGGACAGAAATGGTATAGGATCTCCTGCTGGAGCAGGGGGTTGGACTAGAAGACCTCCAAAGTTCCTTCCAGCTCTATTCTGATTGATTGATTTACCCAGGGTTGACTTAAACATGCTTCTGTTAAGCTATTGTCCTGTATTTGCATGATGCGTTGAATGATAAGTACACAGGCTGAGTTTTCCTGGTGCTCCTGGCTGAGATGTGGTGGGATCGTTTGTAGTTTATTGTGTTGAGCAAACACAAGCAACAGACTTGTATACAGAAGATCCCAATCTGACCTCTGGCATTTATAGACTCAGCTGGGAAAAACTCCTATCTGATGCATTAGTAAGACAAGGACAGCCAAAGAAGACTTCATGTACAATAATCTTTGATTTATGACTGGTCACTCAGTGCTTTGGGTCAACTCAGCATCCAGCCTGCATTTACAATTGTTTGCAGGTCCCATGGTCACAGGAGCACAATTTATGATGTTTTGGTCAGAATCACCCCGTAGTGAACAATGGACTCAGTTAATGACGGTAGCATTCAACAGCTGCAAAAGAACTTGTAAAATCGGGTGTGGGGTCACATGGTGACCTGTTTTATCAGTGTCATGACTTACAACTAAAGTTGTAGGTTCAATTCTGGTTGTAAATTAAGCACTTCCCATAAAGAATTTCTGAGACTGCAAGATCTGGAATCTATCAAGTTGTCTTCTTTTAGAATCATGGTAGTACAAAGTTGAAGGGACGGTTAGGTCAAGGAATCCATTCCCTTCTCTCTGTGTAGGAATCCACTCTGCTTGAATACCTTAAATGAAAGGCAGATCACCATTGATCACCATAGGTCATTGGTCATTGTAGGTCATCCTGTAGACACCAAAATAAGTATGTTGATACCCCATTTCCCTGAAAATAAGACCTATCCCCAAAATAAGCCCTAGCATGTTTTTACACATGTGCCTAATATAAGCCCTACCCCCCAAAATAACTCTTACTTAAGAGCCTGTGCACCCGGCAAGCCACACACTTCTGTTTAGTTGTTTGTGGTGCCACAACCGCAAGGCAAGGCAGAGGGGTAGAGCTGTCCCATATGCCCCATACCGGCTTACCTCAGGACTTCTACAACCAGGCCATCCATGCCTTAATATCTGCCTTGAGGGAGCAGCACCAGCAGCCATGTGCAATAGGACCCCACATGGCTGCCGGCCCACTTCTTCTGCTTGCTCATGGCCTCAGCAGAGTAGGAGGCCAAGTGGTGTGCTGGTGCCGTGGATGCAAGGCGAGGCAGGTGTGAGGGTGTGGATGGCCCTGGCTGTGGGGTCCTGAGATAAGCCGCTGCAGAGCATGTAGGGTAGCTCCACCCCTGTCTTGCCTTGTGGCTGCGACACCGGTGCGTCACTCTGCCTCCTGCTCCATTGCGGCCGCGAGTAAGCAAAAGTGGGCCAGTGACCATATGGGATCCTGCCCTGCCATGAACAAGCATAAGAAGTAGGCCATCAGCCATGTGGGCTCCTAAGGCACACGGCTGTTGGTGCGGCCGCCACAAGGGAGGTGTCAGGGAAGAGATACGTGGAAAAGAAGGCAAGTGTCAGGCCTCATGTACATGGGGGTGTGTGGGTGGAGAAATGACACCCCCTGAAAATAAGCCCCAATGCTTATGTTGGGGCCCAAAAGAAAATAAGACCCAGCCTTATTTTGGGGGAAAACATGGTATAGTAGGATGAAAAGCACTTCCATCTTCTGGAGGAATAATGGAATATATGAAATGGAATTTGAATGATTGTTAAAGTGGTGATTTAATATGAATAGGATTACTATTAGTAGAGTTACAAGGACTTGTCAAATGTATTAAATATGATTATTGATATTTTATTGGTGGTAAAAGGAAGGATATATTTGATGAATGAAATGTTATATTAAAAAAAATGTTAGGGAATATTCTTGGGAACTGTCGCGGCATCACTAAAAGTTAGAATTGGGGTGGAATTGGAGAGGGGGAAAACAATGGTACACAATTCCTTAATAATAAGATGATGTAAGAAAAAGAAAGGGAACCAGAATTTAAATGGAGGTGATATTAAGTATATTTGAATAATATGAGGATTAGCATAAAAGAACTAATACAATGAAATCTTGAATATATAAATGAATAAGAGACTATAATGGAATATAAGGATGTGTATTAATGCTAGAAAGAAATAAGATTATGGGAAAAAAAACTAACATGATTATTAATACGTTATTGGGTATAAAATGTAAAACACCCAGGTGTAATATTGTTCACATATTGATATGTATGTAAAATAAAAAAAAACTTTGGAACAAAAAAGAAGTTACATCTTCTCATATCTAGATGGCATTTCTCAACCTTAGCACCTTGAAGATATGTGGACTTGGATATGTGGACCATGCTGGCTAGGGGATTCTAGAAGTTGAAGTCCACACAACTTGCCAAAGTTGAATAACACAGAACCAGAGTGAACTTCTCCCCCTCAGTTGGTTGGTCCATGGCTTCTTTTCATCGATGCAGACCCTTGGCGCCAGCTCTCACTGGTCTTGTCCAATGGGTTGATTTGGATGGACCAGGAGATGATTTTGTCCAAATACTGTATATTAAAAGGTGACAGGGAATCCTTGAGGACCCTTTTGGTGTGCTCAATTTCCTATGGAGTCCAAACATTTTTGCTACTTAAGAGAGATGAAGTGATGATAACAGGATGTTCTGTAGCTGTTCAGTGATGGATCTGAGTTTCTTGGGGTTTTAAAAATTATTTTATAGCGCTTTTAAGTCTGCTCTTCGGTAATGAGTTTGGCAACGAACATTGTTTGCTTGACCTACAGTAAAGCCCAAGGAAAGCAGTAAGAAAACAATCCCTTGAAAAGATATTGGAAAATGTCAATTATATATAACATTGGTTTTTTTCTCTCTCTGTAATGTCTTATCCTCTTATTCCCCCAACAAATTACTGAAGTTTTAAAGGAAATGGGAAACTGGAGATGGTAACCGTAACAACTATGTCCAAACAAACCCTCTTAGAAAAGTTCAAAAACAATCTACAGATCCTTCCTTTTAATTAAATCTAGAGATATTGTTACATTATCACTGCTTATGTCTGATTCTCTCTGATTCTGTTTTGGCCTTCCTTAGGTCCAAAGCAAAAACTTTACACGAAAGAATCCCTTTAGCTGGACTCAGCAAGCTGCCAAACATCCCACAGATTGCAAAGGTAGGTTGCTTGGAGTGATAACCATAAAGGTCATGGTTGCGATCATTAGTAGATTCCGATTTTAGAGGCTGGGCTTTATTGTTACGGAAGGTAATCACCGAAACATCAGTGATTGCAAGGAAAAAAGATCACGATGGAAGCAAGAATTAAACACAGACAAAAGTGTATAATCTGCAGCGCTTTGACTCCAAAGGTATCTTTGAGGCAGACAGTTGAGGAGCATAGTGAGTGGCCTAGGTGAGGAGAGGTGAGGCTCTTGCCTCACTCTCAGGAGGTTGTGAGTTTGATCCTAAGTAGAGGCAGATATTTCTCTCTCTGGGCACACACAGAATATATTTTCTGGATTAAAAAAAAACCTCTGCATTGGTGACAGGAAAAGGCATCCGGTCAGTAAGTACTCAGCTCCATTCCACTCCTCAAAGGATTATGGGGCCATTAAAAGAGGACGATGAGTTGAGGACGATAGTGGTGTGGTAAAAATGTGAAACTAGAAATTAAATCCAGTTCAAGACAGTTTATGTTTATTAGGGTAAATTATAAGTGGCTCAGTGACTTAATGACATTGGAGATGATTTCTGCTCCAGTGGTTCGAGTCCTAACATTGCCTGTCGGGGTGAGCTCCTGTCACTTGTCTCAGCTTCTGTCCACCAACAGTTTGAAAGCATGTTCTATGTGAGTAGATAAAGTAGATTCCACTTCAGGGGGGGCAGGCGGAATGAGCTGGTGCTCAGTGCAGGTAGTCAGATTCCTGCTCTCTGAACCTTCCCAGTTGCGATGCTTGTTGGCGGGGCAGTTCCGGGAGGGAGGGGGCCTTGGATGACACTACAGGAAGAGCCGTGAAGCCAGATCGCCCCCTTGTGGTGTACCATGGGAAGTGCGTGAGTGTTTCCTGCAACAGAGCTGGTACCTTAGCAGCCAAGCTACTGTTTTGCAGTTGCATTGGGGTCTCCTGGCTAATGTAGCAATGCCTTACAGTAATAATAGTAATAATAATAACTCTGGAGACTCTGGCATAAACCAGTGCAGGTGGTTCCAGTGGTACTCGGCACACTGGGTGCTGTACCTAAAGACCTAGGCAAGCACTCAAAAACAATTGGCGCTGACAAAATCACCATTGGTCAGCTGCAGAAGGCCACCTTACTGGGATCTGCTTGCGTAATCCACCGATACATCACGCAGTCCTAAACCCTTCGGAAGTGTTCAACTAATGATAATAGCATGGTTAAGTTTGCTGTGTATACTGTCATTTTTGTGTATAATGATGATGATGATGATGATGATGATGATAATAATAATAATGCAAGTTATTATCATCCAAAAATATTTAGGTTGGGGAAAATTTAGAAGAAGAGTTGCTGTCTCCCAAATCCCCACCTACGCCTTCATTGGCTTAAATCAATGTCATGATGTATTTCGCATTTGTGATACCACAAATAAAGTTATTTTGCTCGTTTTGTCTTATCTTTGACTTCCCCCAAAGGGCTGTTTGTAATCTGCTATGTCTTCGGGCTCCTAATTTCTCACTCACCGTTTGCTGCATTTCTAAACAGGCCTTTTGCGATGACGCCACAGGATTAAAGTTTTACCCTGTGCTCTATCCCAAGGTGAGCTAAGCAGTGATGCCAAAACTTAATTCCGGAAGGAAATTGATGTGCAGAATTAAACTATGCTAGAAGACCTCCAAGGTCCCTTTTCAGCCCTCTGATTCTATGAAATGCATGCATGCAGGTTTATCTAGTGATGGGATTCAAAATTTTTTACTACTGGTTCAGTGGGCATGGCTTGGTGGGCGGGCGTGGCTTGATGGGCATGGCTTGGTGGGCATGGCAGGGGAAGGATACTGCAAAATCCTCATTCCCTCCCCACTCCTGGGGGAAAGTTACTGCAAAATCCCATTCCCTCCCCATCCCACTAACCTGCTTTCCAGCTCTTTTGTCCTGTGCAGGGCAACAAAAGAAGATCCAGCCAATCAGCTGGGACTCAGGAGGCAGAGAATAGATGGGGGCGGGGCCAGTCAGAGGTGGTATTTGCCGGTTCTCCAAACTACTCAAAATTTCCACTACTAGTTTTCCAGAAGTGGTCACAACCTGCTGAATAGCACCTCTGGGTTTATCTCTGTAGAACCGAAATATACCAATTTGAGAGATAGCTTCCCCTAATTATAAATATCCAGCCAGGCATGAAAATGGCCAGGAGAGAGATTATCATCAATTTGCACCATATGCCTCGGAATTGTCACCTGGGATTCATGATACATCCCCATGGCATTTGAGAAGAGAATGCAATTAGATTAGAGTTGGATTGGTTTACCTGCTTATTCGGACTTCTTCTTGACCGCAACCCCAGAAAAAAATTGAATCTGAACCTAAACGAACTCTGTAGGAAGAGGATGGTTATCATAAAAGCAGGATAAAGAATCTGATAACTGGAATTAGTGAAAACGTGGACGGCCTCACGGGTGGGATTCTACCGGTTTGGAGCCGTTTGGGAAAACCAGATGTTAAAGTTACACCCGGTTCACTGAACCGGTATTACAACCGACTGGCTGGCCCCGCTTACCCTGCGTCACCCCTCCCAGGAGTCTCTATGCAGCCCATTTTTGATGGAGGTAAGTGCAGGGTCCGCATGGAGGTTCTGGGAGGGGAAAAAATGGGCCTTCCGGAAGTCCGTAAACGGATCTATTTCCAGCTTCCAGAGGGCCTCCAGAATCCAGGGAAGGCTGTTTTCGTCCTCCCCCGGGCTCTGGAGGCCGACCAGAAGCTGGAAACAGCAAGTTCCGGTAGGCCACGCCCACCATGGCCACACCCACCCAGTAACTGGGCAGTGAACCCAGTTTTTTTGAATCCCACCCCTGGATGGCCTTGTTCTACTTTTTGCAGGTACGTGACAGAAACTAAGTTTCGACATAAACACTAGAATTGATTCTGTGTTTTGGGGAGATCAGACATCTAAACATGTTGAGCAAAGCCATTTTTGACTGCTCAAACTCTACTGGGAGTTTCCAGGACAGGTATTGCAAAAGGGGCTTGAATAGCTACAGAGAAGGATGTTACAATGATGGATGGAGAGGCATAATTGAGAAGGGGGCAGTAATTTCTTTCTTTACACATTATTCTGTGACGCCTTCCTCTTTCCTTCTAATTCAGGCATCACAGCTGATCGTATCCTATGATGAACATGAACTTAACAACACGTTCAAGTTTGGGGTGATTTACCAGAAGTTTAAGCAAGTGAGTGACTATTTTATGGGATCGATAATATTTCTGTGGTTCTGATGGTGATTTTGACAGTCTAGAGAAGCTTTTAAATATGTAGAGTTCAATAATTCTGTGGTTAAAAAAATGATTATATACTATAAATGTTTACACACACACATACACACACATGTACATGTGTGAATAATTGTATTAGATAGCTATGTAGAATTGTAACTACTGCTAAAATGATATACCTTTTTTCTTTGTTAGTTTTCCCCCTACTTTTTTAAAAGCCGCTTTTTATATGCCTTATATGTATTTGACAATGTGTACATTTTTATCTTTGTGGTGGTTGTTTGGTTTTTTTGTCATTATTTTAAAAAGCAATAAAAGAGTAAACAAGAGCCAATAAAAAAGAGCTTGGAGAATTTCCTGATCCAGTTTCACCTTTGCTGTTGCAAAAAAGAATAATCACCCTTCTGATTATTATCTTTTCTCTCCCTCTCCCTCTCGCTCCCTCTTTCCTTCTCTCCCTCCCTCCCTCCCTCCCTGAGTGTGACTTTCCCTCCCTCCTACCATGCCCCCCTTCTCGTAAACAGTTAGTGACAAAAGTTATTTAGAGAGGAAGTTGATTACCTCTCACCATAACAGGGATAATCTTTTGCAAAATTTAGTTTTGTGGTTTCAAAATAAAGATGAGTTCTGTCATTTTTGTTTGGAATTTTCAGACACAGGAAGAAGAATTGTTTGGGAACAATGAAGAAAGTCCTGCCTTCAAAAACTTCTTGAACTTGTTGGGAGAAACCATTACACTACAGGATTTCAAGGGGTAAATTAAGCTATTAATCATTCACATGGCTCCTTCCTTCCTTCCTTCCTTCCTTCCTTCCTTCCTTCCTTCCTTCCTTCCTTCCTTCCTTCCTTC
>NW_020769354.1:8040233-8074506 GCF_900518735.1 Pseudonaja textilis
TTCCTTCCTTCCTTCCTTCCTTCCTTCCTTCCTTCCTTCCTTCCTTCTTTTCCTCTCCCTCCCTCGCTCTCTCCCTCCCTCCTTTCCTCTTCCCTAAGTACCAAAGTTCTCCTATCTTGTTCTGGGTTTCTTTTCAGCTTTCGAGGCGGCCTCGATGTGACTCATGCTCAGACAGGCACAGAATCTGTCTACACAGTGTTCAGGGACAGAGAGATTATGTTCCATGTTTCCACCAAGCTTCCCTTCACAGAAGGTGATACCCAGCAGGTAAGTGAGATCTGACCTTTCTCTTTCGAGATATAATAGCAGGGCCGCACAAGGGATGAAGTGGTAAAGTGAACATTGTGTAACTGGCCGTGGAAGGAAAGGTGTGAATTGCTTTCGGCCAGTGTGACCACGTCTTGCGATTGAATAACCTCTTCAGGGAAGTTGCACAGACAGATGGATGTTTGTTTTTGCTTTAATTTTTCTTAAAGACCAAATTTCCTTTGATAGAAGCTTGCCATTTTGTTTTGTTTTAATATTTTGCACCCAGATTCTCATTTTCTGAAACTGTGTAGGTTTATTATGCCCCTTTTCTGCATCATTAGTTAAAAAAAGCCTTTATGCAAATTCGTGGGAATTGCCATACACAATTCCTTTTGATAACGGCCCTTTTTTAACATCAATATATTCCCAGATAGAATTATAAACACAAACCTTTATATGCATACACAGAAATGTGTATATTTTTGTGTCGTTAACTTGAGTTGCTGAGGGCTGTTGAATTCTTCCTTTGGAATTGCTGGAATTGCACGCCCTCAAACAAGGCAGAGCCTCAACTCTTAACTTGGCTTACTAGGCCAGTTCATTTTCGGGGCTCATTTGATCTCTCCTGAACCTTAAACTCATCAAATGTCTGAACTGATAGTTTACCACAGCATGGAAAGGATGACTAAATTTAAGCTTTGCATTTTACACCAACGAAGTTTTTCCCGAACCTGGTGTCAGAAGAATAATTTGGGCTTCCAATGAGTAAGAATAAATAAAAATGACATCCAGACAGCAGTGAAGAAAGAAGAAATATTTATTCCTAAAAGCAAAACAGTTTGCCTTTAAAGGCAGGCTGCAGAGAAATGGGGTATAGCAGCAGATTTTTATAGGGGTAGCTTGTGCAGGGTGAAGTGTCTACATGTTGATTCTAGGGTGACACTTGAGATGTGTGTATCTGTATAGGTAGGTAGGTATGTTTATTCTTGTGAACATGCAGCTCCTCTGACAGACCTAGTTTAATTAACTCTGGCTGTGTTTGCAGGCCTTATCCTTTGATATGTCGATTAGGTCTGGGTCACGTATTTGGAGGGTTTTGCTAAATTTAGTTGATTAATTTAGTTTCAGGTTGACTGTCAATTATCCAGTGCAGACACTGAATCCACTCAAAGCACTGTGGATTCTGTTAATATTTTAAAGGAAGATAGAAAAAGCAGTAAAAAGAATATGTTTGGATATAAAACTTCTCACGTTGGTGAAGGATATTGTGAGAAAGCAGCCCTTTCTTCTCTCTGTGTGTGTTTGTGTGTTGATGTGTGTTCAAGAAAGGGGGAGGGGCTCATTTGAAGAGCTGTGGTGGTGCAGTGGTTAGAGTGTAGTACTGCCGGCTACTTCTGCCAGCAGTTTGGCAGTTCGATCCTGACCATCTCGAGGTTGACTCAGCCTTCCATCCTTCCAAAGTCGGTAAAATGAGGACCCGAATTGTTGGGAGCAATAATGCTGACTCTATAAACTGCTTAGAGAGGGCTGTAAAAGCACTGTGAAGCAGTATATAAGTCTAAATATGTTATTGCTATTTCTAGGCCATGCATGCTTCATCTTGCTGCTGTTAGACTTAGAAAATCTCTGCACTGATGAGTAAAAATTGGGATGTTTTTCTGTTTAAGAGCTCCCACCTGGAAGTGTGTGTTTGTCTCTTTCCTTTAATCTTCGCAGCTTCAACGGAAAAGACACATTGGCAACGACATTGTGGCTATTATATTCCAAGAAGAAAACACTCCCTTTGTTCCGGATATGATTGCTTCAAATTTTCTGCACGCCTATATTGTCGTCCAGGCAGAAAATCCAGAAACGGATAATACATCCTATAAAGTAAGCGTGTGGGAAAAGTAGAATGTGTGTGTGTGTGTCCCTGGTTTGTGTGTGACCACATCTGTTTTCCATCTGACAAATAAGCCCTTTGGTGGCTTTGAAAAATGTACCTGTTTGACCAGAGATAAAGAGTTCCAGCTAAGCCTTTGTGAAAATTGTTATTTATTCTTGGAGAAGCAGCTGGTGCCCTCGGCACTTTTGTTAGCCTATCTGCACATTGGCAGGAAATGTCATTAAATGCCCAGAGGCGTGTAGCATACATCTGTCCTTGAAGCCTTAGCAAAATCAAGCTTGACTGAAGGTTGCAGAGCAGGTGGCCAGCAGTCTTTAATGGGCTATATGCCCATTCTGGCATTTACAAATTATTCTGAAGCAGTTGCTTTGCCACCCTGTTGTCCCATATAGGGGGAAAAAAGGTGTACGGGTAATCCCTGAGTTATTTTAACAGATTAAAAGAATTGGGAGGGACCTTGTAGGTCATCTAGCCCAATCCCACACCCAGCAGAGACCCTACAACCATTTCTGACAAATAGCAGTCCAATCTCTTCTTGAAAGCCTCCAATGATGAAACTCCCACAACTTCTGTGGGCAACTTCTGTTCCATGGGTTGATGGTTCTCACTGAGGTTGAAAAAACAGGAAATAAAGGACAGCCAAGAGCCCGGGTGGGTGGGTGGGCTGGTCAAACAGATGACCAGAATGCTCTTCGGAGCTACCGGTTGTATAGAACTGGGCCGAACCGGTAGCATCCCACCTCTGGCATGGCCCCTTCCTCCTCTCTGTGGCAGCCCCTCAAATATTAGAACGCTGCTATCCTGTCTCCCCTGGTCTTTCTCTTCACTAGACTAGCCACGCCTAGTTATGACCGCCCCTAATACCTGTTGCTAAGTGAAACAGTTGTTAAGTGAGTTTTACCCCATTTTCTTGCCACTGTTGTTAAGCAAATTACTGCAGTTGTTAAGTTAGTGATATGGTTGTTAAAGGGAATCTGGCTTCTCCATTGACTTTGGGTGTCAGAAGATTGCAAAAGGTGATTGCATGATCCCATGATCTCATTGTAAATATGAACTGGTTGCCAGGCATCTGAATTTTGATCATGTGACCATGGGGAATGCTGCAATGGTCGTAAGTGTGAAAAGGGGTCATAAATCACTTTTTTTCAGTGCCATTATAACTTCAGAATCAGAATAGAGCTGGAAGGGACCTTGGAGGTCTTCTAGTCCAGCTCCCTGCTCAAGCAGGAGACCCTAAGGCCTACACCATTTCAGACAAATGGCTGCCCAGTCTCTTCTTAAAAGTCATCAGTGATGAAGTACCCACAATTTCTGGAGGCCAGCTGTTCCACTGGTTAATTGTCCTCACTGTTAGGGCGTTTCTCCTTAATTCCAGGTTTCTTCTCTCCTTGATTAGTTTCCATCCATTGTTTCTTGCCCTGCCCATCAAGGCTTTGGAGAATAATTTGACCCCCATTTCTTTGTGGCAGCCCCTCAAGTACTGGACTATTGCTATCATGTCACCTCTAGTACTTCTTTTCTTTAGACTAGCCGAACCCAAATCCTGCAGCCTTTCTTCCTATGTTTTAGTCTCCAGGCCTTTGATCATCTTAGTTGCTCTTCTTTGCACTTTTCCCCTAGGAGACAGAAGGAAACGATGCTGCCTAGGGAACAGGCAGATAAGAGATGGCATAGTCTCCAGCTGCATAATGGCTGGAGAAAAAGGCTCCGAAGGGATCCCCTCTTCCAGGTTCTCTCTAATGGGATTGGTGGGTTGCTGCAAATGATGGTGTGAATGCAGCCGTGTTGCTGAGTAGCTGAAGTTTGGTCACATGATCACAGAGTTCAAACAGTTGGAACTTCTAATCCAGGTTGTAAATGCACCTTTTCAAGTCTGCCGTAACTTTGGTTGCTAAGTGACCAGTCGTAAATTGAGGACTACCTGTATATGAGAAGCTTGGACATTTTTCTGGTCAATAGGCATCCCTTTGTATTTGCATTGTAGAGTGGCTGGAACACACGGTGACTCGCACAGTTCAGTTCATAAATAAGAGATGTAAAATTAACGATCAGTTTGTGGATTGAAAGAAATTTTTCAATTGCTTGGTTAGGAAAACAACATGGATAAAGTAGAATAATGAATATTCAAAGGAAAGAGTTATGTTTTCTTCAGATTTTAATGATTATGTTAATGGCAACTGGTATGATTTTGTTGGCTTATGAAATATGGAGATTGCGAACCCATTTTGGAATTTTGTGCCTTTTAATTTAATGCATTTACAATAATATATTATGGCTTGTTGCTCAGTCAGCCAGATGTTCTGGCTGAATTTAGCATTTTTGTCCACCAAGAACCTCGGATAGGCACATGTGGATGTGTTAAAAGACATCATTGAAGGATGGAAGCTGTTCCTAGTAAAGCTGCCTTTTGCAATTGACTGGTGGTTGTTTTGTCAATGCCGATGGTGTTCAAGTAATGATCAGGGATTGTACTCAAGGTGCCTATTACTATTATATTATCATTATTTATATTATTATTTTGTATTACTCCTCATAGCATTATAAGTTTTTTGCCTATCTCTTTTTTTCTTTGTGTGAACTACTGTTCAATCAATACATGGGTGTGTGTGTGTGTGTTGAGGGTAAATGCACTCTATATGGACCCAGATATCTTGCCAGAAATCTCGTCATCTGCCCAGATGTGTTCAATGACTTCACCAGCCAGAGGTTCTACTTAGAGGAACTTCAGTATCAGTTTAGATGGATCAGTAGAATGTCTCAAGAAACATTTGAATCCTGGCGACTTACATCTGGGCTACATTCTTAGCAAGGATTATGGTAGTGATTAGCCCTTGCCCCATTCTGGAATAATTTCCAATTTCTCATCCTAACCCATAACTTCGTAGACTTTGTAGTAGTCTCCTGTTCAAGTGGTAACCAGTCCAGTGTCTATTTTGTTTAAATCAGTCAAGGCTAGCTAGATTCTGCCTCTTGCCAAGGCAATCCTTTCAAATATGCAGTTAATTATTTCATTTAATTTAATTTAGAATCATCTTTTCTACAATCCTGCTTCCAATTTTTTCCTCACTACCTTGACAAATGCGATTGCTTCGTTTTTTTTATTTCTTATTGTTTAGGCCTTCGATGCTATAGTGGAAGAAAAAGTACTTCTAATACTTTCCTTGTTGCAATATTAGTAGCTTCCTTTCACACAAAAGATTCTGTTAACACACAATATAGATTATGGCAATATTTCTCAACCCAGGCAAGTTTAAGATGGGTTAATCTCAGTTCCCAGAGTTCTTCAGCCAGCCTTACTGTCCACCCATCCTAAATTTGCCAAGATTATGAAACACTGGGTTAGGGGAATCTCTGGCTGAAGCATTCATACAACAACATGGTTAACATTAACCTTGATGAGGAATTTTGATGTGCGTGTATGTGTGTGTTGAGTGAATTACATCCATTTCGATAGACTACAGCCATGATGGTGGTTATATTGCATGCGTGCCACAGGTGCAAGCCCAGCCAAACTTACCTGCACTGTGCATGCGTGCACCTCCCAGCTGATTTTCGGCCCATTTGAGGCCATTTTCACCTTCCCGGAGGCTCGAGGGAACCCATATATTTCCGGAAGGCCTGTTTTTTGGCCTCCCGAGGCTGCAGAGGCTTTCCTCAAGACTCTGGAAGGGCAAAAATGGCCACAAACAGGCTGAAAATCAGCTGGGAGGCGCGCGTATGTGCAGTGTAGGTAAGGGGGCAGGGCAGGAGTTTTGCACATGCATATGCGCAGGGGGGGTGCATTATATTGTGGGTGCTGGCACACACGCGCATGCTTTCAGCACACCATAGCGAAAAGGTTCGCCATTACTGGACTAGAGTTTGAAAGACTGAAATTTCCACAATCGGCACATAGCTCAGTGGGCCCTTTGGTAGTAGACCTAAAGTTGCAACCAGACAACCACCCAAGGGAAGCAGATTCGCACAAGCCAAGAAAACACAGGACCGTGACATTAACATGGGAACCACGACATGTGAAGAACCCAGATCTTTGTTTTACTGCTGCATTTATACCAACAGTACCATCATGCGCCCCAACTATTTTACACACACTTTTAGAGTCACTTTCACATACCTTTCTTCTAATGTGATAGCAATGGCCCTCTGGATTCTATAAATAGGCCAGACTTTGTGCAAAATTGTTGAGGTAATTCCCCATTAGGAGAATGAGTGCATACAGGGAGACGTCTAGAGAGTAGTGTTGGAATAATACACACCGAGCACACAGATACATTGTACAGTGTAAGTTTTTACTTCCAGAAAGGTTTAAGCAAAGTCCAAAATAAGCAATCCAAAGTCATTCACAAAAATCAGTCAGTTTTCAATCCAGGGATAATCCAAATATCAAAGTCCAGTGTCCAAAAACAGTTCAGTAAGACTTACATTAAATCCAGTAATATCAGTCAATTAGAAGAAATGGAGGAACGGCAATACTTTCCAACAGAAGGAAACAGAGACAGAGACACACTCTCTTCTGAGATTAAGACTAAAACAACCCAGGTTTCTGGCTCCATCTTATGGCCGTTTGAGAAACCACACCCAACTACAGTTTTGCATTTTCTTAAAGATACAGTTTCACCCAAATAGCTGTTAGGTGACTCAGATTCCTAACAAAAATAATTAATGGTCAAGTTTGATATCAGAAAGTAATTGAAAAGCATTTAACCTCCCAGGACACTCGCAAATCACAAGTCATAATTCTGCGTCAAAAGGAGTATGCCAGGACAGTTGACCACAGCTGAATATACATACATCAATATATCCCAGGCTATTTCAGAAGGCCTGAACAAACACATGTCAATTGTTAATGGGCGAAGTACTTGCAAACTGTCCACCTTGAACTTTTATCTGCTTAACCTTAACAAGAGTCACTTAGTTGTGCGATAGGCAATTATATAAATTTGAAAAATAAACAATACCCCCCCTTGTGAGCTACACTTCACAAAAACTTATGCCTCATAATATTCATTAGCCTTAATCGGTGGAGACTCCTTACAATTTTTTTCCAACCTGGTATCTACAATCTATAACTTTTTCCATAGTTCTTTGCCTGGAGGAACATCAGTGTTGCTGGTGAGGAATTCTAGGGTTCATAGTTACATTTCATATTTCTATTTCACATTTGTAGATTGTAGAGTTGAGAAAGGTTTTCTTAGGTCATGGATGTCCTTATTAGGACAGAATCTCCATATTCAGAGATAATCTTATTGTCAATTCATAAAACATTCCCATGCCTGTTTTAGTAGTTGCCATAAAAAGGGGGGGAAAGCGAAAGTACATTCCAACTCTTATCTTTAAAAGACTGTAACTAAATACCAGAGTTTTGCCCGTGAATATATTTAATTGGAGAACGTAAATGATGACACCCAGCCTGTGAACGTGCTCAATTGGAGAATCTAGTTTATGGGACACCCAGGGGAGAGGGAGGAAACAGGATCATAGATGACTGTAAATTATATACGCCAGAATTGGCTACATACAGGGCAGTGCCAGTATGTCGCCTCTAATGAATCCTTTGAAGTTTTTTGAAGGTTGGCTCGAGGATCATGATTTAATTAGAGCAATTGCTGGAATCCTGACACTTACCTTCTTCAAAGCCATTGGGAAAGACACTCCCTCAGGACTTCCAAGAATTATATGGCTGGCCAAGAGTGAGAAAAACAAATTTAATCAGAGAGACCTTTGTATGACAACTGTATTTACATTGGGTTCTTTTACATGTAACTTTGCGCATATCATAAGCTCAAATGCTTTTTCTCTTTCTTTGTTTTGGATAGGTAGCTGTCACAGCACGAGAAGATGTTCCGTCTTTTGGTCCTTCACTGCCAAGCCCACCTGTATTTCAAAAAGTAAGACACAACCCTAACCCTAAAACAAGGTTTGTGTTTGGTTCTTATGGGAAGTAATTTGGGAGGTCTGGGGGAGGGATTGAATTTTCATAGATCTCCCTCCACACTTCCAAAAAAGGGACTTAAAATGACACAAATTTCATGACGTGGCCTGGATTTCTGTATTGCACTGAACCAAACTGAGAACACTGATTTTTGCTTTAGTTTATTGTAGGCCCCCAATTGTTGTGGATTACAAACCACAAATGTTTTATTATTCTTTTATCTTCAGGGGATATCATCATTCTCCATGCGTTGCATTATTATTAAGTTTCTAAGATCACATGAAATATGACTGGTTAGGCAATGATGTCACTAGAGTAGATAGGTCTGAAGTGTTGCTACTTTTTATTTTTAAATTTTGGTGGTTTTTTTAAAAACAAACCAACCAAAAATAAGTCAGCCAGAGACCCCATAGCCCTGTTGCATCAATAGAGGGATAGTTTCAAGATCATGGGAGGTGATAGTTCTGCTCTATAACGTACTAGTGAGGAAATACTTGGAATACTGCATCTAATTCTGGTCACCATAGATAATTGACAACATAGAAAGAGTGCAGAGAAGAGTAACGAAGTTGATAAGGGATATGGAGGCTAAACCATACGAAGAACAACTGAGGGAACTAGGTATATCTAGTCAAAAATACTCTAATGAAGAGAATTATGGGTAACATGATAGCAATCTTTCAGTATTTGAGGGACTGTCACAGAGAAGAGGGGGTCAACCTATTTTCAAAAGCATCTGAGAGCAGGACAAGAAGTAACAGGTGGAAGATCATTAAAGAGAGATCTAACCTAGAACTAAGGAGAAACTTCATGACAGAGCAGTTAATCAGTAGAATGGCTTACCTTTGGAAGTTGTGAATGCTCCAGAACTGGAAGTTTTTAAGAAAAGACTGGAGAACCATTTGTCTAGAATGGTGTAGGGTCCCCCTGCCAGAGTAGAGGGGTTGGACTAGAAGACCACCAAAGTCCTTTCCAACCCTATTATTCTTTGTTCTATGTAGAAAATGGCCAATAAGGTAGAATGTAATATATTAACAGAGTTGGAAAGGACCTTGGAGGTCTTCTAGTCCAACCCCCTGCTTAAGCGGGAAACCCTATACCATTTCAGACAAATGGTTCTCCAGTCTTTTCTTAAAAACTTCCAGTTTTGGAGCATTCACAACTTCTGGAGGCAAGTTGTTCCACTGATTAATTGTTTTAATTGTCAGGAAATGTCTCCTTAGTTCTCGGTTGCTTCTCTCCTTGGTTAGTTTCCACCCATGGCTTCTTGTCCTGCCCTCAGGTGCTGTGGAGAATAGCTTGACTCCCTCTTCTTTGTGGCAGTCCCAGAGATATTGGAATACTGTTATCATGCCACCCCACTACTCCTTTTTATTAAACTAGACATACCCAATTCCAGCAACCATTCTTTATATTTTAGCCTCCAGTCCCCTAAATCATCTTGGTTGCTCTTCTCTGCACTCTTTCTAGAGTCTCAGCATCTTTTTTTACATCTGTTTGATTCAGGGGAGATTCTTTGGAATACATTTCTGGCTCAAGTTCATTGGACAATCATCTTGGAGTTTTGGAAGATGTCTTGATGATCCCCAATGAACAGTCTTGAACTGGATCATTCCAGAGCTAACCTGCTTTATTCATTTCTTAGAATGCAGAATTCCGAGAGTTTCTTCTCACCAAGCTGATCAACGCAGAAAATGCCTGCTGCAAATCAGACAAGTTTGCCAAGCTTGAGGTAAGGAAAAATGGGGTTGCCCTTGAGCAGGTAAATAGGACAACCTGCTCAGCCCAAATCCATTTTGCTTTGGGATATCAGAGATTGGCAGTCATGTTTTACAGGGACTCCTTGGAGGCCAAACACCAGGAAAGAGGGGCTTGTGACATTACCTCGTTATGAATTCTGCAGTAATTCACAATTTCTGCATCATAGTATTGATGAAAAACGTTGTGGTTCAATTCTTGCACGTCTCTGAATTTTGCAAGAGTTCCAGGTTAAAAAAAAATGCAAGTGCATATATGGAATTTGGACAAAAGAAGTTTAGAGATACATTTACAATACCTTCAAAAAGTGTATTTGAAAAATAGATTAAAAGGTGTTTGTGAAGCTGTATGCATGTATTAATTTCATGAAGACATCTGATGGAATAACCACGCTTAATGGTCCAGAAATAAGATTGCTCCATTAATGTGTATAGAATGGCATCTTAGAAGACCCCTGGCTTAGAATAGCCAAAGGCCCCTGTTGTGTAGCATCAGAATGACAGTGAGTCAATCTGCAATTCATGGAATGCCCATGTGTTTATGCCAACATCTTGTGGTTTCATGTTCTTTCAGGAACATGTGCAGGGGCAGTCATTCCTCAAAGAAACAATGCCAGGAGGGAGGGAGGGAGGAAGAAAAGGGAGGAGAGGGAGGAAGGAAAGGAAGGAGGGGGAAAGGAGAGAAGAAGGAGAAAGGGAGGAATCATTTGATCATATTCTTAATAACTTCTCTCTCTCATGTCTATGGAGATTCTCAGTCATCCAGGACATGGTTGTCCCAAAGGTGCTTTTTTCAAGAGGCAACTGGGCTTTCTGGTTTTTCTTTGAAGATGTTTCGCTTCTCACCCAACATAGGAGAACAAACCCACCAGGACTAGATTCAACAGTCCATCTGCGTTTAAAAACCACAGGCCGTTCTTTTGAAGACAGCAAAGTCCACATTCTGGACAGAGAGGACCAAAGGGATCAAAGAAGCCATCTATGTCAAAACTGAACAGCCTTCCCTCAACAGAGGGGAAGGGATATGACATCATCAGTCTACGACACAGTCCTTTCAGCAGTTCCCAGAAGGGTCCACACACATTTGCACCATTCAGGTGACCCTGAGGACATAGATAAACCTCCAGGTGGCCTCAATGACTTGCTAAAAGGATGCAAATGTCCAGCTGTCTGCAAGAAATATAAATGTTTCCATTCCCCACCATCCAGTCAGACCTGAAGAAGCTTCTTGGATGAGAAGCAAAACGTCTTCAAAGAAAAACCAGAAAGTCCAGTTGCCTCTTGAAGAAAGCACCTTTGGGTTCGCCCTCTCACCCAAACAAAACTTCAACTTGTTTCTTAGATTTAGATCTGCTTTTCCTCCAGGAACTCAACTCAATTTTGTTTCCCCCCCTAATATATGTTGGGCTAAGTGAGAGTAAGTCATCCAGAAAATTTCCATGGCTGAGCATGGACTGGCATCAGGGTTTCCTCAGTGTTGCCCCAACATCCTAAACTTTAGACCAGGGGTGTCCAACCTTGGCAACTTTAAGACTTGTGGACTTCAACTCCCAGAATTCCTCAGCCAGCAAAGCTTTAGAGTGTACTGGTCTACCATTGCAATTGTTTGTAATTGAAAATGCCTTGGTGTGAAAAGTTGTTCATGCAAAGTTTGCCGCCTATCATGTCATGAATTGTTTGATCCAAGAATCCTGGCATTCTGAGACACAGCGCTGTTAAATGAGCCCTATAACGCAGGGGTGGGCAACTATACCCCCTTCCCCTGCTGTAGCACAACAGGAGGGATTGTCTTCCCAGGGTCCCCAGTTAAAATGGCTTTCTGTGATCAAAAGCACCTCCTGCTGATTCATGCAGAAGACTTTCGGCGGATTAAATCTTGTTTAATCAATAGATCAGAGCTCGCAGCTCTATTAATTACAGGCTTCCTGCTGAGAAAACAATATGGCCATCTCTATGAAGTCACCCGGGGTTGAGCTCAACTTGAAAGGAAATTTATCTTAAAGCCAATTAAAGCGGAGCCGCATTTGCAAATGTTCAGTTTCCTCGGGCGCACGCTTACGGGGGTTTTTTTTGTTTGTTTGCGAGAGCTGATCTCTATTACCGCTCAAATCTCCCAGGTGAACCAGGCATCCCACAGAAACTGTGATCTGTGTCAAAAACAGAAAGAAAGAAAGAAAGAAAGAAAGGAAGGAAGGAAGGAAGGAAGGAAGGAAGGAAGGAAGGAAAGAAAAAGAAAGAAAGGAAAGAAAGAAAGAAGGAAGGAAGGAAGGAAGGAAGGAAGGAAGAAAGAAAGAAAGAAAGAGAAACTTAAATACAAAGGTAGTGAAAAGGAGGCAGATCACAAAACCATATTGCATCCCTTATAGTGTAAGCTTCGCACCTGAGCAGGGGTTGGATTAGAAGACTTCCAAAATCTCTTCCCATCCTATTATTCTTTGTCAATAAGACAGAGTAGAAATAGAATAGAATAGAATAGAATAGAATAGAATAGAATAGAATAGAACAACAGTTGGAAGGGACCTTGGAGGTCTTCTAGTCCAGCCCCCTGCTCAGGCAATAAACCCTATATCATTTCAGGCAAATGGCTGTCCAATTAATCAATGAGATGGCTTACCTCTGGAAATTGTCGGCGCTCCCTCATTGTAAGTTTTCAAGAGGAGATTGGATAGCCATTTGTCTGGAATGTTATATAGGGCCTCCTGAAGTTTTGTCTGGGTGAGGGAAGGAAGTTATTAAGAATATGAAGTGGTCAACTGATTCCTCCCTTCCTCCTCCTTCTCTCCTTCGACTTCCTTCCTTCCTTCTTTCCTCCCTTCCCTTTGTACCTTTGGGACGTGTGTCACAACATCATACACATACTATTTCTGTTTACTTAAAAGATGTATAAAACCACCCGTGTGGCAGCAAACACAACTCTGGGTGGCGGGTATCAGTGTGAAAAACACAAAAAATAAGACCAACAAGGAGGAAAAGAACAAAATGAAATAAAAAATAAGAAAAGCCAAGCACCCAATCCATAAGTACAAGTAGTCCTTGACTTATGACCATAACGGAGCTTGCCCATTATGGTTGTATGTCATGATGGTTGTAAAATAGGCAACACAATTTTATGAACTTTTTTTTGTGGTGGTCATTAAGCAAACATTGTGGTTGTTAAGTGAACCAGTCATTCACTCTGGGGCAGTTTTGCCCAAAACTGAAAGTAAATGCTGGATTTGGGCAAAACATCATAAACCACCATAAATAATGTGTCAGGGCTCCGGCAATCTACCCCCCATTCAAATCATGAGTCTTTAGCCAAATCTCTGAGTTTTTAAAAAAATCATTTATTAGGAGTGAATATGTCGGCGTTAACCATATTTCTCTGGTCTTTTAGAGTTGCCATAGTGATTCTCAACCTGAATAACTTTAAGATGGATGGACTTCAACTCCCAGAATTCCCCAGCCAGCATGGGAGTTGTGAAGGTTGAAGTCCACACACTTTCAAGCTACCAAGGCTGGGAAAAAGTGACCCAATCCCTTTTTAGCTTCCATCAGAACTGCAAGGCCATTTTAGAACCTCATAAATGTTACTTCTAGGATCGAACGCGGGCTGCCTTGTTGGACAACTTGCATGATGAACTCCACATCCACACACAGCTGATGTTGGGCCTAGGATCCGAGGAAGACAAGCTGGAGAATGGTGGACATGGTGGATTCTTGGAATCGTTTAAGGTAAACAAAAACGATCTTGACTTTTTTGTAATGTAGAGAAGCAAAGACATAGTTTTACTGCAAAGTGTCCAAAATTAAATACCAATGATATTTTGGCTTCTAGCTTCTCTCAGTGTCTGTGGAGATTCTCGGTCACCCAGGTCATGGTTGTTCCCAAAGTGCTTTTTCTAGAGGCAACTATACTCTCTTGTTTTCTCTTTGAAGATGCTTCGCTTCTCATCCAAGCAGCTTCTTGAGCTCTGACTGGATTTATACTCCTTGCAGACATCTGATTGTTTGCATCCTTTTAGCAAGTCTTTGAGGCCACTTGGAAGTTTATCTGTGTCCTCAGGGTCACCTGAATAGTGCAAATGGGTGTGGAGCCTTTCTTGGAACTGCTGAAAGAACTGTGTTGTAAACAGGAGATAGGTGGTATCATATTTCTCCCCCCGCCCCCTGGTCAACAGAACCCTCCCTCAACAGACGATGTACAACATCATCAGTCTACAACACAGTCCTTTCAGCAGTTCCCAGAAGGTTCCACACACCTTTGCACTACTCAGGTGACCCTGAGGACACAGATAAATCTCCGAGTGGCCTCAAAGACTTGCTAAAAGAATGCAAATGACCAGCTGTCCGCAAGGAATACAAATCCTTCCATTCCCCACCACCCAGTCAGAGCCGAAGAAGCTGTTGGATGAGAAGTGAAACATCTTCAAAGAAAAACCAGAAAGTCCAGTTGCCTCTTGAAAAATCACTTTTGGGATAGCCTCTTTCAATACATTGCATCCTTCCACCAGTCATTGCCCATCACCTAAACACTTGCCAGAAGCATAAGTTAAGGTCCAAAGGCTTCGTGTTTTTTTCCCCTTGCTTCTGATGTTATATAGAATTGGACTTCTTCTTCTTTTTTTTTAACTTTTCTGGCATTGCAGGAGTTCCCAGGGCTGATGTGGAAAACAACTGCCAGAAAAACGTTGCAGCTTCCCTTGTACCTTTGGACAGCCTTGTTGTTCTGCTTAATAGCTTATTTACTTCTCAGCGTGTTGCCTGAGTAAATGGAGAAAGGAAATGGAAAAAAAGGAAAAGAGACTGGAGTTGCTGCCTCCAATATGCAACAAGAAATCACAGATGTTCTTTTTCACTTTGTTAACACTTTCACAGTCTGGGGGATTAAAAAAAACCCCACAAACCAACATCCTTTTCAATTTGATCAAACAGGAGGGTAGCCTTTTTTTTCCAGTTAGATTTTTTTTTCAGAGGGTTTGGTTTGTTGTTTTTAAAATGGATTTAACTTCCAAAAAGATGGCTGGGGGTGCATTTTGCTTAGAAGCAGGTTTGGGATGCTACCGGTTCTACCCGGTTCTAAAGAACCGGTGGCTCTGAAGAGCAGCAGACACAGAACCGGTTCTGTGTTTGCTGCTATTTGGCCCACTCACCTGCCCGGGCTCTTACCTGTCCTTTATTTCCTGCTTTTTCAACCTCAGCTGCTTTGCGCGGCACAGCTGAGGTTGAAAAAGCAGGAAAAAAGTGGCTTTTCGCACAGCGCTTTTCAGCTGTGCGGGAGGCACAGACTAAAGTTATTTTACATGCGCACAAAACATAATCACCGAACCAGTAATGACGCCTGTTGAATCCCACCCCTGCTCAGAAGTTATTTGGACTATTTTGGTTCTTATATCGCCACAATGTAAAAAAGATGTTGAGACTACAAAGAATGCAGAGAAGAGCAACCAAGATGATTAGGGGACCGGAGGCTAAAACATTTAAAGAACGGTTGCTGGAATTGGGTAGGTCTAGTTTAATGAAAAGAAGGGATAGGAATGGCATGATAGCAGTGTTCCCATATCTCAGGGGCTGCCACAAAGAAGTGGGAGTCAAGCTATTCTCCAAAGCACCATTAGGCAGGACAAGAAGCAATGGGTGGAAACTGAACAAGGAGAGAAGCAACCTAGAACTAAGGAGAAATTTCCTGACAATTAGAACAATTAACTAGTGGAACAACTTGCCTCCAGAAGTTGTGAATGCTCCAACACTGGAAGTTTTTAAGAAGAGATCGGAGAACCATTTGTCTGAAATGGTTACCTGCTTAAGCAGGGGGTTGGACTAGAAGACCTCCCAGGTCCCTTCCAACTCTGTTATTCTATTATTATTTTGGCACAAGAATGCTACAGGTTGGCCATATTGCTATCAAATTCTGGGCAAGGGATGGGAAAGGACTCTGGGAGTGACAGAAATGGAGATAGATAAAGAGTCCGTGTGGAAACCCCTGGGAACTGTGGGTTACTCACTAATTAATTAAGAGAATAGAATAGAATTCTTTATTGGCCACATGTGATTGGACACACAAGAAATTTGTCTTAGTACATATGCTCTCCCTGTACATAAAAGAAAAGCTACATTCGTCAAGAGTTAAGAATTATCAGGTACAACACTTAATGATAGTCATAAGCGATCAAAGCATACTGGGAAACAGTCAGTAAAAATCGTTAGGATGCAAGCAAGAAGTAAGCAAAGGGAACGATGCCCTTGACTTGTGGTGTTGTGAAAAACTATTGGACTGAAAGGAGATCGAATCAGTCAATCCTAAAGGAAATCAACCCTGGATATTCTTTGGAAGGACAGATCCTAAAGCTGAAGTTCAAATACTTTGGCCACCTAATGAGAAGAGAGGACTTGTTGGAAAAGACCTTGATGCTGTGATCCATGCAATCCATGTTAAGTCGGACACAGTACCTGAACAGCAACAAAAACAGCAGATGCTGCAACCCTTTACCCAAAGTACATGAAAAAAACAGAATATAATTTGTTAATATTTACTGAGTTAGGATTTTCATTCCTCCTTTTTCCCCAGCCATCGTTAGTGGGAGCCGGTCTCAGAAGGGTGGGAAACAGCACAACCTGAAGACAAGCAAAAATGGTTTGGGCTGCTTGCAGTTAAGGGCCCGCCAGTTGCTGGTGTGCAGAATATGGAAAGAAATTTGTATGGTGGTACCAGATGGATGCGGTGTCCTAGTTGTTAAGATGCTGAGCTTTTTGTGGGGAAGGTCAGCAGTTCGAAAGCATGCAAAGGTGTGAGCGTCATCATCGTTCTGAGTAATAAACTCAAGGAAGTCAGGGCTCTGACACTTTGTTTGGGTTCAGGAATCCCTTTATTGAGTACTTAGAAAGGTGAAGGTAGCTCTAAATAATCCCCAAGCTTAGGGATAGTTAAAGGAACAGGATTTTCCCACCCACTCCCTGTGTCTTTTAGATCAGGGGTCCCCAACCACTGGGCCGCGGACCGGTACCGGTCCGTGGAACATTTTCTACCAGGCCGCCGGTTTGCTGGGTGCCGCCATCTTGTTTGACGAGAAAGTACTTCCGGGAGAGCTTTTCCAGTTGGAAAGCGGTGTTTGGGTCCTGAAGGAATCCTCGCGCCTTAGTTACATTGAAGGGGCGGGGCTTCAAATGAAACTAAGGCGCGAGGATTCTTTCAGCACCCAAGGCAAGGCAAGCCGAGCAACCGTCCTGAAGCGAAGCCCATCAACAAAGATACAAAGGAGGAGTTGAAGGTGGCGGGGAGAAGCGGGGGATGGCTGGCTGGCCGGTTGCTCGGCTCACCTTGCCTTGTCATGCGTGCTGATGCCGGTACCGGGCCGCGGATCATTTTGTGATGCCGATACCGGGCCATGGCACAAAAAAGGTTGGGGGCCACTGTTTTAGATCACATGGGCCAATCAAGTCAGCCACAAGTTCCTGCTCAGCTTTGACAGGTGTCCTTTGGCGTGGCCTTGGTTCACATGCCAGCTGGTAGATGTTTTGACTAGCAGCTGAGGCATCACATTTCTAAGCTCCTCATCCCTCCCCACCATGAATAGTAAGAAGATTTAATCCAAAGTTCAGAATTATCTCAAGGCATCATGAGGCAGTCATCTTATTGCCTTATGTTTGACAATATTAGAGCATTCTTAGAATGAAATCTTTGTAGAGATTCCAAACAGACTTCTAAAACTTTTACATTAAAGCCATGTCCCAGCTTCTTTCTTTATGCTGAAGACTAATCCATCATGAATTTGCAGAATCTAGGAAGGGAAGTGTTGTTTTTCTGTATCCCAGTTTATTTTGAGAATAGCTCTGTGTATGTGTTGGTGTGGTGGCATCTGTGGTGATTTATGAGATATTCTCTTGTATTTGTCATTTGTGGGAGGAAATGGGTTCATTTCTTACCTTGATAACCCCAATGAGGCAAGGCAATGCGAGAGACTATGTGGCTGTCTCAATATACTTATTGTGACTAAAAAAAGGCACAAAGCCAGTTGAGACTCTCAGGATTCCTTCTGCTGAAAAGGCAGAGTTTCAACACAAACCACAGAGCAAAAGAACGGTACCTTTGCAGTGTTATATTTCATAAAGCAACAACCGACACCAGCCAGCACTCTTTAAGATGAGTGCTCACCAAGACAGCAGGACTGTGTTCATCCTGGAAGGAAAAAAAAAAACCACTTGAAAGTGAGTAACGTTTATGCCTCTACTGATGGAGCCACCACAGAGAAGTCTCTGCCTCTTCCATTCACTGAAATTACTTTACGGACTTCAAAATACGTTCAGCTTGTTGTATTTCATGGGCTACCCATGGGTCTCTCTGCTCAGTCTATTCAATGGGAACCTTGATATCTCTGGTGAAGATGGCAGATGGAAGCTCCATGAAAAGTGGAGCCAATATTTGGAGCTACAAACAGGAAGTCGATGAGCAGATCAGCTCCTTCAACTCTCTGTGGACAAAGAGAGAATGTGAGATCAACCAAGCTGACCTCTTCAGTTGCTTCATGTAAGAAGATTCCAGAGGGAGAGAGAATTGGAAGATGAGGGAATTCACCATAATCACTCCAACTGCAAACAGAGCCCTTTTAAAGGATACCAACTTTGCCTATCTCTTTCATAAATTTGCCTATGAACTCTTTCAAAGAAGTTAGACACCTATAAAGTGACAGCACTGCAAACATTAGATGAGTGCCTACAATCCTTAATATAAGAAAATGATGTACCTTTTATAATTTTTTAATAATTACAGCAAAACACAAGACAAGGTTTTGGCTACGCAAAATTTTAAACGACTTAGGGGTTTAAAAATGTCAGAATATTGGATTTTGAATATTAAGACTTTGAAATTCTTAAAAAACAAATTCATGGTTCCATGAAAGAAAAACTGTGTCATATTAGAGACATAACAAGACAAGTAACTTATTATGGCTTTCAAAGATATACTTTGATGAACTGCATTGGGAATTGTGCCAGGACTTTGAACCAATTATATCAATCTTGTTGCATCTTCTTGGAAACAGTTTGTTCCCAAAAGATGTACAGAAAAAGATATGCAACAAAATCTACCCGAGAACAACAGGAACATTTGAACGAGAATATGCCATCCGATATAAAGAAAAAAATGGATGAGGCTTTAAAAATTAAAGAGGACATAAAATGATATCAGAGAGCAAATGGAACAATTTCTTTTTGCTGGATTTGCAAAAGACGCAGTTTAAGAATGTCAGGGATCAACAACCATCTGAACGGACTAAAAAGAAATATATTTTTTTACCTCAAATAAATAATACAAAGTTGGTTTATTTGATCAAGGTTAAATTGTTGCCAATTTGGGGTGGTTCTTTCTGGATTTGCTGGTACCTGGAGTGGAAAAATATTCACTGAATATGGTGTTTTAGCTTTTTCCCCTTTCAAACTGGCTTTGTATAAGGAAGTTTTGGGAATTTGTTCTTTTTAAAGGTCAAATTATCCCTCTTTGTTATTTTAAATTTTTAGGTTTTTTGCATTATGTTAGAATATTGGGATTGCTATATATTTGCTAAATCTGGATTTATTTATTTATGGTTAACATGGTCTATAAGCTCTTTCCCTACAGTTACTCTAGAGCTAAGGGATATCTGTGAGGTCTTTTAAAAAGGAGAAGTGGTCCTTCTTTGTGATGTAAAACTTTAACTTTGGTTTATACTAGGATACTGGGACCACTTTATACCTTCTAAATAGAGTTTTGCTTACACCTAAAAATTGAAATGTGCAATGTCGAGCTTTATATATACTGTATATTAATGAATTTTCGGTTCCATGTGCACATGGATTAGAGAAAGTATATGATATAATGAAGAGAGTAAAAGAACTGAGATGGAAATGGGCGGGTCACATAGCAAGAAGAACTGAGGGGCATGTGGACCAAGGCAGTCATAAAATGGATGGCATTTGATAAAAAGTGTCCACGAAAGACCTAAAACAAGATGGAAAGACGACATGAACAAGTATGGCGGGCCCAGTTGGCGAAAGAAATCTCAAGACCGCATAGGTTGAAAACATGCAGAGGAGGCCTTTACCCTGCAGCGCATAGACAATGGCTAAAATGAAGATGATGAATTGATTGTATTATGTTAGAACTGTGTTTGAACTATTTTTAATAGCAACTGAATTGGAGAAGATGTTACTTATTATATTTGCCTATAGTTCAAAAGATGAGTTGTTATGGGATGAGGAGTTTTAAATTATTTAGTTAAGAGAAAGTGAACTGAGTATGAAATTGTTTATACTTGTTGTGATGAGGGTGAGAAGTTGCTTTCTTGGGGGCAGAGGGACCCCCTTTTTTGCACTCTTTTTTTACTTTTTCTTTCTCTTTTTAGCTCGTCTTATCTTTTACTGTCGTAACTAAAACTTTTTTTTAATAAAATGATTATTTAAAAAGAACCTAGGTGTCATGTAATCACAAGCCTTAATCTGCACAAGAAGTGACTGATATTTGGAGAGTGAGGTTACTGAACACTCAGGCCCCTTGTTAGTTGAGCAAATGAGCTCACTTTTTTCTTATTTGTGAGGAGGTGTGGTGCCACTGAGCCGAATGCAGAGGCTACTTCTTGGTGTAGTCAGGAAGGCTGCTCTTTGTGTTGTCATTTCATGAAGCTCTTGTTGACTACGCAGCTCACTCGGCATGAATCACTGCCTTCTACTTTACTCCTTACGTTTTCTACATATCCTTGAGCTCAACTGACAGATCACAAGCACAGAGAAGAGATAGGGATGAAACAGGAAACAGTAGCTCCATAATTATTGCAACACTTCCACCCCACCTATTTCCCAGGTAATTCATTAAGCACTATTTCAGAAGAACAGTAGACCCACATTCAGAAATAGCCAACGGACAAGTACGGAACCAGTGGTGGGATTCAAATTTTTTTTTACTACCGGTTCTGTGGACGTGGCTTAGTGGGCGTGGCAGGGGAAGGATGCTACAAAATCCCCATTCCCTCCCCACCCCACTAACCTGCTTCCCAGCTCCGTTCTCCTGTGCAGGGCAACCAAAGAAGACCCAGCTGATCAGCTGGGACTCAGGAGGCAGAGAAGAGATGGGGGCGGGGCCAGTCAGAGGTGGGATTTGCCAGTTCTCCAAAAGAGTCAAAATTTCTGCTTCCGGTTCTCCAGAACTGGTCAGAACCTGCTGAATACCACCTCTGGTAACGGAACTCTTCTGTGCTCGCAACCTGTTGGTCAGAAGTGGGTACCATGCTTAGATAGTTACATGACTCACTGAATTATCAGTCTACACTCACCAGTTCCATCTCACTAGCTATGATGGAGTCTGTCCATTTATTGTGAATTTAAGTAGTTTTCATCCTGTCTTTTGACTGCCAGTTGGGGTTCAGGGATGTGCACTGCAGTTCATGGATGCCCTCTGATTTCACTTCTGCAGCCAGAACACACAGTGAACACTCCTTAAACTCATAACACATGGACCGATTCAACTATGATTTCAACTGGAAAGCTGTGAATATTCTAGACTAAGCCAAATCTAAAATTTTCGGAAGCTTGGCATTCAGACAAATCAGCCCTCAATAGACACATGGCAATCAACCCTATTTATAAACCATTCAAAACAAGAAGTTAAGAAGGAAATGAAAAGACTGGAATACGGGCGGTCTTTGCCTTACAACCATTGGTTTGATAGTCCTGGATTTATAACTATTCATTTGGTGACCAAAATTACAATAGCACTGGAAAAAAAAGTGACTTATAACCGGTCCTCACACAGTTTTGATCATTGCAGCATCCCCACGGTCACGTCACAATTTCGGCACTTGGCAACCAGCATGTATTCCTGAGAATGAATGGGGTCATGAGATCACCATCTGCAGCCATCGGAGGCTTTCAAGAGGAGACTGGACTGCCATTGGTCAGAAATGGTGTAGGGTCTCCTGCTTGGGCCGGGGGTTGGACTAGATGACCTGCAAGGTCTCTTCCAACTCTGTTAATCTGTAATCTGTAACTTCCCACAAGCAAAGTAATGGGGGAAGCCAGATTTGCTTAACAACTGCATGAGGTGCTTAACAACTGTGGCAAAACTGGTTGTAAAACGGGACAAAACTCACTTAACTGCCTTGCTTAGCAGTTGAAATTTTGGGCTGTACTTTGGTCGTCAGTCCAGGATTACCTGTATATCATTTCCAACAGCTAACATCCAGATAAGCAAGCAAAAAACAATCAAGGAACTATGAAGGAGAAAATGACAGTCCCACCAACACTGACAGGGCAAGCTACTATATATAAACAGGGAACACACTCCACACTAATATGGTACCTAGTTGGGCTATTCCTGCAAGCAAACAACCATGCTCAAAGAGCACCAAGGACTCCACAGTTCAAACCAGAACTATAAATATTCCCTTTATTTATATTCCCTATATTTATTATAATAAATAATTATCAGGGTTGATTTCTGACGACAATTTTAAGAGCTTGGAATATCAACCTTCTAGGTATCTCAAGACCTTAAGGCAGTTGTTGTTTCTTCTTCTTCTTCTTCTTCTTCTTGAAGTTCACATATCTTAAAGCCTGCTAGCTGGTGAATTTTGGGAGATGATGTCTACACTTGTTAAAATTGCTAAGTTTGAGTAACACTGGCTCAGGATGTCTTCAGTATCTAGTGTATCAGACAATGTGTCAGATGGCATGCATAGTTGAAAAACCCCCCAAAATCGATACATCAACGAGAAGGACCACATCCTTTTGTGATCTGCCAGAGAGGTTCTTCTGAAGGTGCTTACCTTCTCAAAAACCTGTTTACAGTATGAAGATTACTGGACAGCACCACCTTCATCCGTGTCTTGTTCAAACTACGAAACACTTGTCCTTGGAAATTGGATTTGAGTCCCACTCAGGTTGGCTTTAGAAGGCCTGTCTTTTGAATCAACTCTTTAACCATTCATGAGATTCAGTGAATAAGTTTATTTTTTGTTTAGTTTAAGAGAGATTGTGATGGAAAATGTACCTGAGGGAGCAGTGGGGGATTTTTGGCAACACAGGTTTTTCCCAGCAAGAGGTCCTGAATAAGAGACTGTGCAGTCCCGAGCTAAATGGAGGAGGAGGGAAGAGATTCAGGATAGCCACACCCTAGAATCTCTCAGGATATGCTGTATCTAGTAGGTTAAAAGGTTATAGCTTTAGTTTGGCAAGATTCTGTCCATTGGGTATAAGCAAATGAATGGACTTGATTGGATTTTGCTGGGTCATCTTTGGGTTTGGGCCTGACAAAAATGTAAAGGACTGCAATGGAGAATCCCCACCATCCAGGTCATGGTTGTCACACAAAGGTGCTTTTTCAAGAGGCAACTGGAATGAGCTGGAGAAGCTTCTTGGATGAGAAGCAAAATGTCTTCAAAGCAAAACCAGAAAGTCCTCTTTAAAAAAGCATCTTTGGGACTGCAGGGTTTGGAGAAATGCAACCAAACAGTAAGAACCAAGATAGGCAATTTGAAGTGATGAGCACATTTGGAAACTTAAGACGTGTGTAGGAGACGACCAGGCTGAACCCAAACGCATCATCAGTCTGAAGTACCTAGGCCTCCAAGAGAAATCTAAGCCCACCTCCTTAAAATTTGTTGACTCTTATCTGACACCAATTTGCATTGACTGTTAGCGGATCAGATTTTTGTGTATAGGTTGCATGGAATAAATTTGCTGTGCTTTTGTACTCTATCCTGGCTCCTTTTTTCTTATACCAATGTCAAGGTTGTTTAGGCACTCTTATGTAATAAAAGAATGCCTTTCTTTATGCTTTTTCTCTAATAGGTCTTTGCCCATGGAATTCTTTTCCGCTTGATCTGCTTTCTCTTTTTAAAACAGGACCTTGAGAAAGTTTTGTTCCTATAGATCTATGGCAAACATTTTTTGCTTTGTTCTCCCTGTTGTATTTAGCCTCAGAACGCACTCAATTTCAGCTTTAGGTTTAACTGTATTGAAATGCACAGGGACGGTTTTCCATACGCTGTCCAGTGAGCTGTTTCTCCGTGGTTAATGCGGCATTGTTGCAGCCAATCGAAGTAGATTACAGCAGTGCATTGTGAGGCTTTCAAGTTAACTGGTCTACAATAGGTTCCAGCACCAAGCAGAATCTGGTTATGGGAGGCCATGAAGGTTGTAGCTGAACTGGAAAGAAAACAATAGCAAAGTTTCTGCACTGTGCCAAATAATCCCACATGGCTGTTGTAACCAGTGACTGAGGTTGACAGAAGAGAGATTTTAACTTAAAACATTGCAAGTCGGAAATCACTGGAAAACTTTGCATTGGGACCCCTGGCTCCATTCAAGGCGTTCCTCTCCAAGGGGAATGGAAAATGAGCCTTGCTTAATACTGTATATGGGAACTTATAGTACAAGATGTCGTGCAGACCCCTAGAATGGGTTAATTCAACAACCAAGTCAAGACCATTGTGCAGATGCAGCCTGTATTTTGGGTGACTGATGTGGAGCCACTGACTGAAGTGGGAGGGAGCCCTGCCAGTGGGAGTAAAGAAACATTCCAGCTTAGAGTCTGTTTGAGGGAGGAAAGGTCTAAGATCAAAACTTTAGGTTTATATCTATCTGTCTTTTCCCAGGGGAAGACGGACAAGCAAGATTCTTGTAATATAGGTGAATCAGCAATAAAGTATCTGTTTGGGCCTATCCACAAGTGGTTCTGGTTGCTTGCACCTGACATCGACCTCTTTTTAATATGAATAACCATGTTCTACTCTAGAATATTGGCCCAAGTTTAGTATTAGTATGAATATTAGCAAAAAAAATAACAACAATAAGAAAAGCATGGTGTTGATGAGAAAGAGAGGGGTACCAAAAAGGGAACTGTGGAGGGTGCTCTCCGAGTGTGGTTATTTTCTTGCCGATATTTCATTGCCCAATCGGATAACCTCATTAGTCCACTGCAGAAACATCTGCAACACACTGCATCCCTGTTTGGTTTGGTGGCAGCAGTCCCTCAGATAGAAAGTCCATACAGAGAGTCGTAAGGACAGCCAAGAAGATTATAGGAAGCTCACTTCCTGTTATTCAGGATACTGCTTATAAGTTATATGAGCTTAGAGCTCAAAGCATCGTTAGACCCCCACACACCCACTTCATGGTGCGTTTCTGATGATCTCCTCTGGGAGGAGGTTTCGAAGTATTTCTAGCAGGACTACCAGATTCCATAGCAGGTTTTTTCCCCTAGGCCATGCGTCTGGTATACTTGCAAGATTTGTTTTTCTCGCCATGTACTTGATTACATCTGAACTAGACTCGGTTGTTTCTCTGTGTCATATAATATACGTGGGTATGTGCATAATTTTGTGTCATATAATATATGTGGGTATGTGCATAATTTTAGTCATATCTATGTAGTGTATATTGGCAGTGGTGACCCTTTGTGTATGCAATGAATTTTCATGTTAATACATGCTGATTAGAGTGCATTCAAAGTGACAATAAAGTGATTCTAAGTTCTAAGAAAACAACCAGTCACCAAGGACCTCAAAGAGAGATGGAAGGGAAGGAGAGAAGGAGGGAGAGAGAGAGACAGACTGGTCAAAGATCAGGAATTTGAACCAACACTTAATGTTCAGTTAGGAGGCTGCATGGATTGATTTTCAGCTAATCAGTAAATCTATAAATACAAGTCAGTGTATAAATATGCATAGGATCTGCAAGTAAATGTCACAGTGTGGAGAGGTCTTATTTTGGGTTGCAAACATCCAATCATAACCTCCTTCAGACTGAAAAATGTTTTCCTAATCCTCCCTTCTTCTGCATGGAGGGCGCCTTTTTTGTGTATGCAAGGATCTCATTCAGAGATGACTGTGCTTTGTCCAGCTATGCTTGGGTATAAACAAAACAACAACGTCCAAATGTTTCCAGTCCTGATCTTGACCTTCCTCTTATTTCATCCAATAGAGAGCGATCCGCGTCCGCAGCCACTCCATGGAAACCATGGTAGGAAGCCAGAAGAAGCACCAGCCTGGAGGAATCCCTGGGAGCTTGAGTGGCGGGATTGTGCACAACAGTGTTGAAATAACCAAGACCACCTTCTCTGTAAGTGCCATGCAATTTAGAACAATTTAGCTCAGTCCAAAAGAAGGGAAGGGGACATGATGGCTCAACGGTTAAAGACGCTGAGCTTGTCAGCTGAAGTTGAAAGCCTGGGTTCAAGACCCGAGTGCCGCATGAAGGGGTGAGCTCTCGTTACTTGTCCCACCTCTTGCCAACCTAGAAGTTTGAAAGCATGCTAATACAAGTAGATAAATAGGTACCTCTCTCAATAGTCTAGTACAGGGGTCTGCAACATTAAACATCCAGCCATTTGGACCCATTTCCCACAGAAAAGAAAACACTGGGAGCCTCAAAACCTGGGTAGGTGTGGCCAACTCAATGTCACTCGCATCCAGTCACATGACCTCCCCATGCCTATCCAGGTTTTGTGGCTCCCAGTGTTTTCTGTGGGAAGTGGGTCTCCCTCCCTCCCCTCTGATTTCCGTTTTCTGTGTTTTATCTTCTCACGCCAGAGGAGAAGTGACTGAGAAGGGAGGGTGAGGGGTGGGGCCAGCCAGTGGTAGGATCATCCAACAGGGAGCCACAGCAGAGGGCCCAAAGAGTCGCATGCAGCTCCAGAGCCACAGGTTGCTGACACCCAGTCTAGTAGTTAAGATGCTGGGCTTGTTGACCGAAAGGTTGGCAGTTCGAGTTCAAGTGCTGCTTGATGGGGTGAGCTCCTGTCCTTGCTCCCACCCCTGCTCAAAACCATGCAAATGCGAGTAGATAAATAGGTACCTCTTCAATGGGAAAGTAACAGTGTTCCATACACTTCGGCTTATAGTCATACTCTCCATATGACCACAGAAGCTCAAAATTTCCACTACCGGTTCTCCAGAACTGGTCAGAACCTGCTGAACACCACCTCTGCTATGGCCTGTGACATTCCAAACATCACTTTCTTTGTTTTAAATCTTGATTGCTTTTTCAAAAGCAAATATCTGGATTGCTCAACTCCATGAATTTTCCACGTGCTTTCTCTTTCTGTACACATAAACACAGTATGATCTCTGCCTCACAATGCTTACAGACTGAATGGTGACATTTAATTATAGGAAGAAAGGGTACCAAAGAGGCCAAATTCAATGGAAGGATGTATACAAATAGAATTTAAGAAGATATGGTGTACAGGTAGTCTTTGACTTGCAACTGCAGTTGAGCCCAAATTTTCCGTTGCTAAGCAAGACAGTTGTTAAGTGAATTTTGTCCCATTTTCTTGCCACAGATGCTAAGCGAATCACTGCAGTTGTCAAGTTAGTAAACACAGTTGTTAGGTGAATTTGGCTTCCCCATTGATCGCTTGTCGGAAGTTGCAAAATAGGAGCCAGTTGCCAAGTGTTCAAAATTTGACCATGGGAAAGGTCATAACTGTGAAAAATGGTCATAAGCCACTTTTTTTCAGTGCCTTTGTAACTTAGAACAGTCACTAAACGAATGGTTGTAAGTCAAGGACTACATGTAATGTAGTGGTTGAGGTGTTGAAGTTGGATAAGTTATCTAGGTTCAAGCTGTCATTCAGCTATGGCAGCTTTGAATTGGTGACTCATTCTCTCTCAGCTCAGCTTTCCTCTCGAGGATCTTGCGCTGTGCAATAGAACGAACAGAGATTTCCATGCAAGAAAATGTAGAATGTAAATGATTGCTAAGGATGTTTGCACAGAACTTGGGATCAATTGTTTCTTTCTTCAGCCTCCGTTAGCAGCAGCAACAGCCAAGAATCAATCAAGGAGTCCTATAAAGAGGCGATCGGGCTTATTTCCCCGTTTGCACACTGGATCCGAAAGCCAAGCAGAACCCCGGAGCCGATGGTAATTCCATATATATATATGTTTATGCATGTGGTGCCTTGTATTGGGGACTTTGGAATGTTTTAGCTTAGAGAAACGGCAGCTTCGGGGGAGAACATGATTGTGCTTTAAAGAATCATGCATCATCATCATTATTTAATGACTCCATAATCCCTTGCGAGGTGGAGTCTGTGCAACTGAATGGAGCTAACAGAGCGTTTACTGGCCGGATGCCCTTCCTGTCCCCAATGCGGAGCTTGAGCAGATATATTTTCATTGTACCTGGTCATCCCCTACAACTGTTGTGGTTCGCCGGCAGCAGGTGCGGATGGCTGAGGTCTCTGAGAGCGAGGACTCGGATGAGGGGCCTGCGTGTGATGCAGGGATGGGGCCAGGACTATCGGCGAGTGGGGTGCTGCCTTCGGAGCTTGTGGAGTCTGGCAGCAGTGATGCAGAAGACCCCAAGGAGCCTGTGCCCAGTGCGCATGTGCGCAGGGCTGCTTGAAGGAAAAAGCAGCTGCAGCAGCACGGGTGACTTGGGAGTAAGGCTGCAAGGCTTTTAAGGGATAAAAGCCAGCCCTCAGGGGTTGGGTTCTTTGCAGGAAGCAAAGAAGTTCTTTCAACTCCAAGTTCTTGTGGAAGTCCTGTCTATTCTGGTTTGTTTTGTTGCCCTTTGGGAAAATTAATCGCCCAGCCCGGGTTAAATGTTGGATTAGGAAGTGGTAACGGCCATTTACCTGGATAGTTTTTAAAAGGAATTGGTTAAGTTCCTGGAGGATAAATCTTATCTATTAATATTAGTTCAGGATTGAGGACAGCATAGCTCCAAATACTAGTTGGAGGTGGAATTAGTAACATGGAAAGTGAAAAAGCAATATGGCTTCATCTGTTGCTTGTGGGGCTCCAGTTGGCCACTGTAGAAAGCAGATATTGGTCCATCGTAGATCTTGGCCTAATCCAGCAGAGCTTGTCATATATGGGTAGTCTTCAATTTACAATCACAATTTAGTCTGAAATTTCTGGTTCTAAGAAGACAGTTAAGTGAGTTTTGCCCCATGTTATGACCTTGTTAAATTAATAACATGGTTGTTAAGTGAATCTGGCTTCCCCATTGACTTTGCTTGTTAGAAGGTCACAGAAGGAGATCACATGATCCTGGGACACTGCAACCGTCATAAATATGAATCTGTTGCCAGTCATCTAAATTTAGAATTAGAATAGAATAGAGCTGGAAGCGACCTTAGAGGTCTTCTAGTCCAGCCCCCTGCTCAAGCAGGAGAACCATTTCAGACAAGTGACTGTCCAGTCTCTTCTTAAAAACCTCTAGTGATGGAGCCCTCACAACTTCTGGAGGCAAGTCATTCCACTGATAAATTGTTAGGAAGTTTCTCCTTAATTCCAGGTTGCTGCTCTCCTTGATTAGTTTCCAACCATTGTTTCTTGTCTTGCCTTCTGGTGCTTTGGAGAATAATTTGACCCTCTCTTCTTTGTGGCAGCCCCATAAATACTGGAATAATGCTAACATGCGCCCCTCCCCGCGTCCTTCTTTTCTTTAGACTAGCCTGGGGTCAGCAACCTGAGGCTCTGGAGCCGCATGTGGCTCTTTCATCCCTCTGCTGTGGCTCCCTGTCCCCAGTCAGCTCCACAATTGATAGGGCTTTCAGTTAGGACAGGTGGGGGAACCGGACTTCCGGTCAGCTCCAGGAAGCTTCCGGTTAGGACCTTTGTGGTTCTTTGAGTGTTTAAGGTTGCTGATTCCTGGACTAGCCAAACCCAAATTCTGCAGCTGTTCTTCATGTGTTTTAGTCTCCAGGCCCCTGATCATCTTAGAGCCTTGATCATGGATCTGCCATCTTGGTTGTAAGTGTGACAAATGGTCACGAGTTGCTTTTTTTTCAGTGCCACCGAAACTTCAGATGGCAGTAAACGAAATGATTGTAAGTCAAGGACTACCTGTGTATCTTAGATTCTTTGCGGTAGCAGTTGCTAAACCAGATTCTGTTTGACGCTGAGAGTTTTTGCTTGAGAAAACTGTGGTTTGATATTCCAAAATCTCTAACATGGGATGAATTAGGTATGAGATAACGAATTCGTTGCCTTGACTACGCTCACGGCCCACATTTGCAGTTTTACAAAAGGGTTACGGAACTCCAGTTAAGTTGCATTAAGGTTGTCTAGATAATTGTTGGAAATAAAATGGATCAAATTATAACGCATTGTAAAAAGAACTACTAGATTACTCAAATTGTTAAGTGTTGTATGCTGAAAACTAATTCAGAAAATTACTATAATGGATATACTGAATTTATTTTTAGTGAATAAAATGTCAAAATATTAAACTATTGAGTTGTTAAACAACCCAGTGAACATATATATCCTGTTTCCCCGAAAATACAACCTACCCTGAAAGTAAGTCCTAGCTTGATTTTTACATGTATGCCCAATATAAGACCTACCCCACAAAATAAGCCCTAATTAAGATCCCTCCCACTCCAGAGTGTATGGGTAAAAATTAAGCTAGGATGGGGATATGGGGGTGGAGCTGTCCTACTACGTACCTTTGGATAGTTGTAGCCAGGCCTCGCACAGCCCAACACCTGCCTTGCTGGCCCATTTCTTCTGCAGCCGGCAAGGCTGGCAAGGCTTTCCCAAAGGCCTCTGTAGCTGATAAGAAAGCTCTGGATCAATCAAGAGTTCTGTTATCGTCTGCAGAGGCCTTCAGGAAAGCCTTGTCGGCTGCAGAAGTCCCTGAAGGCCTCTGATAGAGAAAAGGGGTGACGCATGCAAATGAGGTTGGTCAATGGAGGACATTCCCCCAAATTAAGAGCTGGTGCCTTTTTTGGTGGCAAAAAAAATATAAGACAGGGTCTTATTTTGGGGGAAACACGGCATTAACACAAGCTTTTTTATAAGTAAACAAACAGGTTTTAGTTTAAGCAGGCTTAGTGCTTCTTTTATTCATAACTCATAACTGATTATCTAACTACTATATGTGTCTGTAGCCAAAGCTTTGCTTTGAGCAATTCAATTCGCCTTTGGATTGTGGCCAACACAGACAGTTTGGTCTTGTTTTTTCATTGAAGATGTTTCGCTTCTCATCCATGAAGCTTCTTCAGCTCTGACAGGATAGTGGGGAATGGAAGGATTTATGCTTCTTGCAGAACAAGGAGTAAGAATGAGAGTAGGAATGGATTTCCAGAGAAAAAAATTGCAGACTACAGGAACCAGGAGCACCACTCAGGTGACCCTGAGGACACAGCTAAACCTCCTAGTGCTTCAATGACCCTCTAAAAGGATGCAAATGACCAGCTGTCTTCAAGGAGCTTAAATCCTTCCATTCCCCACTATCCTGTCAGAGTTGAAGGAGCTTCTTGGATGAGAAGCGAAACATCTTCAAAGAAAAAAAACAAAAAGTCCAGTTGCCTATGAAAAAACACCCTTGGGACATCTTTGTTTGCTGTAAGAAAAAAGAACAGAAGAAGAAAAAGTGTGCCCCTCTTCCTTTTCATATATTCAGTCCCTAGATTGTAGTCTTTTTGGTTCCTAGCTTTGGCTGGCACCCAGAAACCCATCATCTGGATTGTCCTAGATTTGTTGTATCAATTTGCAGTGTGGAAAAGAAAGATACTCCTATTAATTTTTCCTTTGAGGAGACTCTAAACCACCCTCTTCCTATATCACAGTTTGAAAACTGGGACAACAGGATCTTGGTGGCTTGGATCTGAGGCTAGAAATAGATAGCCAATGCAAGAATCACGGCTGTGACAATGGATAGCAACCAGGAGACCTAAATTCAGGTCCAAACATATCTGTAGGAATGAAAATAACTATTTGTGTCCCATGATAAAGTTTATTATTCCATGTTTCAGACTGGTGCTGAACTTATCTCTCTCTCCAGAATATCCATAGGAGTTTAGAAGGTGGTCTGGGGTTAGTCACTCTTACAGTTTATCTGTTTCACTGGGTTGTTTATGCTAAACCTGATAATTGTGATGATGGTATCCACAGTACACTATTTCCCTTTATTCTGTAGTCTCTCTGGTGGTCTCTGGGCTTGACTGCTTGCTTGCAGAAGTTTTATGACCCAACTAGGTAACATCATCAGTGCTAGTGAATAGTGGGTTTATTAGTTTGCCCTGCCAGTTTTTGCGGGGATGTGGTTTTCTCCTTGGTAGTTCCTTCATTAGGGTATAGTTTTCTGCTTGATTGATTGTCTGGCGTTAATCCCCGTTTAACTGGAGAAGATGTGCTGTAGTCTTGTTTCCTTCTGGTTTATTTTTTTATGGTCTCTTTTGGGTGGTATCTAAGTTTATGCTGGGGCTGCTTTAATTCTCTTCTGTTGATCCCTTTCTCCCTAGTGACAGTGGCTCAGGAACACCCAAAACCCCCGATGGAGGGCATTCCTCCCTTGATATGAAATCAGAGGCTTCCTCCAACCCAAGCTCTCCGGAAATCTGTCCCAACAAAGAGAGGTAAAAGCAAGGTGCAATTTTAAAGTCATTGGTTGATGGCATTCAAATGGAGTCATGATTTTCTGGGATTCAGGTTAGTGACATCCACTAAAAGCTGTGGACTCACCATTTCACACGTGAGACGATCCACCACTAAAGTTTTCAGGAATCAATGGATACTCTAATACAGCTCATCTGTCTGGAATCCGCACTGTATATTGGACATTAATACAATGGAGTGAGTCCAGAAGTATTTCACGAGAAGAGTATTACACTCCTCTGCTCGCAACAAAACACCCTATATCAACAGGCTTGAAATTTTGGGCTTAGACAACCTTGAACTACGCCACCTACAGTTGAACTTAAGTGTAGTACACAAAATTATCTGCTACAATGTCCTACCAGTCAATGACTACTTCATCTTCAACTGCAACAATACAAGAGCACACAATTGATACAAACTCAACGTAAACCGCTCCAAACTTGATTGCAGAAAATACGACTACAGCAACAGAGTGGTCAGTGCCTGGAATGCACTACCTGACTCTGTTGTTACATCCTCTAACCCCACTGCACTCCTTTACCTTCAAACTATCCACTATTGACATAACCCTGTTCCTAAGAGGTCTGTAAGGGGCGTGCATAAGTGCCCCATCATGCCTACCGTCCCTGTCCATTTATTCGTACCTATTTCCTGTATTCTTACTCAAGTTTATACTTATACATATTATCTTGTAAGTGATTGACAAATCAAATCAATAAACAAACAAACAAGCAAACAAACTCAAAAACGATGCAAGCGAATGGTGGAGTGGAGGCGGCTTTTCTGACTCTTGGAATACATCCTCTGCTTGTTGGAGTCATCTATTGACTTCAGGGTCGGAGGAACAAAGGGACGAATTATACAGACAATGTCAACTTGTAGTTGATGTCCTTTCTGCAAATTCTCCTTTCTTTTCCAGTCTGGGTATAATTTAGCTGTGGGATTGTTTTGAGGTTTTTCTTTGTGGAGTGAGAGGAAGGTGCTCCTTTTCCTGGGTTTGTCTCTGCATGGTCTTGACATTCTTAGCCTTCTAAAAGGCCACGAAGACCTGGGTTTTCTTCCACACATGGAAATGTGGATGTTGGGGAATCCTAACATATGCCTCCTGATGCATTTCTGTTTTTCTCTCACTTTCTGCCAGGCCTTTCATTAAGCTCAAAGAGAATGGAAAGTCAAATATTTCCCGTTCATCCTCAAGTACCAGCAGTTTCAGCAGCACTGCAGGAGAGAGTGAAAATATGGAAGAATACGAAAGCCTGGTAAGACAACTTACTGCTCTCTGCTCTTGATTGATCTGAGGTGGCAAAAGCTCCTGAACCAGACAGAATTCTTTTAGCATATTATGCATTAAATCATTAGTATCTTTCTCCTCAGCTGCCATCAGCACAGTTGCATAACTCTTGTTTCCTCTTATGTTTGTCAGCCCCATCAGGTAGAACTGACTAGGACAAGTGACTCCAAACTTGGCACCTTTAAGACTTGTGGACTTCAACTCCCAGAATCCCTCAGTCAGTATGGCTGGTTGAGAAATTCTAGGAGTTGAAGTCCACAAGTCTTAAAGTTGTCAAATTGGGGAACCCTAACTAGAATATCAAATGTCACAGGAAGGTTAAGGCTACTTCATTGAGAGTGGTTAAAAGAACACAATTTTGCAAGTCTGAGGATGTTTTACCACCCCTCCTTCTTATACATATGCAAATTGGGAAGGTGTCTATTTGAGCAGCTTACACCTCCTTTCTGCTTGTTTTAGATTTAAGTCATGGTTTTCTTCTCATAGCTTTGATAATAGACCTAGCCTGTCTTACCCAAGGCCATTTATTTACTCAGAGCTCTTTCTAAACAATAGCAATTTTATTCAAACAAGTTATTTTGGTTTAAATTACAGTACAGTGTTCTCACCTTAACAACGGTGTTAATATATTTACTTTATTAAAAGGGCCATTCTTTCATTTTTCTATGCTTATATACCCCTGAATCTTAAAGGTCACAGCAATGTATAATGCAGTGAGCTAAGAAATGGCAACATTAACTTTTCCTTCCTCCCTCCCTCCCTTCCTTCTTTCCTTCCTTCCTTCCTTCCTTCCTTCCTTCCTTCCTTCCTTCCTTC
>NW_020769354.1:8079265-8096475 GCF_900518735.1 Pseudonaja textilis
TAATAATAATAATAATAATAATAATAATAATAATAATAATAATAATATCAACATTTGCCTATCTCAGGTCCCTGGGAAGGACTCGATAGGTGGATAAAAAGGCCAAACCCAGTCTAAACACCTGATGTGCGACAAACCATAATCACAACCCCACCATGGATAACCCCTTGTCGTAATCATCAGCATCACCAGAAATGTCAAACTCAATTTCATTGAGGGCCGCATCAAGGCTGTGGTTGACCTTGGGGTGTGTGGGTGTGGGTGTGGGTGTGGCCTACTGGGTGGGCGTGGCCAGCTTGACACCACTCCCTAAACTGCTGGCGTATTTCCTCTTCACATCAGGTAGACCGGGCCGAAGCCAGGCTGGCCTGATCTTCCCTCTTCACATTGGGTAGACCAGGACGAAGCCAAGCTGGCCCGATCTTCCCTCTTCCCACTGAGTAGATGCAGGCTGGATCCAACCATATCGTGGGCTGCATCTGCCCCATGGGCCTTGAGTTGAACACCCCTGATCATCACAATACTTTGCTGTTTTGTGGGCTAATTTCTTACCTAATTAAGACCCCATCCCCTGGATTTAAGTGACCTTTTCTTTTTTTCTTATGCTATTATTATTCCACGCGAAGTTGGTGCTGAGCCAAGAATTCTCTTCTGCCTTTTGAGCATTCCATGTGATGGAAAGGAAAGGACATTGGGGTTTTGCTTTGAAAGGAAGTGTTGATGGATATCAGAAGGGTGGGATGGAAGGGATGGGCCCAGATCTTACTTAACAGGTAGCCATTAACAGGTGCATGTGAACATTTTCATTTGTATAGTTGTCACTGGTTTGCGGTCTCCCTGAAAGCTAGTTTGAGAGGGAGGGAAGGAGGGAGGGAGGGAGAGGTAGGGGAAAAAAAGATTTCTGAATTTGGTGGTTTTCCTGCAGATATTTCATTACCCAACTAGGCAGAGCTGGGCTTCAAAAATTTTAGCAAGGGGTTCTCTGCCCAGTTGCTGGGTGGATGTGTCCATGGTGGGCATGGCTTAGTCAGCTTCCTGCACCATGGTGTGTGTGTGTGGGGGGTTGCCCTCCCTGGGCTCTGGAGGCTTTCCTTGAGCCTCTGAGAGGGCAAAAACGGCCTCCCCGGGATCCGGAGGTTCTCTGGGAGCTGGAAACAGGCCTGTTTCCAGCCTTCCTGAACTTCTGGGAGGCCCATTTTTCACCGTCTCTGAGCCTCCGTGCGCATCCTGCTCTTAGGTGCATGTAAAGCGGGCCGCGTGGGGACTCCTGGTTGGAGTGGGGCAGGGCAGGGTGGGTGGTGCCAGCCAGGAGTGGGATTTGAGGGTTCTCTGAACTGTGCAGATGTATCCTCCCGAGCCCCTTCCAACCCCCAGCGGCCCAGCCCTGCAACGAGGTAACATCATCAAGGCTAGGAGAGGGTGAGGTTTCCTCTTATTTTTCTATAGCTGTGTCCTGTCCTGTCAATGTAGGGCCAGGGCAAGCCGTTACTAGATTAAAATAAGAGCAAACCCCCCACTCCCTCCTAGTTCCTGCTACGTGTTTTGGAGCAAGGAAAGAAAAAGTTTGGAAAACACTGTGTTAGAAGTTGAAAAAAAATCTAGACCCAAAGAAGGAATGCAGGTCAGCATCATTGGGATTAATAATTTCTTCTGTCCAATGGCCAATTAGTTTTGAATATGGAAGAGGAACAGGAATTCTGCTGCTGTGGTTTGGACTGCAAAAACCTCTGTGCTTTTGTTACAGATCGATAAATACTCTGCGGCCCTTTTGTATATCTGTGCAAGGTCACCACGCACCTATAATAGGCTTTCATGCGGCCAACAAAACTCTGCTTGCTTCTTCTTCCACCCTGATGGTCCCACTGCTAGAATTTTTTCCTGTTGGCTTCTTACGTTGGAGACCATCCTTACAGCTCTCTTAAGATGAACCTGCAAAAATTGGTCTCACTGAGGTTGTGATACGCCTTCACCATTGGAAGCTTGCTGACACAGTTGTTCTTAAGAGGAGGGGTGGTTTTTTTGGGGGGGTCATTTTATGTTGCACATTGTCCATTAGATTCAGGTCAGGCCCCGCTTGGACAGTTTGGAACAATAGCTTGATTTGTCCTGGCACCTATTGAGAGGTCTTGTGTCTCAGCTATGTCTCCAAATTGGAAAGCCAAACCAATAATTACAGCAACTGGAGCACCACTTGAAAACCTTCAGCCCTGACAAAATCGCCGTTGGTCAATTGCAAAAGGCAGCTTTACTGCGAACAGCTTACATTCTAATGTAACCAACACACCTTACATCTAATCCTAATCTGCTTCACACAGACAGTACTTAACTACAGCCTAGGAACAAGTGCCAGCCAATCAAACAGTTTGAAATCAGACCATGACTCAGAAATATCCCAACAAACAACATTCAGGCTAATTTGCATCTCATAAAAAGGTATTTAAAGGCCTGTGTTCTGACAGACGAGCACAATTCAAAACTCACTGACGATGTCTCCTCGAATGGTGATGAAACGTTTGCAATCAAATTGCCAAGTTCAGCGCTCAAACCAACAGCCTAACTACCAAGCCAAGCTACTAAATATTCAAACAAATTTCAAACAGCTTGCATCCTACGACAATACCTTTAATACAATCAAACATCCACATCTACTTGTCCCAGGTCCTTGGGAAGGACTCGATAAGCGGAAAAAAATGCCAAATCCAGTTTGAACATCTGGCTGACTGTGCAGTGAACCATAGTAATAATAACTGGAGGACCATTTGAACACCATCGGCATTGACAGAATCACCATCAGTCAATTGCAAGAGGTACCTTTACTTGGCATAGCTTACTTCCTGTGGTGGTATCTTTAACAACATCTTCTGCTTTGTCCTTGAGAAAGACCCAATAGATGGATAAAAATGCCAAATCCAATCTCAACACCTGGCTGACAGCGTGATAAGTCACATTGTGGGATTTCTGAATCTTATCTGATAAACTCTTGATCCAGAAGCTGAAGAAGCTTCTTGGATGAGAAGCGAAATGTCTTCAAAGAAAAACCAGGAAGTCCTGTTTTAAAAGCACCTTTGGGACAACCATGATCTGGATGACTGAGAATCTCCATAGATATTCTTGACCCATAATACACAAGAGATTTAACTGTGGTGGAAAAGAAGAAAGCGGTAGCTAATTGATGTGGCTGTCTACTAAATACTTCTTTGGTCTTTTTAGTTGCCAACAGAAAGGGAGTAGGGGAAAGTAGTGCATTCCTTAAATGCTTCAGATAATTGCTAGGCAGCCAAAGCTGTTGGCGCGCAAGATTATTACTGGAGAGCATGATTGATGACTCGTGGCTATAGATATGTCCCATTGGAGAATATACACCCAGGGGGTGGGGGGGAAGACCAGTTCAAAGGGGAAATGAATGATGTGTCTTCGTGCCTGCTGCACCCAGGAAACACCGACATGGTCACTCCTAATAAATCTTTTTTTTTTTTACTCTGAGAGATGCGGCTAGAGACTTACGGTGGATTTGTTGGAGCCCTGACAGAAGCAATAATGGGATAGTAGGAGACAAACCATTGGAGAAGATCGCAAAGGAGCAAGATCTAAAAAAAAAAATCAAAGTTGAAAGATTATGGCATAAACTGGTCGTGGTAGTCCCAGTGGCTATTGGCACACCGGGTGCTATGCCCCAAAATCTTGGACAGCACTTAGAAATTCTGCACATTGCCAAATGTCCATCTGTCAATTACAAAAAGCCACACTGTTTTCATCCAGGCATATCCGAGGACCTACACCAATATATTATGACATCATCCTAGATTCTTGGGAAGAGCTTGATGCATATAAAGGCCAACTTCAATTAAAGAACTGTTGTGTATATAACAATAATTGACACAAGTCACCATCAGTCAATTGCAAAAGCCAGCTTTACTTGGAACAGCTTACATCCTGCAAGAATAACTTTAATATCATCAAACCACAGTGACTGCCTCTCCCGGGTCCTTCGGTGGGTTTGATAATTTGACAAGAACTCCAGTCTGGCTGACTGTGTGATCAACCATATTAATAAATTGCAAAAAGCAGCTTTATTCGGAATAGGTCACCTTCTGAGTCCATGCCTTTATTTATTGATCCTTAATTCCTTCCTCATCCTTTATTTCAAAACTGCATTTTCTTAGTTGGATTTCATCAACAGAATCATTTAAAAAAAGGGGGGGAGGAAATGAAGAGCTTGCTCTTCAAGAGAACACAGCTAATAAAAATGATCAGGACAAACAGACCTTCAATCTATCAAACAGATGGCCATGTTTTTCATTCAAGACGAGGGAGACGCCACTTGCTGGAATAGTTTCATATTATTAAACAGCAACATCTGCGTATCTCAGGTCCTCAGGAAAGCTTGGATAGATGGACAAAAATTCCAAATCCCATCTCAACATCTGGCTGATTGTGTGACCAGCCATAATAAATAATTTTTATTGATTGAAAGTCTCGCAATTACAAAGCACAAAGCAAGATCTTTAGTCAATAGACGATGCCGCTCAACTTCAGGCTTCAGTCCGTGAAATGAACTTTTTGCAGCTTTTTTTCCCCTTCCAAACATCCTTTTTTTAAAAAAATTTCTCCTTGGCTGCCATCTAAAAAAAAGAAGGGAAGGGGTCTGGAATTTTCATCTCTATTTTGGTGAAATTTTGGGGTGGACTTTTTTGTGTGTGAAATGGGCATGAAATAAAAAGGGTTCAACCCCCTCTGCCCCAGGAGCATCTTTTTTTACTTGGTTAATTTTTTTTTTAATGCAACTTTTTTTTAAAAAAAAGTCTCACATTTATGACCGTCACCACCTCACTGTGGTCACACGATCAAAATTCAGGCACGTGGCAACCACCATGTATTGATAGTACTCAAACAACAGCTCATTTAGTGACCCAAGTTACAAGGGCGCAGGAAAAAGTGACATAGGACCATTTTTCACACGTACAACCATTGCAGCATTCCCCAGGGTCATGGGATCAAAATTTGGACGCTTGGCAACTGACTCATATTTATGACCACTGTAGTGTCCCTGGGGACATGTGATCTCCTTTGGCAACCTTCTGACCAGCAAAGTCACCGCAACTACAAAGTAGCTAAGCGCAGCGATTCGCTTAAAAACAGCGACAAGACAGGTAGTAAGAAAGGGGGCAAAATTCACTTAACAACTGTCTTGCTTAGCAACAGAAATTGTGGTTGTAACTTGAGGATTACCTGTTATGTGGCTTTCAATTTTAGAAAACCTAACATTTTCTACAATGTTAAGGATTGCCTCAGGTTGTAAGCATCCAGTGACCGGCCACAAGGTCCACCCCGCCCCCTTGTGGACAAACTGGGTTTCACCAAGATGAGGATAGTTAGCCCGTGTGGCAGTGTAACTTCTGGAGCCCACATTAAACCAAATTCAGAAGGTTGAAAACATTATAGTCTCTCCCCTCCCCTCCCGAGTTTGGCATGGAAGAGAATAACAGAATAACAAGGATCAGAAGGGACCATGGAGGTCCTCCAGTCCAGCCCCCTGCTCCAGCAGGAAACCCCACACCATTTCAAACAAACGGCTCTCCAATCTCTCCTCACTGTTGGAGCACCCACAACCCCTGGAGCACTGGTGGGATTCAAAACGTTTTACTACCCATTCTGCGGGCATGGCTTGGTGGGCCTGGTGTTGCTTGGTGGGCATGGCAGGGGAAAGATACTACAAAATCCCCATTCCCTCCCCACCCCGCTAACCTGCTTTCCAGCTCCGTTCTCCTGTGCAGGGCAACCAAGGAAGACCCAGCCAATCATATGGGACTCAGGAGGCAGAGAATAGATGGGGTGGGGACAGTCAGAGGTGGTACTTGCCGGTTCTCCAAACACTTCCGCTATCGGTTCTCCAGAACTGGTCAGAATCTGCTGAATACCGCCTCTGCCCCAAAGGCGGGGAGGGAGGAGAGAGACGAGAAAATGAAGGCATCAGACTAGAAAGTAAGAGAATCCAAATTTAAGCCCTGCCTTAGCCATGAAAAGCTGCTGGATGACCTTGGCCCAGTCATTTTCTCTCAGCCCAACTCACTACACAGAGTTATTGTGGAGAAAATTGGAGGAGGAAGACGTGTTGGATATGTTTTCTGCCTTGATTTATTTGTGAAAATAATGGAGGTGGGGTATAAATGATTGATGAGTGAGTAAGTGAGTGAATGAATGACAATTATAACATTGCATCTAGTGTTGTAGAGTTGTGTGTCCTTCTGTATTTTTGAAATAATAATAAAAAGTGGGTCAAATTTGAGCTTTCGCTAGCTTTCTCCCCCAAGGGAGTGATTCCTGCCGTTTGAGGTATTAGCTCCATCCTAATTTTTAAAGGGATGCTTTTCCCTGAATCAGAGTTGGAAGGGACCTTATAGGTCATCTAGTCCAACCCCCCGCCCAAGTGGGAGACCCTACACCATTTCTGACAAATGGCAGTCCAATCTCTTCTTGAAAGTCTCAAGGGAGACTTTAGTCCCATTGCACAGCTTCGCTCCTAATCAAGCACCAAAAACTCATAAAAGAAATGTTCGGTGTGGTGGGATGGTAGAAGTCACACACACAGACATGTACTCCTACACAATCCTACACACCACCTACACTGGTTTTCAAAGGTACACTACTTCTGAATCTGGAGGCTCTACAGCAGCCCATTTTAACATTGGCAACTTTAAAATGGGTGGACTTCCACTCCCAGAATTCCCTGGCTGCAGAATTCTGGGAGTTGAAATCCATACATCTTAAACTGCCAAGGCTGAAATGCTTGGATACGTGATTAAAATTTATGGAAAAAAAATCTCCCACTTTCAGAGACATACAGAGAATTTTGCACTGATTGGTTTTAAAGGGATGATTCTGCATTGAATGGTTTAACGTCCGAGGGGCAAACTATTTTACAAAAAGGCAAGGACCTCAGCCATTGCACTCTTCAAAACAATTTTCAGACCATAACAGAATGTTATTTTTGTTGAACAGAAAGAAAAACATAAAGCATGCATTGATACCTTTTATTAATTTTTTTCTTTGGCTTTCAGAAATGTAGCATGGTACTGCAACAAATTATGAAAAAATGCTAATTTTGGGGGGAGAGTACCAAAATATATCTTACTCCTCCGTTTTGATATAGCAGGGGATGGGGGGGAATTCCCATTATTGTGTTCCTAAAGTTCAGTGAGATTGTGAAGACTAGGATTTTGTAAAAATTTAGGAAGAAATGAAGTATTTTTCTTTGTGTTAAGAAGCAATGCTTCATAGCAGGTTGCTGATGTATGCTGTACATAATGTATATTTAATTTATTGCTATGGTAGCCTCTTGTATTTGTCATTGTATAAAAAAAATTCTACAGAAGGGTAAAAATGTATATTTTGTTGCTTAAACGTGTCTTTGCAAAATTCATAATTAAAAAAAATATTTTGTGTCAAAGCTGTCTCTTGGCTTGTTTGCCCCTCCTCACTCCAGGAGCCTTGTTGGATGGACAATTCCTTTCTTGTGGCATGAAGTTCCACGGGCCACTGAGCTAGGCTTCATTTAAAAAACAGTAGTTTCCGGATTCCAACCGTAACCCTCAAAAAGATAACATTCCTGCCTTACCTTCAAGACACGACAAAAGGAAGAGTTTTATATGCGAACTTTGACACCTCTGCATTCATTTTGTAAGGTGGTGGTCAAAGACACAGAGCAAGGGTCTTCAAACTTGACTGCTTTAAGATTTGTGGACTTCAACTCCCAGAATTCCTGAGCTAACATGACTGGTGGAAGAATTCTGGGAGTTGAAGTCCACAAGTCTTACAGCTGTCAAGTTTGAAGACCATTGACAAAGAGTCATACATAGGGCTGGAAGGGACCTTGGAGGTCTTCTAGTCTAGACCCCTGCTCAATTTGGCATATTTAGTTTAATACAGTGGTGGGTTTCAAAAAAATTTTCTACCGGTTCTGTGGGCGTGGCTTGGTGGGCATTGTAGGGGAAGGATACTGCAAAATCCCCATTTCCTCCCCACCCCACTAACCTGCTTTCCAGCTCCGTTCTCCTGGGCAGGGCAACCAACAAAGACCCAGCCAATCAGCTGGGATTCAGGAGGCAGAGAATAGATGGGGTCAGTCAGAGGTGGTATATGTGAGTTCTCCAAACTACTAAAAATTTCTGCTACCGGTTCTCCAGAACTGCCAGAACCTGCTAAATACCACCTCTGGTTTAATAGCCAACTCTTTCCAAACAAATGAATGAATAGCAGGTTTAATCAGAAGTCGGTCCTGGCTGTGGTCAAATGGCTTCACTCCCACATAAGTAGATACAGGTTTCATCTCTCAAGTACAGCTAGTCCTCAACTTATGACTGGTCACTTAGCCAACATCCAAAGTTATTACAGACACCTCCCCCGAGGCTACTTATGACCCAGATTCAAAGTTCTGACAGCTGCCTCCCCTCCTTTGCAGTCACATGGTGTTATTTTTGGGTGCTTGGTAACTGACTCACACTTACGGTTATACACGTAGAGGCCTGTGATGATGTGACTTCAATTTATGACATAAATGGAATAATAATAAACGGAAAATGTCACTTATGAACAGTTTCCAGATAAAAAACCCTCCCCTTGTAGACAATGGATTCCCTTGTTGACCATAGCATTCACTGAATGACTGCAGTGATTCACTTAATGACCGCCACAAAGAAAGTTGTAAAATTGGGCATGGTCATAGGGTGACCAGGCATGTTCTACGACCATAATATCGGTTCAATTGGTTGAGTTTCCTTCCTTGGTTCCTTCCTCCTTCTCTCTATTGGCCAGGATCATACCTCCAGTTTAGCTTCCTATTAAGGCAGCAGTGGGATCCTGCCTGTTCCACTACTGGTTCAGTGATCCAAGAACTGGATATGGCTAGTCTAGTGAAGAGAAGGACCAGGGGAGACAGGATAGCAGTCTTCCAATATTTGAGGGGCTGCCACAGGGAGGAAGGGGTCAAGCTATTTTCCAAGGCACCCGAAGGCCAGACAAGGAATAATGGATGGAAACTGAACAAGGAGAGATTCAACCTGGAAATAAGGAGAAACTTTCTGACAGTGAGAACGATCAACCAATGGACTAGAAGTTGCCTTCGGAAGTTGTGGGCACTTCATCACTGGAGGCTTTCATGAAGAGATTGGAGTCCCATCTGTCAGAAATGCTGTAGGGTCTCCTGCTTGGGGGGTGGGGGGGGAGTTGGACTAGATGACGTACAAGGTCCCTTCCAACTTTGATTATCTGTTATCTGCTATCCCCGCACCAGCTGAGGCCTGCAACGCCAATCAGTTGAGAGGATAAAGAAGAGAAAAGCGCAGAGGCAAGTGGGAGGGCCGATCCTGTGCTTTTCTGTTCTTTCTTCTCTCAGCTGATCATGGGAGCCTTTTTTTTTTTTTTACTACCGGTTCAGTCGAACCGGTCTGAACTGGTAGCATACCACCACTGTTAATTAAGCTGTATTTTTCATCCACAGTCCATGACATCTGATGTCACCCGAAATGTTTGTAGACATGCCTAAAACAAATAAAAAAATAAAAACTGAAATAATAGATACATTTGGGCCCATGAAAATACATGCACCAATGGTAAATAGCAGGGGTGTCCATTAGGGAGGTTAAAAGTCATGCCGGTGATCTCAAAGAGTGAGGCATGAACTGCATGATTATGGCTGCCATCTTGACTCTTTTGACCTTCTTGCTGATACACGAGACAGTCATGGATACCCCGGTTACTACTTGTTCCTTCCTTGACTTGAACGCTGATTTAAAAAAAAAACTACTTCAATTTGAAAACAACCCCTCCTTTTTACATGATATACCCTGAGTTTTTATTTCCAGATGCTCTTATCCAATCAAACGGATTAGAGCTGGAAGGGTCCTTGGAGGTCTTCCAGTCCAACCCCTTGCACAAACAGAGTACCTTGTGCCAGTTCAGACAAGGGGCTGTCCAGTCTTTTCTTAAAAACCTCCAGTGATGGAGCACCTACAACTTCTGAAGGCAACTTGTTCGATTGGTTAAGTGTCCTCACTGTTAGGAAGTTTTCATGTGGCTGTTGATAAAAATAAGACTGCCAGCATGATTGCCAACGTCCGATGATGGATATGGCAGAAGAAGAAGTTAGGAAGTTTCTCCTTCTCTCCTGGATTAGTTTCCATCCATTGTTTCTTGTCCTGCCTTCTGGTGCTTTGGAAAATGACTGTTAACCCCCTCTTCCTTGTGGCAGCCCCTCAAATATTGGAATACTGCTATCATATCCACCCCCCTCAGTCCTTCTTTTCTTTAGACTAGCCAAACCCCAAACCTGCAATTGTTCTTCGTAAGACCCTCGGTGGTGCAGTGGTTAGAGTGCAGTACTGCAGGCTACTTCTGCTGACTGCCAGCTGCCTGCAATTTGGCAGTTCAAATCAGCTCAAGGTTGACACAGCCTTCCATCCTTCTGAGGTGGGTAAAATGAGGATGCAGATTGTTGGGGGAAATAGGCTGACTCTGTAAACCACTTAGAGAGGGCTGTATAGCACTGTAAAGTGGTGTATATGTCTAAGTGCTATTGCTAAATGCTATTGCTATATGTTTTAGACTCTAGGCCTTTAATCATCTGAGTTGCTCTTCTCTGCACTTTTTCCAAAGTCTCAACATCTTTCTTGTAATGTGCTGACCAAAACTGGACCCATTAAGAAAAGGGGAGGGAGGGAGGGAGGAAGGGAAGGAAGGAAGGAATAAAAAAAGCTCATAGTTAGAGCTTTACCTGTCTTCAGGAGAACAGGGTTAAAGGGCTGAACACAACCTTGTAAGACATTTTGCAAATATGCTGACCACACACTCTCAAAATAGCAAAGGACCCATTAATTCCACACACAATGATTTGACATGCCCTTTCCCAAGAACAGCTCTTCCAACTGTCTTCCCTACTTTGCGGTTTTTAACACGCCGTCCTTCCGAACGCACACAGGTTCATACAGAACATCCCACCGTGGAAAGCAAAAATAGGAAGGCGAATTGAGTCCCACCTCGGTGTTAGTCACCTGCCTGTGAATTACTGATTGTAATTTTTCCCCCCCGCAGTGAAAAATGGCAAGAGCTGTGCAAGACGTTTCCAATTTGAAATGTCCCGATTTGAGTGATGGGGTAGAAGAAAAGCCTGCCTGAAGCCATTTCAGACTTCCAAAATAATCGAGATGATCTATTTTGGACTCAAACTGGGACTGAAAAGTGGAAATGGTTTGTATTCAAAACATACTGCACTCCTTAAAAGTGGTATAGCATACTCTAGACTCTATAGAGCCCTTGATGTTTTTTGAACTGGAATGTTTGCTTGCAGATGTTTGATTACCCAATTAGGTATCATCATCAGTGTGAATGAATGTGGGGTTTGCTCTTGGTTTACATACAGTAACTTACTCTGCAAGTGATGGTAATGGTGGTTATTTTTCTTTTCTCCCCTTGGTAGCTCCTTGATTAGATTATTGTTTTCTGCTTCATTGTTTGCCTGGTGTTAATCCCTGCTTATCTGGATGTTTATTGCTGGAGAGGATGTGTTTCTGATCTTTTTTTATTTCCTTTTGTTTATTGTCTCTTTCAGATGGTATGTCAATGTGGTTTATTTACATGTATCTATTGAAACAAACCATATTTGTTTCCTTCAGCCTTTTTATCCTCTCATTTGAGTGGGGTGTAAATATGGGCTTATGTCTATGTGCCTATATAAGAGATATGTAGAAATAAGTTATGTTTGTTTCCTTCTTAGCTTTTTTTATTTTGTGTAACAGTATGTAAATATGGTTTATTTCTGTCTCTCTTGAACAGACACAGGAATAAATCATGTTGGCTTCCTTCTTAGCTTTTTTGACTCTTTTGAATGGTGTGTAACAAGGTTTATTTCTATGTGTCTATTCAGTGGACCAAAACATATTCTCGCTAGCAGGTATCACTCAGATAAGCAGGGATTAACACCAGGCAACAATCAAGAAGGAAACAATTCTCAAAAGTACCACAAAACATCACCTCCAACCCAACATAGGGAGCAAACTCCACTTATTTTGTCCCAGAGGTCTTTTAATTTTAAAGGCAATTATTTTAAAGGTTCTTATTCATCCAGGTCATGGCTGTCCCAAAGATGCTTTTATTGCTTTTAAGGCAACTGGGTTTTCTGTTTTTTCTTTTAAGATTTCTTTAAGAAGTTCTGAAGCTTTCTTGGATAAGAAGCAAAATGTCTTGAAGAAAATTCAGAAAGTCCCTCCCCACTTCTGGGGGAAGGTTACTTCAAAATCCCATTCCCTCCCCACCCCACTAACCTGCTTTCCAGCTCTGTTCTCCTGTGCAGGGTAACCGAAGAAGACCCAGCCAATCAGCTGGGACTCGGGGCGCAGAGAATAAATGGGGGCGGGGCCAGTCAGAGGTGGTATTTTCCGGTTCTCTGAACTACCAGTTCTCCAAAACTGGTCAGAACCTGCTGAATACCACCTCTGGTCCAGTTGCCTTTAAAATAAAAGCATCTTTGGGACAACCATGACCTGGATGAATAAGAACCTCCATAGACACCCACACTTACTTGCATGGATGGAATAACCTAGTAAGGTCATGAAATGTCTGCAAGAAAACAAACTCGGAGAGCACCATTAATTGCACAGTTCAGTGCACCATCTTCTATTGGAACATATTCTAAAGACTATCGTATCTTGGAAGTTAGTCAATCACCTTGTTTTCAATCTGTATCAGCTGTCCATCTCATCTAAGTGACTTTGGATAACTCACAACATTCACAGAATTCACATTCTCCATCCTGTTACAGGTTGGAACCCCACCCCAAAAGATAAAGGTCACTTTTTCTAGTATTATCCAATTCCATGTCCTAAAAATGAAACAGCTCAGGACCAAATGCAAGTAGTCCCTGACTTATGACCACAACTGAACCTAAAATTCATGCTGTTAAGCAAGACTGAGTTTGGCCCCATTTTATGACCTTTCTTGCCGGAGTTGTTAAGTGAATCTCTGCAGTTGTTAAGTCAGTCACAGAATCTGACTTCCGATGGACTTAGCTTGTTAGAAGACAGCAAAAGGGGATCACATGACCCCAGTGTCAACTCGTGAAGCATCCCTGACCTGCTCTCGAGTTGCCATAGGCAAGGGGGAATGGGGAAGCTGCATCAAGGAGCTTGCATCTCAGTCAAAACAAAGCACATTCCAACCGACATGTCAAGGTCATCTCTACGGAAACCCACAGTGGCCAGGGAGAGTGACTTCTATAACTGGCGAAATTGCTTCGTTGAGGAATGTGTCTGATGACACATCTTGGGGGGGAGGGGGAAACAGGGTCAGAGGCAAAGCAGGAATTAACTGAGGTTAGAGTTGGCTCCACTTGACCTGTGCTGGCTGACATGAAGCTCCTAATAAATAACTGATTTTGATGCTTGGCTTGAGGCTCATGATTTAATTAGGGCATCGGTCGGAATCCTGACACCTGGGATGGGGATGCTGTAATGGTGTGAAAAATAACAATAGCAATAGCACTTAATACTTACATATACCACTTTACAGTAATTTACAGAGTCAACCTATTGCACCCAGCAATTTGGGTCCTTATTTTAACCCACCTCGGAAGGATGGAAGGCTGAGTCAACCCTGAGCCTGGTGAGATTTGAACTGACAAATTGCAGTCAGTTGGCAGTCAGCAGAAGTAGCCAGCAGTATTGCATTTTAACCACTGCGCCACCATGGCTCATAACTCACCTTTTTCAGTGCATTGCAACTTCATATGTCACTAAACGAATGGTTGGAAGTCAAGGGCATTCACTTTGCTGTGGGTCATCCTCTTATCTTCCACCTTTCTCAGCATCAGAGGTTTCTCCAGAGAGATGAGGTTTTGCACGATGAGGCAATTTTTACAGCTAATTCGGTACCATCTGCACAGCTAATGGAGCTTTATGCAAGTTTTAGAGAACAGCCGACAATGCCAATTTTTACAGTAAGACTGCCCTCTGGTGTTCCTCACATTAACTGCCAAAAGCTTTTGCGATCCAAATCAAAATTTTTATTGTAGGTCATGGGTCAGAAAATGCAATAATAAATAATTACAACTCTAATGAGCAATAAAAGTTTTTTAAATGGATTTATTAAATTTATAGGCTGCCCATCTCGCTATGCAAGGCCACTCTGGGTGGCAATAAAATTGCAAATAAAGATGACATAAAAATACCTAAAATATACACGTTGCAATAAGATTACAGAAACTTCAATCAGAAAAGAGTTGGAAGGGATCTTGGAGGTCTTCTAGTCCAACCCCCCTGCTCAAGCAGGAGACCCTATACCATTTCAGACAAGTGACTGTCAAGTCTCTTCTTAAACACCTCGAATGATGAAGCGCCCACCATTTCTGGTGGCAAGCTGTTCCATTGGTTAATTGCCCCCATTGTTGGGAAGTTTCTCCTTAATTCCAGGTTGCTTCTTTCCTTGATTAGTTTCCATCCATTGTTTCTTGTCCTGCCTTCTGGTGCTTTGGAAAATAAGTTGACCCAGTCCTGTTTGTGGCAGCCTCTCAAATTAACAGAGGGATACAATCAAGATCAAGGGAGGTACTAATACCACTCTATAAAGCCTTAGTAAGACCACACCTAGAATACTGGGTCCTGTTTTGGTCACACTATAAAACAGTTGTTGAGACTCTAGAAAGAGTGCACAGAAGAACAACCAGGATGATTAGGGGACTGAAGGCTAAAACATACTATGGACTGTTAAAGGAACTGGGCTTGGCTAGTCTAGTGAAGAGAAGGACCAGGGGAGACATGATAGCGGTCTTCCAATATTTGAGGGGCTGCCACAGAGAGGAAGGGGTCAAGCTGTTTTCCAAAGCACCCAAAGGCCAGACAAGGAATAATGGATGGAAACTGAACAAGGAGAGATTTAACCTGGAAATAAAGAAAAACTTTCTGACAGTGAGAACAATCAACCAATTCTTTGGAAGTTGTGGGAGCTTCATCTTTGAAGGCTTTCAAGAAGAAATTGGACTGCCATTTGTCAGAAATGGTGTAGGGTCTGCTTGGGCAGGGGGTTGGACTAGATGACCTACAAGGTCCCTTTTGTTAATTTTTATCTGTATGTAAAATACAGGAGGTAAAATACATTATTGTAACAACTGTAATACAAATAGCAGTGGCAATTGCAAATCACAGATACAGATACAACAAGACAGATACAACAAATAACACCACAAATTCAAGCAACGTGAAAAGGTATTTCAGGATCCTGGACAGATAAAAGCAGTGACAGGTAAATATTGTGCCTTCTACTAGGGAAATTATGTGTTTTTTAAAATGGGATAAATATACAGATTCCTCCATTCCTTATAGAGGCAGCAACAAAGGGGCACATGGCTTGGGGACTTCACATAAACTCTGCTGAAAAGGAATGTTGTAAAACTACTTCCACAGAACTGCAGAAGGTAGAACATCTAGTCAAAGTTCAACCAAATTTCAGAATTAGAATTGAAGAGAGATAAGATGAGGGCACATGCTCATTGGAGAAGAATCCATTAACTGTAGAGTCAGATACCAGGCTTAAATTGACTTGAAAATCAATACCCCAGATAGGGATAAGTTGTTTTAAGATGAATCCTGGCATTTGGTAACGACTGGAGTTCGTGATTAGTTTTTGTTTGCCAAGTTGATTTAAAACACGCTCTGAAAATCCATGGAGCCAGACCCACGGGAGGAAAAAAAAAATCCATTTCAACCAGAAAGTAAAAAAAGATAGAGCCAGGCTTGTTTCCACCAACCCAACTTACTCTCTAACCGTAAAACAGCATTCTTGAGGCATCTTGAAACTGCGAGTATTGCTCTTATAAACTTCGGCTGGAAAACCACCGGGAATTGTAAAAATGCAAATTCCAACATTATAAAGGAGGTGAGAGATGACCTTAGCAAGCAAAATTTTGCAAGCTGCAGGAAGAAAATGTGCCTCCTTTGAATAGAAAAATCTTAAGACAGCTGTGGGGCCTGCTTGCCTGATTTAAAAAAATGTGCACTTCAAGATAAGGAAACCTGGAACTCACTTCAAGGTATTTTTAAGTACTTACTTGCTCTATTGGGATCTGTTTAATCTGCCATTTATGTGACCTACTGGCTTGTTGTGCAAACACTAGTCCCTTAGTTTTTTTTTAAAAAAAATAGCTTATTACAAGTTGTTCTTTTAGGCAAAAGGAAACCAATGTTCGAAATGTCCTTCACCACATTGTCTGCCTACAGCAAGGCTGGGTTTGCTGCCATTAAGCCATAATAGGAATTGCCCAAAGCCCCTTCATTACATCACCCAGTAAGATTCAACCAAGCTTGGGACTCAAGACAACCTACAAAGTTACCCCTGCATGGCCCTATATGGGAGTCTGACAACCAATCAGGATACATTTCTTGCCACACGGAACAGGAAGCAAGTTCAAAGCCCAAGAGAGGGTATCTCTCTCTCTCTCTCTCTCTGTCTCTGTCTCTCTCTCTCACCCATGCGCTCGATTTTGCCCAGGACCTCAAAACTACGTGGTCCTGTCCTCCATTAAACCATCTTTCCAAATAGCCTCCATGTTTCCAGTGTCTTTCTCCACTTGGAATTGAACCCAGATGGACGGTTCTTCCAACAACAAGGGGAGGGTTGCCTGTACTATATCGCCCTCTGGATACACACCTACACACTCAAGGCACTAATCTATCCAAGTTCATTTCAATGGAGGCTAATTGCTCGAACACTGAACACTAAGACGGTAGTTTAGCCAAGAGCAAACATTGTTTTTACCATGAATTCAATTGAGTTGTCCCGTGAAAACAGTTCCTCCCAGCCCTTACCCCCATGCGATTGCGTTCTTTATGTTCTGTAGAAGAATCTGGAGCTGGCAGAACAGACAGAAGAATGGAAAGGGAGGGCTGGCGTAAAATCAGAACAGCCTTTCAAATCTTCTCCAAGAGAAACAAAACGCTCCGATAATTGCTGCTTTTCTCCTTCTGTTTGCAAGCCTCTTTCAAGAGACTCAAAATGATTAGAGACGGGAAGTAGGATTAGTTTACTTAGTGTCTCAGTGTCTTAATTCATCCATTTTTAGCAGTTTGACTGTCTAACAAGACTGCTGAGCCACAACTGACTATACCCACTCAGAAGCCTTCCTTTTCTTTCTTTCTTTCTTTCTTTCTTTCTTTCTTTCTTTCTTTCTT
>NW_020769354.1:8096485-8124040 GCF_900518735.1 Pseudonaja textilis
TTCCTTCCTTCCTTCCTTCCTTTCTTCCTTCCTCTTTCTCTCCCTCCCTCCCTCCCCCCCCCAGAGTTAGCCTGCAGTACTGCATTCTGTGGTGGTTCAGTAGTTAGAATGTAGTATTGCAGGCAAACTCTGCTCGCTGTCAGGAGTTCGATCCTGACCGTCTCAAGGTTTTCCATCCTTCCATCCTTCTGAGGTTGGTAAAATGAGGACTCAGATTGTTGGGGGAAATAGGCTGACCCCGTAAACCACTTAGAGAGGGCTGTAAAGCACCATGAAGCAGTATATAAGTCTAAGGGCTACTGCTATTCAAGCCACTGCACCACCACGGCTCCTATTATCTATTTTATTCAGACACGATTTTTTTGAGGTAGAGTGTTAACAGTTCACCATATCCTTAGTGAGATAGTGAAAATAATAATGCCCTTCCATACATCTAGGATACTCCATGTTTAGGAAAAAGAACCGATAAGGAGATTAATACTGGTCGTCTTTGACTTTCAATTATTTGTTTAGTAACTGTTCAAAATTAACAACAGCAAAGAAAAAGGCAACTTAAGACCATTTTTCACATTTACCATTGTTGCCGCATCCCCTGATGGTCACGTGATCAAAATTCAGATGCTTGGCAACTGACTCCTATTTAGGAAAGTTGCAGTGTCCTGGGATCACGTGATCCCCTTTTGCGACCTTCTGACAAGCAAAGTCAATGGGGAAGCCAGATTCACTTAACAACTGGGTGAGTAACTTAACAACTGCAATGATTTGCTTAGCAACTGTTGGCAAGAAAGATCGTAAAATGGGGCAAAACTGCCTTACCAAGTCTCTTGTTTAGCAATGGAAAACTTCGGCCTCAGTTGTGATCGTAAGTCGAGGGCGACCTGTAGACAAAATGTATGATGGAGGAAGAGTTTAAAGTTTTGCTAAAGAGTTTAACAAAACCTCCATTTCACAGACGTTCTGAGGGACGGAGATGCTGTTCCAGAGTGCAGGGTGGTATCTCCTACACCAGCGGTCCTTAGAGAAGGCACATCTCCTAGATCAGGGGTCCCCAACCTGTGGGCCGTGCAGCCTACTTGCAATCGGGGTGCATGAGTGGCTGGCTGGTGTCTATGTCGGAGGGGCTCAGGGCCCCACTCACATGAGTGTTGCAGGTGCTCAGAGCCTTGTGGTGCTCAGGGCCTCAGGGTGTCACAGCCACTCAGGGCCCAATTCACGTGGGTATTGGGAGAACTCACAGTCCCTCTTGCATGGGCGTTTGCAGCCCAAATCACGTGAACATCACAGGCACTTTGTGGCCCCACTCACGTGTGCAATCTACCCCTCCCACAAAACCATTCCCTCTTTGCCTCCTCCGGGACAACCTGGAAAGGTTGGGGAACTCTGCCCTAGACTGCCTTTGGATGGGGACCAGAGGATGCCGAACCTGTCTAGATGCATTGGATTAATACAGTAGTCTGGCTTAGGGCTGTCTAGAGTTAAGAGAAGAATATATGTGTACATTTATCACAATAAAACATTTTGACCTGGGAATGTTTTCTAACATGCACATATTTGTGCTTGCATGCACACCCACCCACTACCACTCATACCTTGGGGTCAAGTTCACATCAAGTTCACATTCTGTACAGAAAGATAAGAGAAAACTAGTGAAGCTAAAGTCATTTGGCTCCTGGGCCAGAGGGGTTGGGCCGATCCAATAAATGCATGGACCTAAGGAAGTCTTGTTGAAAACACGATGGGCTACAGCTTCTGCTGTCTTTAGCAAGCCCGGTGATACTGTTGGAAGAATGACAGAAGGGTAGATCAGGGAGTTGGCTAGGGTTGGGTTGGCTCTTGCTCAGGTTTTCTTCGCACTGCTCTTTTGGATCAGGCTGTCCGCTCTCTGCCGGCGCCAATCACAGATGTCAACAAAGGCGCAATAGGAGCATTTCCAAGTGTCTTCAATGTCTACTCCCTTGGGATCCCTTTGCCCTTTCCAATAGGCTAAGAAATAATGGGACATGGACATCAACTCATCATGGTCATAGGTGATGACTTCGCTGCCCAGCAACGTGTTGGTCTCCTGATGAATGTACTCAATTTGAAGTCGGTCAATGGCTAGAATGTCTGAGTGGGTCAAGTTGAGGAGCACCAGCTCCAGGAGGTCTTCGAAGCACTGCACCACGAATCCAGCTTTTTGTGCATGTTCTTGGATCTCCTGGCCAAGCAACTGTTTGGGCTTCAGATGAAGGTGATGTACGAAGATATCTTGGGTTAAGCATCCTTGCACCATGGCATCAAAGAGATGTTTATATAAAGAGACCTGCAATGAATCAAGCACACTTTCTTGAGCTACATCCAATTTTCAGCCTCACCTGTGTCTCATATTTTGATCACATGACTGTAGGGATGCTGGGATGATCATTGGAATTCATTGTTGCAATGTATTTTTATGCAACAACTACAGTAGCATTCCGCCAGTAGATGGCAGTGTTTACAACTCTGGATCTATGGTCTTTTGTTCCAAGTAGAGTTCCCTGTTCCCTGTTACAGTTAAAATAATCGAGCAGTAAAGCACATGGTGACTGTACTTTTTGTTTGCTCTGTAGTACTATGTATAAACAGAATTTCTAATACATAAGTGTAAAGATGGGTTGTAAGTCCCTTTTTTCAATGCCATTGTAACTTTGAATGGTAACTAAATGAATGGTTGTAAGTTGAGGACTACCTGTATTTAGATGTATATGAGAGGTTATTGGGGTTAGATATGCCCACTGTAAAGATTTAATACATATATCCTGCATGGATATGTCTCATGTCAGGGGTCCCCAACCTTTTGGACCTCAGGGACCACTAAATTCAGAATTTTAAATCCCACGGACCAGAGACCCTGGGAAAATCCCCCCAAAAGTCTGCAGGAAAATTCTCCACTTTGTTTTCCTATCGATCGATCATTCTTTATTTGGGGTCTCAGGATACCGTCTCCAGCTCTGTTCTCAAGGGAGGGGGGAGAAGGAGAGACTTCGTGAAAGATGGTTTCCTGCAAAGACAGCGGCAGAATCAGCAGAAGTCTTTCTTTCTCTCCCCCAAATTCTGCCAGAAATGAGTCTTTGTGAGACTTGTCATGCCAGCGCAGCCTCTTGGAGCAGGAGGCCTTGCAGGGTCCCAAAGACTCATCTCTGGCGGAGTTTGGGGGAAAGAAAGAAAGACTTTTGCTGCTTTCCTTGCGTGCAGCCAAAAGCAGAAGAAGAAAGAAGTGGAAAGAAGCAGCACTGTGGCCAGGCCAGGCGCATGGGGCGAGTGGGGCAAGTCACTACCTCGTGTTGTTCGCAATGCAAGCGACGCAAGCCTTGTGTTCCCGCACAGCCTGGATTAATTACTTTGGGGTGTGCTTTGGAGGTCACATTTCTCTGTGGACCAGCAAAATTTTCTCGTGGAGCACCAGTGGTCCCCGACCCACTGGTTGCCGACCACTGTCTCATGCTATCCTTCAGACTGCCAAAATAATTATTTATTGGTTCCTCTAAGTCTAAACCCCAGGATCCTTTGGTGCATTTACTACTGTTGACTTCAAATAAAATCTGATAACATTTCCAACGTGTACTCTTCAGTTCTAAGCAACCATGATTAAAATATACCAGCTATGAAAAAGATTGGGCTATCTCTGCTGGCCCCACATTAAATCTGAGCCAGCCATGTGATACAGCGGGTATCAAATACTATCAGGGATGGGAGGCAATTAACACAGAGAATTCAGATCTTGAAAAGTAATTTTCCCCATGTTTATTTCTCCCTGGCCAGACTCTATTTGGAGTATGGGATCTAGTTTTGGAGATAATAGCACCGTAGTCTTCAAATCTAAGATGGACTGTCATGTGGGTGAAAAAAATGAGCTTATTTTCTTTCGTTTCAGAAGGCAGGACCAGAAAGTCAAGTCAGACTGCAGAAGAAATCATCTGACTTTATGAACTGCCGGCTGTTGGAAAGGGCTTTCATACGAAGGGTTAAATTCCCCTTCACTTTTAAGAAGTGTGGACTTCAACACCCAGATTTCCCCAGGCAGCATGCTGGCTGGGTGGATATTGGGAGTTGGAAGCCCACCCATCTTAAAAGTGGCCAAATTTGAAAAACACTGATCTAGTGGCTCCTGCACTGAGCTGGTAGGTGGATTAGATCAGCAGCCCCCAACTTGTGGCTTGGTGGCCTGGCTGGGGGTGTGGGGGGGGGGAGGAGAGAGGCAAACCAGTCCATGTGAGGGGTGGGCCTGCGCATGTTCAGTTGGGCTTGCATGATGGCCCAATACGCATGCAAGTCAAGCTGTTTGTGTGTGCACAGACAGTCATATATGCCGGCTTGCTGCTTGTGTGACCCGGTTACAAATAGGCCGTGGTCCGGAGGTTGGGGACCCCTGGATTAGATGACTTAACAGATAATCAGAGTTGGAAGGGACCTTGTAGGTCATCTAGTCCAACCCCCTGCCCAAGTGGGAGACACTACACCCTTTCTGACAGATGGGAGTCCAACCTCTTCTTGAAAGCCTCCAGTGATGAATCTCCCACTTCTGAAGGCAATGTCTGTTCTACTGTCAGAAAGTTCCTCCTTATTTCCAGGTTGAATCTCTCCTTGTTCAGTTTCCATCCATTATTCCTTGTCTGGCCTTCAGGTGCCTTGGAAAATAGCTTGACACCCCCCCCCCCCCGGCAGCCCCTCACAGGAAGGAACCTTCTAAGTTCCTTCCCAACTTAAGTATGAATGCAGCTCTTAGGTCTTTTACTGACTCTACTGAATCCATGGTCTGAATGCAGCCAATTCCCTCCCTGTATCCAGGTTCCAAGACAGCCAGCCTAAGGCCTCCAACCTCACCCCGACCCACCTGGAAACGGTCCCTTTTCTTCTGCGCAGGTACAGGCATGTAGGCTTTTTCCCTTGTCTTCAATTCATTCAGTTGCAATTCCCCTTTAGCCGTATAATTCAGCTGATCAATAATCCCAAACACAAAAACGCCTTCTAATACGCCAAAGACTGGACATTCCCGCACACGTTGACCTGTCAGGGAGAAAACCACATATAAGCACCTTTGCCATCCTGAGGGGCGTGGGGAGCGTTCCATGACCAGCGTACCCACCTTCTCGTAGATTAGTTATGGTCAGGAGGACGTTAAGCAGCTTGATGGCCCATCTGTCTTCTCTGCTCCTAGTCTTGACGGGCACCAGGTTATGATCTTGCAGTTCTGGATAGAAGCAGCCACAGAGAAAGAACGTTGTTTTTCTGCTCTTAAAATGAGCCACGTGCCTCTATAGCACAGCTGTCAAACTCGCTGTGTCACGTTGCCGTCACGTGGTGTATCGCGACGTTTTTCCCTGTCACGGAGCCGGGAAGGGCAAGGCGCGTGACACATCCAGCCTGTGTGGGCCACCAGTTTGACACCCCTGCTCTATAGCAACACGGCACGATGGCCTAGTGATTAAAATACTACGATGCCCACAGATCTAGTAGTAATTAATAAGATACTTCAATGCGAAGAAATGGTTAGACTAACAATGTTACTAAAGAACAGGGAAGAAGAAGAGTATTTTACGATATGGAATATATGGTATAAATGGTTAAGAAAAAGGAGTACAGATGTTTGCGAAAATGACTAAAGAAATTTCAAAGAAGAATATGATATATGATTTATATGTATATATGTAAAGTAATGTAGATAAATAAGTATTGTATTTTAACAGTAGTGTGGTAATCAAGGAATGAGTAAATTAGTTACAGACATACCTAGGGTAAATTAATCTAATTGTTATGGTATTAAAGCACATATACAGTGCTATGATATCGCTGTAAAATGTGAGAACTTGTTTCTCTTTTTAAAATTTTTGAAATTGTGAAGAAATAAACTATTAAATTTTTTTTTAAAATGCTGGGCTTTTCAACTTTAAGATTGGCCGTTTGAAACCTAAGCACCGCATGACAGAGTGAGCAGGTCGAAAGAATGCGAGTAGATAAATAGGTACCACTTTGGTGGGAAGGTAACGGTGTTCCATGCGACTCAGCATAGAGCAGAGGTGTCAAACTCGCATCATCACATGACATAATGGACATTTCCCCCCTTCACTAAACCAGGCCGGGGTGGAACCAGCATGTAATGCATCCAGCCCGTGGGCTGCAAGTTTAACACCCCTGGCATAGAGTCACACTGGACACACATCACGATAGAAGCATCTTTGGACAACATTGGCTCCCTCAGCTAGGAAGTGGAGGTAAACACCTCCCCCCTAGAGTTGGACATGACTGGATAGAGGAAACCTTTACCTTTTACTCTAGAGCAAATTGCCGCCCCCACTTCCCACAATTACTTTCCTCGTTCCCCTTCACTGGCTTCCAACACAAATAGCAGCTCAAACAGTGCAAGTGGTCCTCGACTTACAACGACTGGCTGTTCGAAGTTACATTTATGAATGTTGCAGCATCCCCACAGTTAATGGGATTAAAATTTGAGTGCTTGGCAACCGGCATGTGTTTATGTCACTAGTTGCAGCATCCCTGGGTTTGACAAGTGGGAGAGGCCAGTTTCCTTTAACAATCTCACGATTCACTTAACTATAGTGATTCGCTTAACAACTGTGGCAAAAGAGTCACAACATTGGGCGTGACACTCTTAATAACTGCCTCACAAAATTCTGGTCCCAATTGTGTGATTGTTAAGTCTAGGACTATCGGTAGCTCCTGTTTAGAATTACATCCAGTCAGTTGGCTGTGCCCTTTCTCAGACATGCCATTACATTATTACTCTGGTCTATTTGAGGACCAATTCCCAGGCATCAGGATGGCCCTTGCACTATGCTTTAAATTTCTTTTGAAAGGGGCAAGTTTTACTGTCTCTTCCTTGAGTTTTTAGGGAGATCTGTGACTCTCCTTTTCTTCTGCATTATTATTCTTGCTTTCATTTATTTTTTTTATTATATAAAATACAAAGAAGAGAAGAAAAAATAGGAAATTAAGAGAAGGAAAGGGAGCGGGGGGAAAAGGAAAGTGAGATACAAGGGGAAAAGAAAAAGAAAGAAAAGGGGGCATTGACTTCCAACTCTCCTTAGCACAGTACAAGATAAACACGCTCAAACCCCAACTTTTTGCTTTTACACATTAATATATAACTAGCCATTTCTATAACACCGTATCTTTCTAATCAACAAAAATCAAGGTCAAAGTTTCATCTTTTTTTTTTCTTCACAAGCACAAATTCTAGAAGTGATGTTCAAATAAGAACACATTTTCCTCTTTAAATAAAATCCCTGCATTATACAGCAACTATAAATCTGGTTTCGTTCAGCCATTTTTATGGACTTCAACTTCCAGAATTCTGGCTGGCCAGGGAATTCTGGGAATTGAAGTCGACATGTCACCAAGATTGAGAAACACTGGTTTAAAGGATTATGCCATTTCCCCCTTAAAAATGATGAGAAACTACATGGCCTTAATTTGAAGCAATCACAGGCCAGGTTGGGGATGGACTAGCAGCTTTATTATAACAATAGCAATAGCACTTAGACTTATACACTGCTTTACAGCCCTTTCTAAGCAGTTTACAGAGTCAGCCTCTTGCCCCCACCAATTTGGGTCCTCATTTTACCCACCTCGGAAGGATGGAAGGCTGAGCCAACCTTGAGCCTGGTGGGATTTGAACTGCCAAACTGTTAGGCAGCTGGCTGCAGAAGTAGCTTGCAGTACTGCACTCTAACCCCTGCATCACAGAGGCTCCTTATCATGCAGGAAACACCCACTATTTTACAGATAGAAAATATGAGGGTGTTCATAACAGCTCAAGGATCCTATTTCCCACCCCTTGCAATGCAACCCATTAAAGAAAGTATAGAGAAGACTAGAATTTACCCCAAACATCCAAATGACGTTACCTCTGGCAAGATGGATGGACTTTCCTGTGTTTAACACAACCGTTGTCTTCTCTGGCAATTGCACGCTTGGCTTTTCTTTGTGATAAACTACCTTTTGCTCACACCACACTTGAGCCGAGAGATCTGTGACGCAAAGATAGCGCAGGTAGAAAGCTTCGAGAGGCGTCCTCGGTCTCTTTCTCTTTATTGTCCTCCTCTTCCTTTCTCCTACATTAGCAGTCCGAGAATCAACACGCTGACCACTTAGGAGTTTGGGTTCCCTGTGATGAGCATGCAAGAAGTTCGGATTATCATGTCCCCAAAGTGCTTTTTGAAGAGGCAACTGGACTTTCCGGTTTTTCTTTGAAGATGTTTTGTTTTGTCAGAGTGCGCACAGCTTCAGTACGTGAGACAACCCAGGAGCAATAATAGCAAACGGAGGTTTGTAATAAATAGTGGTTTTGTCTACAAAAGAATATATACTATACATACACGTACTATAGGCAGAGGCCAAACAAGCAGCAATTAAAATAGGGAAGAACACACAGTGAGAGAGAGAGAGAGAGACACACCCTGACAGGGCCTCTTCTTCTTATACAGGCTCTTAAAGGGATAACAGCCAAAAACCTTGCTGATTCATTCCCATCATTGCATTAGCTGGTTAGCTCTTAAATCACTATCCTGACACGCTTCTCATCCAAGAAGCTTCTTCAGGTCTGACTGGATGGTGGGGAATGGAAGGATTTATACTCCTTGCAGACAGCTGGTCATTTGCATTCTTTTAGTGGGTCCTTAAGGCCACCTGAAGGTTTACCTGTGTCATCAGGGTCACCTGAGTGGTGCAAATGAGTGTGGAGCCTTCTTGGAACTGTTGAAAGGACTGTGTTGTAGATTGGAGATAGATGGTGTCATATTCCTCCATCTCTGTTGAGAGAGGGCTGTTCAATTTTGACATAGATGGCTTCTTTGATCCCTCTTTCAAATCAGTGATCCTCTCTGTCCAAAATGTGGACTTTGCTGTCTTCAAAAGAGTGGCCTGTGTCTTTTAAATGCAGACGGACTGCTAAATCTAGACCTGATGGGTTTGTTCTCCCATTTCCAGTCAGAGCTGAAGAAGCTTCTTGGATGAGAAGTAAAACGACTTCAAAAAAAAAACAGGAAAGTCCAGGAAAGTCCTGAAAAAGCACCTTTGGGACAACTATCACCTGGATAACTGAGAAGTTCTACAGACCAACACACACACACACACACACACACAGAGAGAGAGTGAGTGAGTTTCTGGGTAGCTGATCACCTGGTTTGATGAGTACATGGATTTTTTTTTAATACAGTTTGTTCTACAGCATTTTGTAATTTAGAGGCTGTTTTTGTGTATTTTGTTATTTGATTTTAATTAGTTTGTCTAGCAATGAGTTGGGTTTTTTTTTAAAAAAATCTTGTTTAACAAATCCTAGATGCTGGCTTCCTTGTGGGTTTTAATCCTGTCTTGAATCCTGTCTTACCAAATCTGCATTTCTAAAAGTTGGCCCCTTAATTTCGACTTGGGGCAGAGAGCTGAGTTTCTGAGTTTCTGTCTTTAGAAACATGTTTCTCCTTTAGGGAAACTAGAATATTCTGCCTTTTCAAATAGTTCCTGAAATATTCCAATCTTCTAAGAGGGGTGAGTGCTAACTTTCTACCCATGCAACGGGTTAGTGAACCAGATAAAAGGGAGATCCAGAGATTTCTTTTATGTATACTGAGAGTAATTTGCACCAAATTCCTTGTGTGTCCAACCACACTTGGCCAATAAAGAATTCTAATTCTAATTCTATTCACGGATTGTCTTAAAGAGTCCACAAGTCTTGAAGTTGCCAAGGTTGGAGACCCCTGATTTTAAAGGTATTCAGTAGGATCACATCCCAGAAAAGAGTAACAAGAATCATAGAGATGGGAAAGCTAAGTCATTGACTCCCGGCCTGTTTAGGATTGCATTTAGGATAGCACATTATTTTGCCTTTCAATGGGGGTGTAATATTGCAGAAAGTGTCTTTCTACTTTTAATCCTGGCCAGGCAGGTTTTTTCCCCTTTTATTTATTTTATTTATTAAACTTTTATGCCGCCCGCCTCCCTTACAAGGTGACTTTGGACAGCTTCCCCCCTACTTTTGTTAAATCCCCAAGAGAGCGCAAATGCGGGCAGCGGAAAAAAAAACACGGAAGCCACAAAACGGCTTCGCTTTAACAGATAATCAGAGTTGGAAGGGACCTTATAGGTCATCTAGTCTAACCCCCCCCCAAACGGGAGACCCTACACCATTTCTGACAAATAGCAGTCCAATCTCTTCTTGAAAGTCTCAAGTGAGACTTTAGTCCCGTTGCACATCCCAGCTGCAACACGAGTTCGATCCCCCAAACGCGGCTTAACCATTTAAAAAAAAAAGCGGCGCAACCGAGCCCGTTAAGTTCGTGGATGGCTCTGGGGACCCCGCACAGCAGGGACGGGACTCCAACCGAGGTTTTGTGAACCGGGGCCAGCCCGTCACGCGAACGCAACTCTGGAGAAACTCCCCCGCACACCGCTCACCCGATCTTCGGCTCTTCTATCTGCAAGAACTCGGAGTCGCTCAGGTCAGAAAAACCCGAGGCGGCCTCGGGGTCTTGCAATCCGGATTCACGCCCGGACATGTTTCGCGCTTTGTTTTCTCCTCGAGCAGAATCGCCGTCAGCTGCTCGAAGGAGAAGCCTAAGTGAATAACTGCACCGCTTTGCTTTCTTTCCGGCTGAAATATGATTTCCCTCCTTCCTTTCGTCTTCGTTCCGGTTCCCGCCCACCCAGAGATATAGAGACGCCTCCCCGACGAGGGAGGTGTGGATGTTGAGACCTTAGAAAGAGTGCAGAGAAGAGCAACCAACAGGATGAGGGGACTGGAGGCTAAAGCACAGGAGGAAAGGTTGCAGGAATTGGGTAGGTCTAGTTCAGGGAGTCTTCAAACTTGACAGCTTTAAGACTTGTGAACTTCAACTCCCAGAATTTCTCCTCCAGTCATGTTAGCTCGGGAATTCTGGGAGTTGAAGTCCACAAGTCTTAAAGCTGTCAAGTTTGAAGACCCTTGCTCTGCGTCTTCCACCACCACCTTACAAAATGAATGCAGAGGTGTCAAAGTTCGCATATAAAACTCTTCCTTTTGTCGTGTCTTGAAGGTAAGGCAGGAATGTTATCTTTTTGAGGGTTACGGTTGGAATCCTGAAACTACTGTTTTTTAAATGAAGCCTGGCTCAGTGGCCCGTGGAACTTCATGCCACAGCAAAGAAAGCAATTGTCCATCCAACAAGGCTCCTGGAGTGAGGAGGGGCAAACAAGCCAAGAGACAGCTTTGACACCAAATATTTTTTTAAATTATGAATTTTGCAAGACACATTTAAGCAACAAAATATACATGTTTACCCTTCTGTAGAATTCTTTTTATGCAATGACAAATACAAGAGGCTACCATAGCAACAAATTAAATATACATTATGCATTGCACACATCAGCAACCTGCTATGAAGCATTGCTTCTTAACACAAAGAAAAATACTTCGTTTCTTCCTAAATTTTTACAAAATCCTAGTCTTCACAATCTCACTGAACTTTAGGAACACAATAATGGGAATTCCCCCCCACCCCCTGCTGTATCAAAACAGAGGAGTAAGATATATGCTGGTACTCTTCCCCCAAAAAAATAGCATTTTAAAAAATTTTATTGCAGTACCATGCTTCATTTCTGAAAGCCAAAAAACCTTTAATAAAAGGTATCAATGCATGTTTTTATGTTTTTCTTTCTGTTCAACAAAAACAACAGCTTTAAGACTTGTGGACTTCAACTCCCAGAATTCCTCCTCCAGTTATGTTAGCTCAGGAATTCTGGGAGTTGAAGTTCACAAGTCTTAAACTTGCCAAGTTTGAAGACCCTTGGTCTAGTTGATTGAAAAGAAGGGCTGCTCCAGGATTTGAGGGGTTGCCACAGAGAAGAGGGAGTCAGGCTATTTTCCAAAGCACCTGAAGGCAGGACAAGAAGCAATGGATGGAAACTAATCAAGGAGAGAAGCAACCTAGGAGAAATTTCCTGACAGAACAATGAATCAGTGGAACAACTTGACTCCAGAAGTTGTGAATTCTCCAACACTGGAAGTTTTTAAGAAGAGATTGGACAGCCATTTGTCTGAAATGGTATAGGGTTTCCTGCCTGAACAGGGGGTTGGACTAGAAGACCTCCAAGATCCCTTCCAATTCTGTTATCCTAATGCTAAAAAAAAAGAAAAAGAAAGAAAGAGGGGCTCAACCTATTTTTCAAAGCACCAAAATAAGAAACAACTGATGGAAACTAATCAAGGAGAGAAGCATTTAGAACTAAAAAGGCCTTTTCTTTGTGGTCTGTGCTGTTCTTACTTTTAATCAAGATAAGATATCTCTAGGCAGAATCATATTGGCTAAGGCAGCATTTCTTCACCTGAGTAATTCCCAGGTATGTGGACTTAGGTGACTGGAGGCTAAAATATATGAATGGTTGCAGAAATTGGGTATGGCTTGTATAATGAAAAGAAGGACTAGGGGTGAAGTGATAGCAGTATTCCAGTATCTGAGGGGCTGCCACAGAGAAAAGGGGGTCAACCTATTTTCCAAAGCCCCTGAAGGCTGCAGAACAAGAGGCAATGGATGGAAACTAATCAAGGAGAGAACCAGCCTAGAACTAAGGAGATAGTGAGAACAATTAATCCGTAGGACAACTTATGGATGTTCCTACGCTTGTCCTGAAGGGTTAAAGTTTCTAAGTTGGAAAAACATTGATCTTTATCCTGCCTTTGTTTTTTTTTATCTATCTCACTGATCAATGTTTTTCCAGTAAAAATGTTTTTTTAAAAATTTAAAAAACATTTTTTATTTTTAAATTTTTAAATAACAATCCTAAAAGAGAATACACCCCCACTATGTGTGTGTGTGTGTGTGTGTGTATGAATATGTGTGTGTACCCAATGCACTAAACTTAATCTGTTGATATTTCAACATTTGCAGTATTCTTGGATAAGTCACTGTCTAGCAAAATGAAGCCTCCACATTCAAGAGCAGAGCGATGCTTGTTCCCTAAAGTTCTTCGGGTATTCTCGGGAAATGGATTCAGAATGGAGGCCCCAACCATGAGATAAAAACCCCATATTTTTTACATGTGGTGCAATGCCACCAAGAGATGCTGAGTTCTAATCCTGCCTTTGACATGAAACCTGGCTGGATGTCTTTGAGCCAATCATTAGGAGACTGTGAATTCTACTCCCGCCTTAGGCATGAAAGACAGCTGGATGACTTTCTGCCAGTCTCTTTCTTTCAGCCCAACCCACCTCACATGATTGGGTGTTGTGAGGAAATTAGGAGGAGGAGGAGGTGTATGGGAAAAATTCACTGCCTTGAATTATTTGTTGACATAATAAAAACTAGATGCAAATAAATAAATAAAATTAGGTATGTTTGCCACTTTGAGGTATTTATGAAAATAGGGCTAATAGGATACACATCAATTTTGACTTTTTGGACTCTCTCCCCGTGGACACCTTTGAGTGTTGTCCTCTTCAAATATGTATCATTTTTCTGCAAAACAAATGATCGGAAAAGATTGATACTGTGCAATTTGTTCAATTTGTTGTGCTGTGCAATTTGTTGGAAGTTAAGGGAAAATGGTTTTTTTGGGAGCATTTATGTCAAGTGTTTCTCAAACTTAGTAAATTTAAGACATATGAACTTCAACAGGTTGGGTTGGGAATTCTGGGAGTTTAAGTCCACATATTGCCAAGTTTGAGAAAACTGATTTATGCGTTCCTGCCCCACCCCCCAAATCTTAGCATCCAATTCAGAGTATCCAAAATCACAAGTCATCTGTTCTGGCTTATAGCCTTCAAGGCAGGGGTCTCCAACCTTGACAACTTTAAGACAAAGAAAATCTAGCTGAGGAACTCTGGGAGTTGAAGTCCACAAGTCTTAAAGTTGCCAAGGTTGGAGACCTTTGCTTCAAGGAATATAAGTATGACCTTCCACTTTCCACTAGAGGGTGATCTAATCTCTAATATTAAGGAAATAAAACTAAAGAACTTAACAACACCAGAAAATGACTGATGTAATCTGATGGCTTTTGCAAGATCTCACATGAAATCAGTGTTGATCATTTAAAAAACAAACAAACCCAATCTCTTAATTTATTCTTTTTTCAGAGTGCATGGAGAAAACTCTAATTCCGTAGTGGAACTGCTTAAAAAGTAGAATGGTGCAATGTTTTGTCTCTGCATCCAGAATTCACTTTTCTTTGTCAACCTTGAGGATGGATCTTTCCATGGAAAGTTTTCTGATAGAATTAATTTCTTTGAAGTGGCTTTCCAGACTGAGCACGTGTGGGAAAGCTCAGGAACAAAGCCAATTATCCAGAATGCTGCACATAATTTTGGAACCAACAGACTCTAAATGAAAACAAATTTTTCCAGGGATGTCATTGTATTTAACACACACCCGATCCCCCTTCTCCAGGGTGAACGAGTATTAATCTTCCCAGAGGGAAACAAAGATAGGGGGTGTCATTGTCCCCATAATAGAAATATTAGCAATTTGTCTCTCTAAAAGCTCACCCAGGAATATAAATGGCCTTCCTGTCACCGCAGTTATTTATGAAACTACTTCACAGGAAGAACTGCAGGCGCTGTCTTAAATCTGTGGCAACTTCACTCCTGCAAGCAGCTGATGAACTGGGACAGGGACTGTCAAAGAAGCAAAGGCCAACAGGTCTTTAGGCTGAACAAGGGGGCCGGATTCAGTTCCGAGGAGTGAATTCCCATGGAATTTGGAAATTTGATTTGGAGTTGGTTGATCTCCAACGTATTGGAGCTTAATTGGCTAACTGGAAAGTGGATTCTGGCTTCAAATGCCTGTTGGGAGAAATATCCATCTGGTTCAGTTCCAAGCCGGGAGGAAGATACTGGAAACATGGAGGCTGATTGGAAAGATGGTTTAATGGTGAAGCAGAAGCACATGGGTGGTTCTAGGCAGCAGAGTTGAGAGTAGGTGGGGGGTTATACCTTCTCTTGGGGTTTGAACTTGAGCTTCCTGTTTCTGTGAAAGAATATGTATTCTATTGGCTGCTGTCGGACTCCCATGGGGTTATGCAGGGGTCATGGCTGAGGTTGTCTCCCAGGTTTGGTTGAAGCTTGACTGATGCAATGTCCTTAGGAGATTGTGCCATATGGTGAGCTCTGCTGCTAGATGGGTTAATCCTATTATGTCCTGGAGGGTCATGTCTTAATCCCATCACCCTGAAACTGGAGGTCTTTTGTCTAGTAGATAGTGTAGGAAGTTAGCACCCATCCCTCTCCTAGAAAATTGAAATAGCCTAGGAAATATAAAAAAGGCAGAATATTTCCTCTAAAAAGAGTAGAAACTCAGAAGCAGAAACTTACCTCAGAAGCAGAAACTCACCCCCACCTTGGTTAATGGGTGGGCCATTCAGGCCTGGGCCAGAATACTTTACATAACAAAAATCTCCAGGTAAAGCTATAGCAATTGCCAAAAGCCCTTTTAAGAGCATAAATCATCCAGCAAGGCTCAACCAAGCCTGGCACTCAGGACAGCCTACAGAGTTGCGCCTGCATGGCCCCATGGGGGTCTGACAACCAATTAGAATACAAGCTCAAATTCAAATCCCAACAGGGTATAAAACCCTGGCAGTCTCAGCACCTCAGTCCTTTTTCTTGATCTCTTCCTTTTCACTCTGGAGCTCCAGGCCATGTGGTCCTGATATTAAACCTTCCAAACAGCCTCCATGTTTCCAGTGTCTTTTTCCCCACTTGGAATTGAACCCAGAAGGATATTTCTGCCAACAATAAGATGGCTCAGTCTTTCTTAACGGGCACCAAATATCTATGGGGTGCAGGGAACTGCTTTCTGTCTTTAAAACATGTTTCTTCTTTTATTGTTCAGGGAAATGGTTTTCTGGTTTTTTAAATATTTCTCAAAATATTCCATTCTTCCAGGAGAGGGTTGGGTGCTAACTTTCTACATACCTGAAGTAGAAAGGCAGCTTGGTGGTCCGGCTGGGGAGGGGAAAGACAATTGGCCGGCCGGTGCACATGTGTGTGCACGCAGCTTCATTCATGCAAAAGAGAAGCCTTGGGGGCGGAACTTGTGAAAGTGGAGCTGTGCTCATGCACACACACACACATGTACGTTGTCAAGATTCCGGCAGTTACCCCAATTAAATCACAAGTCTCGAGCCAAACTTCCAAAAATAAACAGAACTTACTGGGAGTTAACATGCAGGCACGGCCTGGGTGCAACCAACTCCGAGACACATAATTCATTGTCACCCTTGACCCTGGTTCCCCCACCCCGACCCCTCTGGGTGTATCATAATTCATGTTATCCAGTGAAACACATCCATAGCCAAGAATCATCAATCATGTTCTTTAGTTAGATTTTTGCAGCAGAAACTTCAGTCATCTAGTTACAATCTCTAAAAAACAATTTGTGGAATGCACTTTCGATTTCAAGCTGCACACTGCTTTTTCAAACCCCTTTCCCCCCTCCTTTTCTGTTGGCAACTATAAAAAACCCACAAAAAATGTTTTATGATGTTGAAAGGCTGTCAAAATGCCTTTCTTCCGAGGATTCAAATTTTCCCACTGGGAGAGCTCCGGCGCAAGGATATGGACAACTGCTTGAAAGCCGGATCTTTTTTATTTTTCAGGAGAGATAGCAAGGAGGCTGCGTTCCTGGGCTAGCTAGCTTCGTATGGTAAGTCCCTGATTTTTATACCCTTTTTCTCCTTTTGTGTGTGAGTGCTTGTGTTTGTATTTCTTAATGTTTTAAATCCTGTCAGGGGTTGTCTTGATTTCCGCCGGAGGGTAAACTCCGCGGGGTGCGGAAGGCAAACTTTGCGGGGTGATTTGATTGTATTATCGGTTTCGTCCTAATCTCTTTTAGCTTAATGGTTTCTTATATTTGTTTTGTAGCAATCTCCTGTCTGTCTCCTTTGTGATATATTTTGTGTCTTTTGTCTGTTTGTTTTGCTGATTTGGCATGTCTTGTGTTTGTAAGGGTTTTCTTTTCTTGTTTCCCTAGTTTTCTTAATTATTTGGGCTTTTGTCTAAGGGGCTTCTTTAATACCTTTTATTTGATTCCTTTTCCTATGCAAGTTTGTTTTATGGCTGGCCTGATGTTCCCTTTGGGCTTTTCCTGCTTGGGTGACGCCACTGTCCTCATGAAGTTCCCTTTCCACAATGAGTTGACATGCACACTAGCTTGCCTTTTGTGCAGCTGGGTTCCGAATTCGCCAGGTAGTGGGTGGTTGCTGGGGGTTGGGCTGGGCTAGATGACTTCAAAGGTTCCTTTTGATCCTTAAATTCTGTGAGAATTTTTACTTTAGCTTCTTTCAAGCTCAGCCAAGGTAGCTCTGCTTGGCCATCTCCCAGAACAATCTTGGCTAGTAATCTCGACTGTAACAATAAACCCCTCAAAGTGTTAAAAACAAACAGAAAACAATTCCACAATTGGATGTTCTCACCAATTATGCATTAATTTCCCTTGATTTTTCTAATAACGCTGTAATCAAATATCAATCCCTCCTTACTCATGAAGTTATGAGTGGGGTAATTACTTTCCCTACTGGTAAATTTCTGACTTTTTCTGAACAGAAATAGCACTTACAGTTGAGAAGGGCTGCACTGCCAAAAGCAATAAGCCAGGGCCAGATGAAAATTTTAAATGAAATCCCATATCCATTTCATTGAAATGAATTCTACTTCATAAAAAAGTTCTTTCCTTCCCATTTTTAATCAGTTTCTCCTTTTTCTCACTTTGGATTTTACAGCCGAGAAACAATTTTTGTCATGGTTTGGGGTGTGTGTGTGTGAGGGGGGAGGGAGGGAGAGAGAAATGGGAGCTAACAAAGCCAAATTGGGGTTGCAATCATACGATAAACCCCCTGCCTCTTCTTGCTGGTGCAATGTATGTAGAAAAGGGGCGGGGCTTCAGTTCTGCAATTACAGGCGCCATCTTGACTTTTTTTTGATAGCCCCTTCCCTCCTGCAATTCCATCTCTTCCTTTCCAGGTCGTGGATGTCGGCTGAGATCGTTGAAATTCAATCTGGGAGAAGAATGGAATGGAACAGAACAGAACAGATACTTCATTGGCCAAGTTTGTTTGGACACGCAAGGAATTTGTCTCCAGTGCACAAGTTTTCAGTGTATATACAAACAACAAAGTATATAATCCTCAGATACCAATGCAGAAGGCAGTAGAAAAGATGAAAAGGATAATAGTAATACAGCCCTACTACATGGGTAAAATATCCTTAGGCATAAGACAGTGCTGTGGTGGCATGAGGGGAAAAAAACTGGGTCAAGTTATTTTGGCATGCAATGCCCTATAGTGACATCCTGAGGGGAAGAGTTGAAACAGTTTATGCCCAAGATGTGAAGGGTCTGTGGTGGTTAGGGAATTTTGGGCATTGAAGTCCACCTGTGTAAAAGTTGCCCAAGTTGAAATTCAGGGATCCCGTCACGTGTTGAGAAAGGCCAAGTAAGAAGAGCACGGTTTGTTTTAGGCAGCTTGACAAATCAAATAAATAAATAAATCCAGCTTGCTACCTGCCCCTCATTTTTCTGCCACTCTTACTGAGCTCCTATAAAGCGTTGTCAGGATCAGGTCTCCTGGTTGAGCAGGGGGTTGGACTAGATGACCTATAAGGTCCCTTCCAACTCTGCTATCCAATTCCTATTCCCATTCCATTCCATTCCTTTCCATTCCATTTTATTGAGTATGCCATGTAAAACATATACGTTTCCCTGTTTAATGATGGTCCTGCGATTTCACCAAAGAGATAGCTGGCAAGTTTATTGAAATGCTTCTGTCCCTTTTTTCATGGTTCTCTCTCTCTCCACCCCCACCATGTTTACTCTCTCCCTTTATTAGACGGTATGCCAGGAATTGTAGGAATTTGTTGGGCTGCAATCAAGTGTAAAAGTGAGATGGTGGGGGGCTGGGGGGTAGCTGGGTACGCACTAAACCAAGCAGGATTTAAAAATACGTCTCATTTCCTTGCCAAAATCAAAGGGCATAGCAAAACTTTGGACATTTAAACTTGAAATATGTTCTGCCATCAGTGTGAGATTCCTTTGTTCAAAGCTTCCAGGAGTTTAATGACCTGAACACCAGATGGCACTGAAATACTAGAAATGAGATATAAAAAGTAACATGGGATGGCTGAGGATGTGATTCTTGCTCTATATTATTATTTTTTTTAGCATGCATTAGTTTGCATTTGCCAGCCCAATACAGGCACCGCAAGGCTGTTAGCTGTTATTGAGTCCCGTATCCTTTTTATATTGTGTCAACCAAAATTAGATGCAATATTCCAAGAGTGGTCTTACCAAGGCATTATAAAATGGTATTAACACTTCATCTGATCTTGATTCTATCCCTCTGTTAATGCAGCCTAGAATTGCATGGGGTTTTTTTGGGCAGCTGCAGCACACTGCTGGTTCATACTATCCCTCTGTTAATGCAGCCTAGGATTGCATGGGGTGTTTTTGGGCAGCTGCAGCACACTGCTGGTTCATACTTATGTGGTTGTCAATTTACTGCTATAGAACCAGGCACCACCTGTTCTATACCTGTGTATTTGGTTTTTCCTGCCTACGTGTATGATTTTATTTTTCTCACCATTGAATTATATTTTGCTTGATAGGGCCCAGTGTTCAAGTCTGGCGAGATCCTTCTGGATCTTGAGCTCATCTTCTGAACTATTGGCTATTCCCACCCAGCTTAGTGTTATCTGCAAACTTGATGAATTCCCCCTTCTATCCCCTCATCTAAATGGGATGGAAACTAATCAAGGAGAGAACCAACCTAGAACTAAAGAGAAATTTCCTGTTGGTTGGAACAATTAATCAGTGGAATGACTTGTCTCTAGAAGTTCTGGGTGCTCTAACACTGCAGGATTTTAAGAAGAGATTGGACAGCTATTTGTCCAAAATGCTATAGGGTTTCCTGCTTGAGCAGGGGGTTAGGCTAGAAGACCTCTAAGTTCCCTTCCAACTCTGTTATTCTGTATAAGAAACACTAGTAATTAAATGTAACAATATTAAGGCTAGAATGTTAACATTCAGTGGTGTTTGTTTATTCAATTCCCGGTTGCAAATTATTTGATTTGTTATATGTTTGGACTATTTCAGCAGAAAATACAAAAAACAATCAATAACATGTGAAAAGTATATATTATTGGCATTCACCCCCTGCTGCAGAGGTGGAAAGGAAGAAGATGCCTTTTCGTTTGCAAATACTCCGCCAACATGAATTTATTATTTTTTATTTTCTTTATGGAAAGCAACAGGAGAGAATCAACTCCAAATGAAACATTTTTCAGAGTAGAAAACCTGCTGAAAAATGCTTATCTGACATCGTGGTGGGGGAAAAAAAAAAACCTCTCCAAGGAGGGTAGAGCTTTGATCGCAACCACATTATTTGATTTTTTTAACCTCCCTCCACTGGCTGATCTTTGAATCAATGGGTCCAATTCAAGGTGCTGGTGGTCACCTTTAAAGCCCTCCGTGGCTTTAAACCAGGGGTGTCCAACCTTGGCAACTTTAAGACTTGTGGACTTCAACTTCCAGAATTCTTCAGCCAGCTTTGCTGGCTGAGGAATTCTGGGAGTTGAAGTCCACAAGTCTTAAAGTTGCCAAGGTTGGACGCCCCTGCTTTAAACCATAAGTAACCAGGTTACTTATAGGACCATCTTTTCCCAGTCACATCTACCCGACCCACCAGAGTGGGGAGGCAAGGCATGATTTAATGCCTCTCTCTTAAAGAGATCTGTCGAGTAGGACCAAGAAGAATAGAATAGAATAACAAAGTTGGAAGGGACCTTGGTGGTCTTCTAGTCCAACCCAGACAAATGGTTATCCAATCTCTTCTTAAAAACTTCCAGTGTTGGAGAATTCACAACTTCTGAAGGCAAGTTCTTCCACTAGTTAATTTTTCTAGCTGTCAGGAAATTCCTCCTTAATTCCAGGTTGCTTTTTTTCTTTGATTAGTTTCCATCCATTGCTTCTTGTCCTGCCTTCAGGTCAGTAGTGGGATTCAAACAATTTTACTACCGGTTCTGTGGGCGTGGCTTGGTGAGTGTGGCAGGGGGAAGGATATTGCAAAATCCCCATTCCCTCCCCACCCCACTAACCTGCTTTCCAGCTCCGTTCTCCTGTGCAGGGCAACCAAAGAAGACCCAGCTGAACAGCTGGAACCCGGGAGGCAGAGAATAGATGGGGGTGGGGCCAGTCAGAGGTGGTATTTGCCAGTTCTCCGAACTACTAAACATTTTCGCTACCGGTTCTCCAGAACTGGTCAGAACCTGCTGAAGACCACCTATGCTTCGGGTGCTTTGGAGAATAACTTGACTCCCTCTTCTTTGTGGCAGCCCCTGAGATATGGGAACACTGCTATCATGTCACTCCTATCCCTTCTTTTCATTAAAGTAGACAGACCCGATTCCAACAACCATTCTTCATATGTTTTAGCCTCCAGTCTCTTAATCATCTTTGTTGCATTCTTTCTAGAGTCTCAACATCTTTTTTTACATTGTGGTATAAAAGGGCCTTCTTAGTGGTGGCTCCCTCCCTGTGGAAAATCATCCCTATGGAAATAATATTGGTCCTCACTTTGACACACTTTTTTGTTAAGCTGTGAGGACTTGGCTTTGTCCACAGGCCTGGAGACCCCAAAGTGGGATGTAACCTATTAAATGGCTCTTTTGATGGTTGTCGCCAGTGGGTGGGGTGGAGAGGTTATTGTTTTTTATTTTATTTATTTTACTGTACTTGTATTGGGTGTTTATCCTTGTAAGCTGCCTGGAGTCTCTGAGACTGAGTTTGACAGCCCTATAAATTTTCTTAAATAAAATCAATAAAATAAATTAAGCACACACTCCAGACCAGCGTAAGGAAAACGACATGCCCAGAGGCAACGCAACACTGAAAGGTTGTTGGGGGGAAGTGAGTACAAAATATTGTCCTTTGTGGAGAGCATTATTAACTGGCTGGCACACTGATCAAACCGTGGAAATCTTGCAAATCTCATTTGCATTGTTTGAAGTATCTAGACATACGTGAGATCTAAGACAAAAATACATTTCCTGTTGTTGTTTTTTATTGTGTGTATGTGTGTGTCATTTTGTTTTAGTGGAACAGAGCTGAGATGTTTTACCAGCTCTGATGAGTTTGGCTTAGAGTTTGGTGTCCTGCAAAAAGAATTACTCTTATGTTTATTACATTCCTGTTATTAGTTTAATGAGCTTGGCTTTATTCCTAGAAACAATGCTGCCATTTTTTTTAATGCTATCTCCGCAGCCTTCAAGAATATCATTAAAACTGCAATCTGGAGAAAAAGGCATCATGTGTTAATGAACTTACCGAGGAAAACTGCAAGTTCTCAGAGCTATTCCTCTTTCTTTTCTCCTGGATTTTTATCTCAACATCCCTCCATCAGTCAAAGGGAGAAGGAAATGGTGGAGGTTGTGGTAATGCTAAAATAATGTAGAAAGGCCAGAGAGCCCATCATTAGAGGCGGTACTCAGCAGGTTCTGACCAGTTCTGGTAGTGGAAATTTTGAGTAGTTTGGAGAATGGGCAAATACCACCTCTGACTGGCCCCATCCCAATCTAATTCTCTGCTTCCCAAGTCCCAGCTGATTGGCTAGGTCTTTTTTTGTTGCCCTGCAAAAGAGAACGGAGCTGGCAAGTAGGTTAGTGGGGTGGGGAAGGAATGGGATTTTGCAGTAACTTTCCCCCAGGAGTGGGGTGGGAATGGAGATTTTACAGTATCCTTCCCCTGCCATGCCCACCAAGCCACACCCACCAAGCCATATCCACAGAATCGGTAGTAAATTTTTTTGAATCCCACCACTGCCTCTCATTGAAATTTCCTTTCAGTGAGAACAATTAATCAGTGGAGTGGCTTACTTCCAGAAGTCATGGGTGCTCCATTGCTGGAAGTTTTCAAGAACAGACTGGACAGCCATATGACCGGAACGGTATAAGCAGTGGTGGGATTCAAAATTTTTGACTACCGTTTCTGTGGGCGTGGCTTGGTGGGCATGGCAGGGGAAGGATACTGTAAAATCTCCAGTCAGAGGTGGGATTCGCTGGTTCTCTGAACTACTCAACATTTCTGCTACCGGTTCTCCAGAACTGGTCAGAACCTGCTGAATACCACTTCTACGTATAGGGTCTCCTCTCCTGCTTCAGCAGGGGCTTGGACTAGAAGAAGCTGTACCAGAACCACAAACATGGTTCTGTTCATCAGTAAATGAAACCAATCAGCCTTCAGCCTCCATTTTGTCTCCAGTGCCTTTCTCCTGGCTTGGAATTGAACCAGGCGGCTATTTCTTCTCACTTGTATTTATGATAGTTGCAGTATCACAGGGGTCATGTGGTTGCCATATGCAATCTTCCCAGCTGGCTTCTGACAAGCCACATCAATGGGAGAACCAGATTCATTTAACGACCTCATGATTCATTTAACAGTTGCAGTGATTTTTCAACTCGATCCTCCTCACAAGATTCTTGTGGGAAAAATATGAGAGATGGGGGCACTGCATGCATCACCTCGAGATCCTGAATAAAAGGAGGGATAGGAACGAAAAAAATCATTAAAAAAAGTTTCAAATGTTTCCTGAAAGTTTGTTTCCAAATGGTAATTTCAGATGACAGAAGAAGAAAACGACTGCATACATGGCTGGAGAAGAATCTTATTAATTCTTGTTCACGATCGTGATTTCTGATCTTCTGTTGTTTTCTTGCATTGATTTAATCATTTTATTACTTAGCATTTGTTTTTGTTGATTGTTGCCTGTGGTTCTTTGGCACTGGGGCTGCATAGAAATTCAACAAAACAAATAAATCATTTATGTATAAATGCAAGTCAAACAGATCAGTTTATATTCTGTTCCACCTACTGCATTTCAGAGCAGGTCTCCTAAAATGTCACTGTGTGAAAATGTTTCATTTCTGTTAGGTTTGAGGATTTTCCTAAGTTAGTGCCAAAACTTATGTAGAAAGTGATGTGTTTATTGCAGTGGTGGGATTCAAATTGTTTTATTACCAGTTCTGTGGGTGTGGCTTGGTGGCTTGGTGGGCGTGGCAGAGGAAGGCTACTGTAAAATCTCCATTCCCACCCCACCCCACTAACCTGCTTTCCAGCTCCGTTCTCCAGTGCAGGGCAACAAAAGAAGACCCAGCCGATCAGCTGGGACTCGGGAGACAGAGAAGAGATGGGTAGAATTTTGGGAATTGAAGTCCACTTATTTTAAAGTTATCCGAACTGAGAAACACTGTTAGTGAGAGGCATATCTTTAAACGCTCAAATTTGGATTATTATCCTTTCAGGTCCAGCGCAGACAAGCAACTCCAATATTAGGTATAAGAGCAAAGCGCAATACAGCCTCAAAGCACAGAGCAACCTACCAGATTTGCCTAAACCAGCTTGTCCCAAGGATACTTTTTCAAAAGGCAACTGGACTTCCTTCTTTTTCTTTGAAGACATTTCCCTTCTCATCCAAGAAGCTTCTTCAGCTCTCACTGGATGGTGGGGAATGGAAGGATTTATACTCCTTGCAGACAGCTGGTCATTTGCATTCTTTTAGTCATTGAGGCCACATTTAGATAGTCATTGAGGCCTTTGTCTGTCTGCAATAGTGAAGGGACCCAGGCCAGAAAACATCCTGCAGCCAAGAAGACTCCACACCCATTTGCACTACTAGGTGACCCTGAGGACGCAGATAAACCACCAAGTAGCTCAATGACTCTCTAAAAGAATGCAAATGACCAGCTGTTTGCAAGGAATATAAATCCTTCCATTCTCCATCCTCTAGTCAGAGCTGAAGAAGCTCCTTGGATGAGAAATGAAACATCTTCAAAGACAAACCAGAAAGTCTAGTTGCCTCTTGAGAAAGAAAGATGATCCATGATCCAGATGACTGAGAATCTGCATAGACCCCTAAACCAGCTTGTTCCTTCCAGTTCCAACAGTTTGCTTCCTTAAATAATTTAATACCAAATAAGAGTAAATATCTTATAGCTCAGGCAATAGGAAAAAATGGAAATATTCAACATCCTTGTGCATTTTTAATAAAAAGGGCAAAAATGCAAACATAAAAAAAACATATTGAAAACTAAAACCAACTGTAGCACTGAAAGAGTTAAGGGAATGATAGCTAAGGGAAAAAAATATTCTAAGCATGGGCTCATCTTCCTTAAGGGTCATTCCAGACCAGCTTTGATTCTACAGACAAAATTGAGATTACTGTAAGTATTCTCTGTTATTCTCTTCTGCTCTTTCCTCAGCAGGTTGAATGCCTCTGAATATCCCAGGGCCTCAAAACAATCCTGTCAATTGGAGTCAAGAGGCAGGCAGGCTGTTAACCATAATAAGAACAAGGTAAAAAGAAGCAGTGTAGTGCAAAAAAGTTAAAATTGCTGCAATCTATTCTGAGTATCTTCCAAGTGAACTCAAGTCCCTCCATCTCTTCCAGAGTGGTCCAAATGGGAAAAAAAAGACCACATTTCAGAATAACTGCCTTATTTTTCCAAGGTGGAGTTCTCAGATCTCTCTTTCTCTTTCTCTCTCTCCCCCCTCCCTAATTCTCTCTCTCATTCTCTCGCTCTCCTTCTCTCTCTCCCCTCCCCTCTGTCCCTCCCTCCCTCCCTCCCTAATTCTCATTCTCTCCCCACCCCCACCCAATATCTGTGACAATCCCTTATTTCTCTTTAATCCTACATCAGATGGAATCCAGTGAGCAGAAAGAAAAGGAATTAGATTTGTTTACAGTTCTTGGGCTGGGTAGTTTAGGGAACTGATGAAGAAGAGAAAGGTTTTGCATTCAAAGTATTTCTTAAATGCTGCTCCCCCACTCCCCAGAAGAGGTAAGGGGAATTTCTTAAAATCAAAGGGGGATTTTTTTCTACTAAAAGGAATGCAATGGCTCAGTAGTTAAAGATGCCCAGCTTGTTAGCTGGAAAGCTGACAGCCCCGGTTTGAGACCCAAGTGTTGTAGGATTGGGTGAGCTCTCTTTCCTTGCTCTAGCTTCTGCCAACCCAGCAGTTTGAAAGCACGCAAGTGCAAGTAGATAAATAGGTACCATTTTGGTGGGAATGTAACTGCATTCCATGTACCTTTGGCATATAGCCAGGCTGGTCACATAACCACAGAAAATATCTTCAGACAATGCTGGCTAATTGGCTAAGAAACAGAGATGAGCACTGCTGCCTAGAATCAGAAACAACTGGATAGGGGAAACCTTTATCTTTTACGTCTAGTATTTTCTTGGGAAAAAAAAATTAGGATTTCTGTTTTAGTCCCTTAAGCTCTCTCCTCCTGCTAAGATATCCTCCTGCTGATTGTTTCTTCATTTGTTCTAAATTCCTTGGCTCTGATAAAAGTTTATCTACCTACTGGGATAAGGATCCTTTTATACTAAATCAAAAGCTTGCATACCTGTACAGATATGAATCTGAAGAAGGAGGCAGAAAGTTAAGGGCTAAATGGAATAAAATCACCCCAAACAATGGCAAGGCATCAACATGCCAATCTGCCAGCTTTAGCAACAGGTCTTCTGCCTGGTTGCTGGGTGGGCGTGGCCATGGTGGGTGTGGCCTAGCTGGCCTCCTGCACCACGCCGGGGGTGGTGGTGGTCATTTTTGCCCTCCCCGGGTTCCGGAGGCCTTTCTTGAGCCTCCGGGAGGGCGAAAATGGCCTTCCTGGCAGTGGTGGGATTCAAATTATTTACTACCGGTTCTGTGGGCATGGCAGGGGAGGATACTGTAAAATTTCCAGTCAGAGGTGGGATTTGCGAACTACTCAAAATTTCTGCTACCGGTTCTCCAGAACTGGTCAGAACCTGCTGAATACCACCTCTGCTTCCTGGGCTCTGGAGGCTCTTTGGAAGCCCGAAACAGGCCCATTTCCAGCCTTCCTGGACTTCCCCCCATTTTTTGCTGTTCCCTGAGCCTCTGCATGCACCCTGCACTTACCTGTATCCAAAATGGGCCACTCCTGGGAGGGGAGGGGTGGGGTGGGTGGGGCCAGCCAGGAGTGGGATTTGGGGGATCTCTGAACTGCACAGAATCTTAGCTAGGGGATCTTCCGAACCCCTGCGAACCCCCAGCAGCCCACCCCGCTCTAAAGCCAAGGCTGCTGCTCAGGTGTTGAATTTGGCCATCTGACCAAGCTCACAGTCTGAGTCACAAGGCCTTTATCCCTTGATGCCAGCTGATCCAATCTGGTGGATAATCAGGGCAAGATAATAGGTTTTTTGCTTCTTCCTCCTGAGGTTGGTGGCAGCTCATTAAAAGTTCTGTTTGTTTTGTCTTGTTTTTCTTATCTTGGGGAAAACTTGACTGCAATAGGAAAGGTTGCCCAAGAAAGGTCCAGAATGACATTCTCAGCATGATTACAAACTGATTAAAAGTGCCTAACACCGCACAGTCTGCACATCAGCCATGACTTGCAATCCTCTGGTCGTGTTTTATGACAGTTTCGCTGAACTCTGCATTTACTTCCATAAGCCACGGTGGCGCAGTGATTAGTTTATTTTATTTTATTTTATTTTATTTATTTATTTATTTATTTATTTATTTATTTATTTATTTATTT